>CM019161.1:7319077-7641328 GCA_009733165.1 Naja naja
CAGGCAGTGGAGGTGCTTAGTCTCTCCGTTCTGATAGGCTGGGCTTTACTGAAGGACGTTTTGACTCCTCCTCTCCTCTCATTCGTCCCCCAGTTAAGCTCAGCCTTCGGTTCGGATAGGCAGCTCTCTCTCTTTCTGGTCGGAGCAGGAACAATCAGAGGTATTCTTTTCCCAATTGGCTTCTTTAAAATTTCTTTCCCTTTCAATTTGGCTTGCAAATTGTTCCCTTGTGCTTGAGAAGCTGACTGCAACGATTGCAGCAGTCAGTCAGGGTGCGCTGCAGCGCTAGCCGCTTGGGGCAGTTTCTCTCTCTCTCTCTTTTTTTTTTTTTTCTTCTCATTGGAAGCGAGGCTTCGCTTTCGTTTCCCTCTCGCAACCTCTACTTGCCGTTTCTTTTAACCCCTTGGTGCTGCTGCTACACCCCTTCCCTTGGGGTTTCTTCCTCTTATTATTGATTCCTCCCCTCTGAGAACGCTGGGGTAGGGGCGCAGGAGTCCCGATTCCCCATTTCTGCCGCTCTTTTCAAACGAAGCCATTGCGGGGGCGGCAGAGCTGTGCTGGCGCCGGAGGAAGCAGCTGGCGCCGTTTCTCTTCCTTGGGGGTAGTTGCGGCTTGCACGTGCGCACTCCCCTTCATCCAGGGCTTTTTTCTCCACGAGGCCTCGTGGGAGCCCAGACTGGCTGATGCCAGAGCCCCTTGAGAGTTTTTTTCCTGGTCTCTTTCTGTGTTTTTTTTTGTTTTTTTTTCCCCAGGCTCTCTTTCTGAAGAAGCCTAGGGTACATTACTGTATAATAATAAAGGATTGTTGCTGGTCTGTGTGACCTGTTCAAAGTTGGCACTCTCACAGGTGGTTTTTCTATAAAATTCTGGTCTACTCTGAGTAAATCTACCCTGACTTTCTACAGCACAGCAGTCATATTATCCAACTAATCCCCAGGCCTGGGCCTGTGGGAACGGTTGACACAGGGCTTATTTTGTATTTTTTTTTTTCTGCCCTATGAACTAGTTCTCAATTTGGCTTACCTGTTTTTCTTGTGAGACTCCTTGTTTATCTCATCTTCTAATCATTCCCATATTAGCAATAATTGTAATCCATATTGCTCATATACGAGTCTCTATAAAAATTCAAAAGGGGAGAGTGTGTGTGTTTTCTATTGGGGTGCCTTGCCCAGTGACTGGAGCGGGACCCGGGACGTGCCAACCGTCCAGGCAGCCACCAAATATTATTATTATATATCTATTTACAATTCTCTGGCCCAATTTTCTCTGAGATATCTCTTACCAAACATGGCAAGTAGGGGTGGCGACAAGTCTCATGGCCTAGACACATCTGTCGTTCCTAAAGGTCCTTCTAAGGCCGCACAAAGGGAGGCATCCCGGCCAGAAGGCATTGGAGAAACAGATTCAGAAGAATACCAAGGGCTCTCTGGGGGCTCCCCAGTTACCAGACCCTACCCCGCCCACCCAAACCCTTCCATCTCCTAGGCCTCTAGACCCCTCCCGTCCCCTAGACCTACCCTCTCAGTCACATCAAGCACACGCCCTTCACGGAGGGTGCCGGAAGCAACCTTCACCCCTACAGCAGCTGGACTGCGACAGGAAGAATTCCTCCCACAGGAGGTCCCTGATTCCATGAGGACGTGGATGGAACTGGCGATTTCCAGGGGAATCACAGCGGGGGTGCAGCAGTCCCTGGCGGCCAGACATTCTTACAGATCAGAAGGTGACTCGCGTTCCATGAGGTCCTCGGTCAGAGCAGGCTCGGTCGTTTCACAGGTATCTCAATTCAGAGATTTTCACCCTCATCTCAATCAGGATCAGGAGGGAAGAAGAGGATCCCCTCGCTCAGATTGACTCGGTCTCTGTTCATCAGAAGTGTTCATCAAAGGACCCCCTCGGGTTCCCGCCCACTGAAAGAGTGATGTCCGATGACGAGGACTTAAAACCGGACCATCCAACTTTCACGGGCCTCTTTCAACCACAGTTGTTCAAATCCCTCCTTTCCAAAGCAAAAACCACAGCCCGCATTTCAAAGCCCCCCTCAGTCCCACACACTACAGATTCTGAGACTGAGGATGATCTGTCTTCTCTCAGCCAGTTAATGAGGAGGAGGTTATTCCGGTCCCCAAAATGTTTTCGGACCTCCTCCATAAGCAGTGGATGTCAGCAACATCCTTCCCGGCCCCTTCAAATTTTGATAAGAAGTTTTTCAATCTGGATCCAGATTTCGCTAATAATTTGGTCACACCTGAGGTCGATGATCCAGTGGTAGCCCTGGCCTCCTCTTCTACTGTCCCCACCCCCCGAAGCGGAGGATGCCCTAAAGGCTGACGATAAGAAGGCGAGATTGCCCTCCGTAAAGCACACCAGGCAGATGCCTGGGCCATCAAGGCAGCCCGGCGGCATCTTTTTTCACCAGAGCATCTCTCAGGTGGCTCCGCCACCTGAGGGATACCATCCCAAGTTCCAACATTAGGGCTCACCAGGACGTAGCAAAGCTAATTGCAGCTACGGAATTCTCCGCCGATGCCACATTTCATGCTGTAAAGTTTTCAGCCAGGGCCATTGCCTCACACGTTACGGCCCGTAGATTACTGTGGCTTAAGCATTGGCAGGCGGATAGTAAAAATAAATGGAAACTCGTTTCCTCCCCAGTTTCTACTAGTAAATTATTTGGTCCTGCCCTAGATCCTCTGTTGATAGAGACTAGGAACAAACGAAAGATCCTCCCTTCCCTTCTTCGTCGTACTGACAGTAGGTTCTCACAGCCCTTTCGCAGGGGCCCCTCCCCCCCTACTCCCAGAGTTCTTTCTCCTCCAGGTCCTTCAGGGGATCGGGTTACAGGGGCAGCCAACAGTCAGATAGGTCAGATTTTTCAGACAGGGGTCGACGGGGGGGTCAGGGCAAGAGGGGCTTCAGGGGACCACAAAGTCGAGGATCTCATAGATCCCGCTAATCGGGGGCTCTAGCCCCTATAGGTGGACGGCTTCGTTTCTTTGCTGACCGTTGGGAGTTGTCCACTTCTGATGCCTGGGTGCGCGACACCATTCGTTTTGGATTAGCGTTAGAATTCCTTTCTGCCCCCAAGTTTCTTTATGCAATGCCCCATTTCTAGGGTACCTGAAAAAGGGCCTTGATGGAATCCGCAATTAACCACTTGCTACACATCAGGGCCATTCAATCTGTTCCCAAGGACCAGCAGGGACAGGGTTTCTATTCTTTGCTCTTTATTGTCCCTAAAGCCTCAGGGGGCTGGAGGCGATCTTGGACCTCAAACGGCTTAACCGATCATTGGTCTATCGCAAATTTAAGATGAGCACCCTCCAGTCTATCCTTCTTAGCGTCAGACGAGGTGATTTCCTGTCTTCTATCGATCTGACAGAGGCGTATCTGCACATACCAATTCGGCCTGCCCACTCGAAATTTCTTAGATTTTGTTATAATAATCACCATTATGAATATGTGGCCCTTCCCTTCGGTCTTTCCTCGGCCCCGAGAACGTTTACGAAGGTCCTGGCGGCCCTGGCAGCTCACCTTAGGGGCATTCGGTTAGGCTCCAGTGTTATCTGGACGATATCCTAATCTTATCCCACTCAGCTAGACAAGCTCACATAGACACCAAACTCACGTTGCAGATTTTACAGCAACACGGGTTTTCTATTAATTGGAAGAAAAGCCATCTCTCCCGTCAACCCGGTTGTCCCATCTGGGGCTATTATTGATACTCTAGAGGAGAAGGTTTTCCTCTCCCCAGATCGCTTAGAGAGCATAAGGAACTTGGCCCACGTGTTAGGTCCTCGAGGCAGGTCTCTTTAGCTGACTTGTCAACATTACTAGGTAAATTGATTTCTTCCATTTCTATTGTTCCCTGGGCTCGCTTCCATGCTAGGGAGCTCCAGTGGTTTCTCCTGCCATACCAAAGGTGGTCGCAGCAACTCCACAGCAAAGGTCCGGGTGCCTACAAAAGTGAGACTCTCCCTACTTTGGTGGACAAATCCGTCCATCAACAAAGGATCTCTCCTATGGGAGCCAGAAAGGCTCATAATTACCACAGACGCCAGTCTGTTGGATGGGGCGCACACCTTCAGTCTTGGTCATGTCAGGGTCGCTGGTCAGCAGGCGAACAGCGGAACAGTATAAACTGGCTGGAGCTCAGGCGATCCATCTCGCCCTCCGCAATTTCCTTCCTCACATCCATCGGAACCACGTCCTCATTCTCACAGACAACGTCACGGCGAAGGCACATGTGAACAGGCAAGGGGTACCCACTCTGTCCTCCTGATGAAGGAGGCAGAGCGGCTGTGTCTTTGGGCAGAACGCCATCTAGGTTCCATAAGCGGAGCATATATGGGCGTGGAAAACACTCGGGCGGATTGGCTCAGCAGAGCAACAGTGGACCCGTCCGAGTGGCGCCTTCACCCCGACTTGTTTCAAGAGCTGGCTCAGGTTGGCTGCCCAGGCGTGGACCTGTTTGCCTCCCCCCTCAACGCTCATCTTCGCAGGTTTGTGTCCAGATACCCTGCCCCAGGCGCGGAGGAAGTCAATGCTCTTCGCTGCCCTTGGCCTCCCGGTCTGCTGTATGCATTCCCTCCCATCCCACTGATCCCCAGGGTAATTCAAAAGCTTTTGGCAGAGAAGGCCTCCCTGATCTTAGTCGCTCCCTTCTGGCCCAGGAGGCCGTGGTTTGCGGACCTCCGCAGCCTCTCCACGGAAGAACCCTGGAGGATCCCGGATCACAAAGTGTGTCTCACCCAAGGTCCGCTCCTGCATCCAGACCCGCAGTGGCTTCAACTAGCCGTTTGGAGGCTGAACGGCAACATTTAGAGGCGGAGAACCTCTCGTCGGGTCATCACCACCATCCAGGCGGCTCGCCGCCCGTCGACTAACAGGATATATGAGGTCTCGTGGAAGTCCTTCTCTACATGGTGTCGCTCCCAGGAGGCGGATCCGTTTCTTCCATCGGTGGCTCAGGTGTTGGATTTTCTTCAGGCAGGCTTAGACAAGGCCTCTCACCCAACACCCTAAGGCGTCAGGTGGCAGCCATTGCGTCTGTGGTGCATTGGCCTGGCCTTCCTTCCATTTCGCACCATCCTCGAATTAGGGCTTTTCTTGGGCGCGACCAATTTGTGCCCTCCTGTGGTCCACCGTTTTCCATCATGGGACCTCTCCTTGGTTCTTGCATCTCTCACAAAGGATCCCTTTGAGCCCCTGAGGTCCATCAGCCTCCAATTCCTAACCTATAAGGTTGTTTTCTGGTCGCGATTACTTCAGCTCGCGCATCCGAGGTTGCCGCCTTGTCGTGTCGCAGCGATCTCTGCGTTTTCCACTCTGACAGGGTGGTGTTGCGTCCTGATCCGACCTTCATGCGAAGGTGAATTCGGCCTTCCACAGGGACGCAGGAGCTGGTTCTTCCAAACTTCTGCCCGCAGCCTTCTCATGACCTGGAACACCAGTGGCATCGTCTAGACGTCCGCGAGGGCCCTGCGTGTCTACCTTAAGCGTACAGCTCCGTTCCGAAGTCTGAGGCTCTATTTGTTTCCTTTAGTCCAGCCTCCCAAGGGCGGAAAGTGTCTTCCTCTACCATTGGTCGCTGGTTGCGGGCCACTATTGCGAAAGCATACATTTCACAGTCCCTGCCAGTGCCTTCCGGTATCACCGCCCACTCTCGCGGAGTGCCGCTCGTCCGCTGCCTGGGCCACTCAGGCTCCTATCTCCGAGATCTGCAGAGCAGCCACTTGGGCCTCGCCATCACCATTTGTCCGGCATTACAAGGTTGATGTCTTTGCTTCGCTGACGCTTCCTTTGGCAGGAGAGTGTTGCAACGGGTCCACTCGGCCCGGGGTGTCTTCGCCCAGACGGAGTCCCTCCCGTAGGACAGGCCCAGCTTTGGTATGTCCCACTGCCTGGATGCTCGAGCAGCTCGCTGGAGAATGGGCGTTGGTACTTACCTGATACGCCCTTTCTCGGGAGCTGCGACGAGCATCCAGCCCTCCCTTTCTTCCTTTCCGTCTGGGGTGGGTTCTTCCTGTTCCGACCTCGTGTCCTCGTTGACTTTGAGATAGCTTGGGATCTACTCTGTCGGCTCGGTGTTGGCCGGCCCTTCGTCTTCGCTAAACTGGGGGACGAATGAGAGGAGAGGAGGAGTCAAAACGTCCTTCAGTAAAGCCCAGCCTATCAGAACGGAGAGACTAAGCACCTCCCACTGCCTGGATGCTCGTCGCAGCTCCCCGAGAAAGGGCGTATCAGGTAAGTACCAACGCCCATTTTCTCCAGATCAGAAGGGGGAAATCTGTGTCTGTACATAATGTGGAGTGTGTATTCTCTCCTTTGTGAAGATGTAGACTTTAGATAGGAGATGAGTGAATGGGTATCCTATATCTAGCACGAGAGCTGTAAGTTTGGCATATTGTGAATGCAGTCAGACTGTAAGGGTAAGAGAGGTGTCCTTTGAGACTTGCAAGATTCTGTCAATGTAGCCTTACAATCAAATAGAATTAGCTGATCTGGTTGTGTTTCCTATCTGGATCCCCTTGCAAAGCTGACAACATGACAGCAAAAGAGACTGTGAGGAACTGGCACATACCATACTGGCAAACAGTTCCCCATCATCATCACATGCCACGCCACCGGGGCTGTAGAGCTGGAACCAGCCATCCTTGCCGGCCCGCACACTCAGCAAACAGGAATGGACCTGGTAGAAGAAAGACACGTGAGAAGGTGGCCTTCAAAATAATTCTGCAGAGAAAGGAGGAAGAAAGGTGGAGACCTGTGGAGCTCCAGAATGCTGCTCAATTCCTGTTCCCAGCATTCCTCCTGGTTGCTCCTGCTGATGAGGCTACTAAGAGGTGCAGTATAAGATGCCCCAGCCTTGCAATAAGAGACATTCCTTCTCATTGGATGGGTACCCAGCTCAGCAACAAAGGTGTTTTCCTTGCTCCTGATTATGCACCAGATGTTCCACTGGAACACCAATCTGCAGCAGGGCAAGGAGTCTGCAAAATGGACCCTGTGATCTAAACCCTGGAGCCGACGAGAAAGAAGGAGACTTTGCCTCCTTGCAAGTGAAAGTTTTATATATTTCTTGCAGTTACCCAACCATTGTAGGTCTGGGGTTTCTGAAGAATTCAGGTTCTCCATCCAGATGTTTTAAAATGTTGGCACTCTGTCCTGGGTGCTCAACACAAATATGCCCTCTTATGTTGATCATCCATCCATCCATCCATCCATCCACCTATGCATCCATTCATCCACTCACCCACCCATCTATCCATCCGTCCATCTACCTATGTACCTACCTATCTATGCATCCAAGCATCCACCCACCCATCTATGCATCCACATCTGCAACAAATGTGGACATAACTACCCACCCTCCACTTGTGCATGCCACCATTACAACAAAGGGCATTTTTATGACGTAAGCAAGGGTTCAAAATGTTCAGTCCCGGTTATTCAAGAGACGCAAGGTATTTGTCTGGAGAATTCATTTTACATTGAATGTTCCAGATGCAGCAATTCCAGCTAAAGTTCTGAGATATCCAAACCATGTTTCATGTTGACACAAAGAGGCATGAAATCATTTATAAGAAGGCAGCAACAGGCTCCAAAAAGTCTTTTCAGGAACCATATCAAAGCCAAGAGGCTGACTGCATCATGGAACTCCAAGCAATTTATAGACTGAATGTTTTGACAAAGAGCCTGTCTCCCTTTCTTTTGGGGCTATGCTGGACGGAAAACTTACTTCTTGTCTTGGGTCTTCTGCAAATCTTTGAATGACGTACTTCAGCTCCCTGGAAACAGATTTTAAAAAGAGTGGGGAGAAAGAGAGAGAGAGAGAGGAGAGAGAGTTAGAGAGAGAGAAGCAGAAGTATGCAGTTGGTCATCTCCAAAGAAATACAGAGTACAGCTATTGCATTTCATTTTGATTATGTACTAAGTGAAAAGTTACAAGGAACCGGAGGGGATGATTACATTCTAATGAACTTGGGAAAAGTCTTCTAAACAGCCTAGAAACCATCCACAATCGTAAGGATTTTAATCCTCGGGATTGGAAAACGCTGGCATTCAACACATGGAGATCCCTTCCCCATTCTGCAGCTTCTTTTAGCCAGACAAATCCACAGCTGGAGACCTCTCGAGACCATAAACCTTTGGATGTAAGCCAAGGGGGGAATTCTATGCGTTGGAAGAAGGATGTTTGGAATCCTTTTGTTTGTCCAGGATGGGATGAGGATTTTCTGCCTTGGTCAGGCAGCTGGACAAGAAGACCTATTTGGCAGTGGTTGGCTCTCCAAACTTGTTTCAATTTAGCTTTGTTACCGGACTAGGTAGCATCATCAGCAGGATTTTCTTGTCCTATTCTCCTTAGTGTATAAATGTCTTGTGAAGACCTATGATTCTACAAATTCTTGCATGTAGAAAACAAGCTTTAAAGTTAAATGGCTAGTCTAGAACCTCTCTTCCTGACTGGGAGCCAAAATAGTCCAAGCTAAGATCCTGCTGAACTGGGAGATAGTCCAAGCTAAGATTCGATCCTGCTGAACTGGGAGCCAAAATAGTCCAAGCTAAGATTCGATCCTGCTGAACTGGGAGCCAAAATAGTCCAAGCTAAGATTGATCCTGCTGAACTGGGAGCCAAAATAGTCCAAGCTACGAAAATGCTACAACAGTCCAGGCTGGATGTTACTGCATCATAAACTACATACACTTCCCTTGAGGGAAATGTGATCTTTTTTGAGTGGCAGAGGAAGATCCAGAGTTGCATTCTGAGTTGCCCAGAGGTGTGGTGGGTGGGTGAGGTCTCTTTTTAGCCTTTACAACAAAGAGTCTATCGCAAAGTTTTGAAACATCTGTGTTGTGAAAGGCTGGATCAATCCCCTTTACATCACTACAGGAGATTATTTCAAGCAAATACTTACTTTGTGAACTTCTCGTGTGCCAGAGCCCTGAAATAAAAACACCGAATTATTATGGAGGTGTTTCCCCCTCCCAAAAACAACAACAATAATAATACAAAACCCATAGGCCCAATGCATGTCAAGAAATGACTTAGAAGCTACACTGTCTCTTGTCTTCTCAGCTCAGACTATTAATCCCATCATCCTAGCCTTTTTGGCCACTGGCTTTAAGGAGAGTCATTATGTTTTGGGGAAC
The DNA here is from genome assembly GCA_009733165.1 of Naja naja. Classification (NCBI taxonomy): domain Eukaryota; kingdom Metazoa; phylum Chordata; class Lepidosauria; order Squamata; family Elapidae; genus Naja; species Naja naja. The sequence goes on from CM019161.1 coordinate 7,328,231, forward strand.
ACTGCTATGACATGGCATTATTTCAAACTGAACAAAACAAGTGGAAGGAGAGGGAGAAACAATCTTTTAATAAAAAAAATAAAGCTAAAAACACAGGTAAATCTGAACAAAACAACCTTTGGATCAACAGTCCCTTGATAGAAAGGGTTTCCAATTTGTTGATTATGTTTTAGGATACTTGGGATGCAATTCAGAAGGAGCAATTTAAAATGGAAGAGTGCAAACATGAAACTTTTTCGAGATTCATTAAAGTAGCTGCATCTGCCCAGCTACCCAGGTGCTTTAATGAGCCACATACAGAAATTGCATTTATGACTTACATGTTTCAGAGATGACTTCCTAATAAGATCTGAAGCCCTGCATTATCGTAATGTTATTTATTCTGAGATACACCAGCTTTTTTCATGATGAAGGCAGACCTGATGGGAGTTTTCATGCTTAGGAATTTGTTCTTTTAGAGAACTATGGTTTGAGCACCAAAAAGATCAGTCTGGGTATCTGTTTATGAAGATATGAGAAACGGAACCAGAAGTAAGCCAATTCAGTGAATTTTGGTTATCGTCATCTTTTTTGAATCTGTCCCCTAATTGGTGAGGAGATGGGAAGTAAAATGAGGAATTCAGTAAGAAAAACATTATTAGAATGTTGATGAAGATTCTCCGTCATCCAGGCAGAATTGTCATGGCAACTGGACTTACTTTCTTATTTGTGTGAGACATTTTTCTGCCCATCCAAGCAGCTTCTTCAGTCTGAACAAGAGTATTATTAAAATGTCCAACTCCTAAAAATCTTAGGGCCATTCCCACCCCAACCTCAAGGTTTCTTCTCCAGATTCCCTTAGCCAACTTGTTCAGGCTGAAGAAGCTGCTTGGATGGGCAGCGAAATGTCTCAAACCAACAAGGAAATAAGTCCAGTTGCCGTGACTCAACATTCAGATTAATAGGATGAGCTTCAATTACTGGCTGTAGCATCTTGACCATCGTCATCCCAGAGAACCTGTGACCCAAAGTCAACTCAACCTGATCTAAATCGAAGTTAATAACATCAAGAGCAAGGCTGGGCAATTGGCATTCTTTGGATGAGCATCTCGGAGGCTTGCAAAATGAAACATCTAAAATTGGGCAGCAAGGAAGTATCCTACAATAATTCGAGCAAACTACAAGAGACATCATCATCATCTTCTTCTTTTAACAACCTCATAATCCCTTGCGGAGGAGTCTTCGTAATTGAATGGAGCTGAGTGTTTACTGGCCGGATGCCTTTCCTATCCCCAATGCGGAGATATATTCAGCAGATATATTCTCAACGTGCCCAGAGAAAGAAATACCTGCCTCTACCTAGGATTGAACTCACAGGTTCCCGATTGTGAGGCGTGAACTCCACCTCTAGGCCACCGTACCACTCAAGCAAACTACAAGAGATGTTGTGCTAATTTTCATGATGAAATGAGTAAGTGCATTACACACCCAGTGTGCCAAATGCATTTATGAGTTATTTTTTGAAAAAGACAGGAAATGGCCTCAAAATTTCCTCCAACAAGTCCATAGCCTCCCCATACCTCAATCCATGCAAAACTACTGTATGGAACCCTGGAGGCTTAAAGGGAGTTGATCCATCCTTAAGATATATTGAGAGAGAGAGAGAGAGAGAGAGAGAGGGAGGGAGGGAGGGAGGGAGGGAGGGAGGGAGGGAAGGAAGGAAGGAAGGAAGGAAGGAAGGAAGGAAGGAAGGAAGAAGGAAGGAAGGAAGGAAGGAAAACCACTTGTGTGTCATCAAAGACGCAATTGGAGATCTCTAAGTCCAGGAGACCAAAACCATGCATTCGTAAACAGGATTTTCAGCTTGATTCATGTCCCAGGTGTGTTTGTTAATTGCACTGCAATTAAGGCCCATTGCCTCCGATTAACATTAGCAAAGCAATTAATGGTCACTTGCACAGAGAGCTCCTTGCATCACATTCTCGCTCTGCCCTGGGGTGCTTGGTGAAAAAACAAAACAAAAAACCAACTCAGAGAAACAACACCAAGGGCCTCTCTCTCCTTCCCTCCTTAGTCTTTCAGAAGAACATGAACGTTGGTGGGAAAAAAATGGGCCCTTCCAAGGCACCAGGCTCCCCAGGGAGGCTTAAGCTTGCAAATTGGATGATTATAGGCTGTAATGTTCACCCCGCAGAGATATCTTCATTTCATAAACACTGGTGTCATTAATAGGCTGCAGAGGGACCATCAGGAACTCTTTCGCTGGATTCAAACACTATGGTTGCGGAATGACATGTGGTTTGATGCTTCTTCCTTCGGCGGGCCTAGTCTTGCCCCTAATACATCTGCTGAGACAACTGCTTACCTCTTGTGTTCAATTCCTGACAAATGACCCTGTTTACTTTTAATTTCAATTTTTGGGAGGTCCCTTCCACCTACATCTGACGCTGGAACTCCATTTTGCAGATTTCGTGGGTCTGACAATCTTCTCTGAGGCCGTGGTGGCACAGTGGTTAGAGTGCAGTACTGCAGGCTACTTCTGCTGACTGCTGGCTGACTGCATTTGGCAGTTCAAATCTCACCAGGCTCAAGGTTGACTCAGCCTTTCCATCCTTCCAAGGTGGGTAAACGAGGAGCCAGATTGTTGGGGGCAAAAAGCTGACTCTGTAAACTACTTAGAGGGCTGTAAAGCACTGTGAAGTGGTATATAAGTCTAAGTGCTATTGCCCTTCCTTCCTTCCTTCCTTCCTTCCTTCCTTCCTTCCTTCCTTCCTTCCTTCCTTCCTTCCTTCCCATCCATCAATCCATCCACCCAGTACTGCAGGCTGACCCTGCCCACTTCCAACAGTTCGATCCTGACTGACTCAAGGTTAAAGTACTGTGAAGTTTAATGCTATTGCTATTCTCAGTTAATGATCACTCTTCTGTGAAAGTCTAGGAGGTCCACCTTTCAAATCTTTTTTTTTTAATTACATTTATATGCGCCCTTCTCCGGAGACTCAGGGCGGCTTACAATTTTACAGGATACAACCCAGTGTGCTCAGCAATAACCTTCATTCTATTGTATATGCCTGCTTATTACCAAGCGGCATTTTTACAAGGTCAGCTAATTGCCCCCAACAATCTTGGGTCCTCAATTTACCTACCCCGAGAGGATGGAAGGCTGAGTCAACCTTGAGCCTGGTGGGATTCGAGCCTACAGCAGTTGTAGGCAGCTGGAACTTAAGTGCAGGCAATTAACAGCCTGAGCCACCAAGGCCCCTTGCAGAAGCTCAAGGGATGATCATGTAAGTCCTTGTGCAATTATCCCAAGACTCTAGTCATTGTTTTTACATTTTCAAAATTATTTTAATTTTCAGCTTTGCGGTATCTTTTTTTTTAAGAGGAAAAGGTAAACTGCAACAAAAGAATTCCTTTGTGGCTGCAGTTTAAATGGTGGAACTGGTTGTAGGCAATGCCTTTGCTTTACGATTAGACCTCTCACTGTTTTGGTTACACTGAATAGAATTTTACTGTATTTTTAACAATTAACGGTTGTTTTGACTGCTAGCTAATATTAGTAATGAGGATGCCCCAGAAGCACAAAATGTATGTATTTAAAATAAAGAAAACAAATGTGATCTTGTTCTGATTAACTACCATTTTCCCTGACTTATGGACAAATCTCAGCTATAAGCTACATCTATTAGAGTCTTCTATTAAATTTTAATTCATCAGTAATTAGTTAGTTCTGACTAATGCAAACTATCTACCAGGGAAATGAGCAAATAAAACATCCATAAAACAAACACTTACTCTTTGGGAAATGGGATGGGCTGGAGCAAACTGGCCAGAGCGGTCTCCAATCTTCGTAATCTGATCTGTAATTAGAAAAGCACAATTAGCTTAAACTCTGTGCAGAATTTACTACTGTGAATAGGGTATTTTTTTTCTAGTAAGCATAGTTTGATGTTGTGTTTGTGCATGAGTTTAACCTTGGTCTCCCGCAGCCTTCTTTAACTTGATGCCCCTGGAGCTACCCAGATGAGATTTCCAATAATTCAACTCTTGTGGTCATTGACCACCCTAGATGGGAATTCTGGAAATCATAGTTTCAGCACCTTAGAGAGTACCTAGAAAAGACTATCCAAGTCCAACTTTGTTTATTTGACTTCCAATGTTTTAATTGGCCTGATGGTGAAACCCTAAGAATCACCTATGTCCACCCTGTGTTTTATCTATGTTAATTCCATTTCTTCTTGTTGAACCTGCGAGCCACAATTTTGTTGTCATTTGCAAGAAAGCAGTGCTGACTTAACAAAAACTTGTTCCTGTATATAATCCTCCAATGGAACAAGAGTTGCTTTCAATAGCACAGAAACACAGGTTCCACCCTACCTGTGAAATGTGCTAAGAAGTCAACATGAAAATGAAAACGACCCCTTTCATCATTCATGCTAATTTTGGAATTCCACCAGCAGGACTAGATACCTCTTCCAACCCCAGGAATAGTGTTAGATTTACTACTATGCAATCTGCTTATTTCATGGGCTTCCTGATGATATTGAGAAGAAGACAGGTGGAAATGCACACATGTGCATAGACACACATGCATGGGCACACAATTACTTTCTTGGGTTAAGTCATTTGGACTCTTTGGGAAGTCACGATGAGGAGCATCTTTTTAACTATTTTTGGAGTTCCACCAGCAGGATTAGTTGCTGTGTTGAACATCCACCTTTCAAGAACAGCATTAGATTTACTACTATGCTGCCTGCTTGTTTCATGGGATTCTTGCTATTGTTGAGAAGAATCCCAAGACGCCCATGTGGACTATCTGGAAAGTCACGGGGAAGAGCACCTTTTCAACTATTTTTGGAGTTCCACCAGCAGGATTAGATGCTCCGTTGAACATCCAACCTTGAAGAACAGTTAGATTTACTACAATGCTATCTGTTTGTTTCATGGGATTCTTGCTGTTGTTGAGAAGAATCCCACTGGGTGTGCATACACACACACGCTCACCCACGGGAACCCAAGCAACTCCTGTGGGCTATCTGGAAAGCCACGGGGAAGAGCCACTCACAGCATCTTGAGTATTTCCACAAAGCAGCCGAGGATACGGTCCGCCTGAGCACTGAGTTCGATGCTAATGCTACTGCAGGTGGGGCTGACCATCAAACAGTCAATCAGGTTGGGCTCGCTGTCGTTGCCAACGCTGGCGGTCATCTTCTGGTTAGCCATGTTGTTGCGTTCCACCTCAACGTGGATCTCATTGGACGTGACAATGACTGACTTGAGGCGGGATTCAGCCAGCGTAGCCTCCCGGGACATCAGGTCAGGGCTGGTGTGGAGAAGACGAAGAGGCAAGTTGGGCTTGCGGTCGCAAGGCTGCTGGCAGCCATTCCGAATTTCCTTCAGGCTTGGAGAATTGTCCCGGCTGTCACAGGAGGGGAGAAAAAAGAAAAAAAGAAAAACCAAACGGGAAAGAATAAGTAAGTGGAAGTTGCCAGACATAAATAACAGAAATAATGGGGAAAAGGCCAGACGACAACTTCGCAAAGTCTTGCAACATGTCCACTTTTTTTTTTATTGTTGTGTGCGCCTCTTTCTGTGTGTTTTTTTTTTTAAATCTTGGCCAGCTGCAATTACATTGTCTTATTTACACCAGAAGAAAACAAATGTTTCCCGAAAAGAATTTGCAACACGGCCCCCGTTTTGTGGCAGTCTGTGAACTTGGCCATCCTGGGGAGGAAGGCAATCTTCTCCTCCTGATGATGCAAAATTGTGATGCAATGTTTCTTTCAGTAAACAGCCCACCAGGATAGTCAACTCAATTTCCTAGAAAATGGGTTGATGGGAAAGCAAAGCAGATGGCTCTTTGCGAGAAGCCTTCTTGGGCTTCACGGAGAGTTAATAAACAACATCCTGATGAGCTGGTTTGTCTTCTACCAACCAAAGGTCTCCCACGTCATGCTTGCAAAACGCCAAATCTGCCCCGTTCCTCACAGTTTCACCTCAATATTGAGAAATACCCGTTTCTTTTGCAGCACCCTCCCGTCTCATTTTTGGCCTACTGGGCCCCAGGGAAGCCTTCTGAGGGAAGTACAACAGCGAGGGGAAGGATCAGCTGTGCTGCATAATTTAGATTAGCTAGAAAGCAAGAAGTCCGACAATTTCCTGCTTTCTAGCTAATCTAAATCGCGTGGAACAGCTGATCGTCGTCCAGCTGATCATCGGAAATACCAGTTCGCTGAACCAGTAGCATTCTTTACTACCGGTTTGGACAAACCGGGATGAACCGGCTGCATTTCACCTCTGCTGCAGAGCTTGCTGGGAAAAGGCTCGGAGACTAAAACATATGGAGAACGGCTGCAGGATTTGGGTTTGGCTAGTCTAAAGAAAATAAGAATTGGGGGTGACATGATAGCAGTCTTCCAGTATTGGAAGGGCTGCCACAAAGAACAACTTATTCTCCAAAGCACCAGAGGGCAGAATAAGAAACAATCTTTGGAAACTAACCAAACAGAGAAGCAACCTGGAATTAAGGAGAAACTTGCTAACAGTGAGGACAATTAGCCAGTGGAACAGCTGGCCTCCAGAAACCATGTGTGCTCCATCACTGGAGGCTTTTAAGAAGAGACTGGACAGTCACTTCTCTAAAATGGTCTAAGTCCGTGATGGTGAACCTATGGCACACATGCCACAAGTGGCACACAAAGCCCTATCTGTGGGCATGCGAGCCATCACCCCAGCTCAGCTCCACCGCGCATGAGCACGCACCTCCTATCAGCCAGCTGGTCTTCAGGTCTCTGCCACACATGCTGGTGGGGGGGGTGCATGCAGGGGGTGGGGCACATATGCACGGGGATCCACATGCTTGCACGGGGCACATGCACAGGGATGTGCACACATTGGATTTTGGGGATGCACACAGGCACGGACTTTGGGCACTTGGTGTTGAAAAAGTTAGCCATCACTGGTCTAAGTTGTCCTGTTTGAGCAGGGGCCTGGGCTAGATGACTTCCAAACTCCCTTCCAGCCCATTCATTTTATTCTATGCTATTCTAAAAACTTAACACGATTTGATGCAAGTGCATTTTCCTTCTTTGATGGTTCTCCCCAAAAGGGCTCACTGGGGAGATGCAGGTGACTGACCTGTTGATGAATTCTTCGTAGCAAGAATAAATGGCTGCTAGACAGACAGCAACGAGATTCGGAAGGACCCGGGGATGCGGACACTGGCCGGTCGGGCCGTGCATACTGGAACGACAGGACAGGAATGTAAGATGGTGTGTCCACAAAGAGCATTGTTAAGGCAGGAGCAAGCATAAAGTCTAATGGAAGAGAACATTTGTAGCTCAGGGTTGAACTGTGAGGTCTTTGCTGCCCTCTTAGATTGATTGTTTTCTTGCAGATGTTTCATGACCCAACTAGGTAACATCATCAGTGCCAAACGGGAGTGGGGTTTGCAGGGAGGAGGAGGACAACTATGGGGTCCTTGGTGTTCTCTGGGCTTGGTGCTTTTCTTGGAGACATTTTATGACCCAACTGGGTGACATCATCAGTATAAGAAGGGAGTGGGGTTTATTTTGTAGGATAATGATATATCTGCAAGAAAACCATCAAACCACCAAGGACTTCACAAATCCTAAATCCAGTTCCCCCCAACTTCGTTCCATTGGGGGTTGCAGAATGCTCAGCCCCTTTGCTCTAGCTGGGAAACCCCGATGAATGGCAATAGTGTTTATTTTCATTTTATACTTATTAGATTTGCCACCCAGGTAACAACTGCATTAGCATAATAAGAAAGAAGTGAGTGCTATGGTCTATGATGCATCCTACTAGTTGTTAGTATATTATTGCATTTATTTGCTTCAATCCGTTTTTGTTCTTTTAATTCTTCGATGGTCGTTGACCAAATAAATATTGATTTATTCACTGATGAATGGAAATGAAACACAGCAAAGGTGTGGATCCTCCTAGGATGAGAAGGTTTGCTAAATTATAGGCCAATGTTGAGAGAAAACACCCTTCTTTATCCCAAAGGTGCTTTTTGCAAAAGGCAACTGGACTTTGTTTTTCCTGGAAGAAGTTTCACTTCTCATCCGAGAAGCGTCTAATGGTGGAGAATGGAAAGATCTATATTCCTCGCAGTCATCTGGTCATTAGTACTCTCTCTGAGAATCATTGAGGCTACTTGGAGGTTTATCAGTGCCCTTGGGTCACCTGAATAGTGCCAATAGATGTGGGGCCTTCTTGGAGCTGCTAAAAGGGGCTGTGTTGTAAACAGGAGATACGTAGTGTTGTCTCCCTCCCCCCCTCTGTTGAGAAAGGGCTGCTCAATCTTAACGCAGATGGCCTTTTTCAAACCTTACAAGAGACCCTTCTTTTAAATCCTTCCCTCCTCCACCATTCAAACAGAACTGAAGAAGCTTCTTGGATAAGAAGCGACACCTCTTCATGGAAAAACAAAGTCCGGTTGCCTTTTGAAAAAAACATGTTTGGGACAACCATGACCTGGATGACTGAGAAATCTCCATAGACAAACAACCCTTCCTACCTTGTTTTTGCAGGTAAGTTAAACCCATGGCAAAATGTTGCCTACCAAAGCTACTGGCAAGGAAAGCCATTGAAGCGCAGATGAGACAAACGCCCTGCAAAGGGACAGATATTTTGACCACACACGCATATTTACCTGTGGATAAATTTCTTTACCACTTCCATGCCTGCATTCAGTTCATTCAAGGCCAGAATATACTCCTGAGTAAAGAGCCGCAACCGAGGACATTTACCAAAATCCTTTCCAAAACAGAAAAAAAAAAGGAGATATTTAAGACTCGGAAGTGCCAAGGTCTGGACTTTCAATAAGGATGTCTTGTTTTGTTTTTGTTTTATTTAGATTTATATGCAGCCCCATCTCTGGGGGGACTCGGGGCGGCTCACACAAGACTATAACATACATACACTAGTGAAAAAATATTAATCCAATCCAAATAACCAATAACATTACATGCTAAAATGCCCGATTAAAAGCCCCAATCTCCCTCAATCCAGGCCAGCCTGTAAAAACAACCAGGTCTTTAGATCGCAGTGGAAGGAACGCAGGTCGGGGGCCAACTGCAACCCTAGGAGCAGCTGGTTCCACAGGGTGGGCGCTCCCACAGAGAAGGCCCTCCCCCGGGAGACTGCCAACCGACACTGTCTGGTCGACGGCACCCCAAGGAGGTCCTGCCGGTGGGAGCGCACTGGGAGATTGGAACTTGATGATGGTAGGAGGCGCTCCTGCAAATACCCCGGACCCAAGCCATGAAGGGCTTTATAGGTTAACACCAGCACCTTGAATCTTACACGGAGGGCAATTGGCAGCCCCTGTCTTAGGACCTGTGGACTTCAACTCCCAGAATTCCTCAGCCAGCTGCTGGCTGAGGAATTCTGGGAGTTGAAGTCCACAGGTCTTAAAGTTGCCAAGGTTGGAGACCCCTGGATTAGAAGACTCGATTAAAATAAGCCCACCTATTTCATTGCTGAAATTCAAATGCCACCGATGCAGAGATGTCACTTTCCAAGATACGCTCATACTTGTCACTGATTTCTTTAATTGCTTGCAAACTTTCACATCTCTGAAGTTTGCCTTTTGCAAGATTGGGGGGCTGAAAGGTTTCTCTTGCTTGAAAGAAACATGCTCCAAGAAAGTTTGCAAAAAGTATAAACATGCCAAATAAGGGACAGGCCAATTCTGAGGCAGAGTGAGGCAGCTGAGGCAGCCAGCTGATGTTAGATGTCACGAAAAGGCAGCAAATTTGCTAGTTATTTAATTTACTGCTGTTATGTTATTACAACACTGGTGAGCTTCACAGCTTTGGATGTCAAGCTCGGTGGATAGCTTCAGGCAGTAGGTATCCTTGTTTTCTTTTGAACATTTGGGTCTTCAGTTTTACTTGGAAATAAGGGTTGATTGCGGGACACGCTGTAGTCTAAATTGGTCAACAAAATCTGCCACTGAATGTTTTCCAGAGGTTTCAGGCTATATCTTCCATTGTGGATGGAAGTTATGGGCCACCACGAACATCTGGAAGGCTTCAGGATGCATGTCCACATTAAAGACCAACAGTGAACTCATTCTTTTGCTCAGAACCTTATGTAGCCCAAATGAGAGCCATAAGGAACCAAGAGTTGATGAGACAGACAGACACAAACATTTTGGGAGAAAAATACCTGTGCAGAAGGAAGGGGAAGCAGCCAAAGATAACTAAGCATGTTTGTCAGCCAAAACAAAGTGGGGGAGGGATTGCAAAGTGTGATGGTGCAGTGGTTAGAATGCCATATTGCATGCTCATTCTGCACACAGCCAGGAGTTCGATCCTGACTGGCTCAAGGACGACTCAGCTTTCCATCCTTCCAAGATTGGTAAAATGAGGACCCAGATGGTTGGGGGCAATAAGGCTGACACTGTAAACCGCTTGGAGAGGGCTGTAAAAGCACTGTGAAGCTGTATATAAGTCTAATTGCTATTACTATCTTTCCAGAATTAAGTTCCTTCTGGAGTCTTTGGGAGCAAATCCCCCAAGTCAAACAGTGCAGAAGACACCTTAAGCTAGATGTTGGCCATATGCGCCCAATTCTAATGGTACCAAAATAATAATGACACTGTAAACCACTCAGAGCTGTAAAACACTATGAAACAGCATATATATCTAAGTCATGAGCCGTGGTGGCGCAGTGGTTAGAATGCAGTACTGCAGGCCACTTCTGCTGACTGCCAGCAATTTGGTAGTTCGAGTCTCACCGGCTCAGCCTTCCATCCTTCTGAGGTCAGTAAAATGAGGACCCAGATTGTTGGAGGCAGTATGCTGACTCTGCAAAGCACTGTGAAGCAGTATATAAGTCTAAATGCTATTGCTATTGCTAAGTCCTACTGCTATTGTTTCTGTCTCCCAGAGTGGAAGAAGGCCCAGCTAAATTGCCAGGTATTGGCAAATGAAGATATTCCGTGTTCTTTTATGATGTTATGGGTGCCACACCGTAATGTTTGTCCCATCCAGCAATAAAGGCAAGGGTATTCTAAACACTGGTATGAAAAAGTTCAGGAACAGCTTAGGCACATGTTGCATATGTGATTGCTTCAGATGAGGAGTGGGCAGTACTGGACATAAGTGATTGATTGACCACTGTGACTGCCTTGTGCTCCTTTCTTTGTGAAATTCCTCAGTCCGTTGGCCGAGGCTTGTGTCTATCAGCCCCCTGCCTGGCCAACGAACAGGACTGCACAGACTCACAAAAGGAGTCGAGATATTTTGACCGATTTATGCCTCCACTTAGAATGCCATTAGCATAACAAATGTTTGCATAATATCACAAATGGCGGTTCTCCAAATTCATCAGGACCAAGAAGATTGAGGTTTTTGGAGCTGGGGTAATGCTAAAGCTGAGCATTGGCTGGGGAGAAAATGAAGTTGCAAAGGCAGACCATCAATCTCAGCTTTTCATGTTCTACCCTGGTTAGTCAAAGCACCCTGTGTAGTTAAAAAGGATCTTCCACTACAGCTCCAACCGACTGTCAACTTCTCTTTTGCATACTGGAACCGACACTATTCGGGGATAATCCCACAGTTGGCTCCCTCTAAGATAGCTTTTCTTTCTTGAACGGCTGTGCAGTTTTTTGTTTTTAAATTTGCACATGTGAAACGTGCCACCAGATTCTTGCAAGAGGCAGACACATGACCAGCCAAGTGAAAAATTGCAGGCGAAACGCCAGCCTCTTGTCACAAGCCGTTTCATGTTGCAACGTCTTGCAAAAGTCTGCAAAATCAGCCTGGGTGCATGTTTGTTTGTTTGTTTGTTTTTAAAAGTGGGGAGCTTTGTGCTATTTGTAAAACAAAAGATTTGCTGCAAAGCATAAAAGTGATTGTTTCATCCTAGGGTTTCAGCAACTGATTCAGAGGAAAGTTACTGCCGAATTAAAAAAAAATACTACTCAGGCAATTACATTGCTTTCAATGGATTAAGATCTATATTTAATCGGAAAATGGAAGCAGACATAAGAATATAAAATCAGGCTATTGAATCCAGTTTTGTTAACATTTGATAGCAATTTTCAGGGTTTTGGTGGAGGGAAACGGTCTCCATCAAAATGTTAATCAAGCCTGACCCTGTCTTGTTTCTCAGCCCAGACAAGACTGACAAAGATCAGTTCGGCCTTGTGGTGAAGCCACCAGGCTAGAAACCAGGAAACTGTGAGTTCTAGTCCTGCCTTAGGCTGGGTGATTTGGGGCCAATCACCAGGAGATGGTGAGTTCTAGTCCTGCCTTAGGAATGAAAGCTGGCTGGGTGATTTTGGGCCAATTGCCAGGAGATGGTGAATTCTAGTCCTGCCTTCGAACGGTCACTCATGTGCTCATCACCTCCAGAATCGACTACTGCAACGCTCTTTACATGGGGCTGCCCTTGCGGACGACCCGGAGGTTACTGCTGGTGCAGAATGCGGCCGCGCGGGCTGTGATGGGAGTGTCCCGATACTCCCATGTTACACCCCTCCTGCGCGACTTGCATTGGCTGCCGGTTGTCTCCCGGGTTACCTTCAAGGTGTTAGTAACAACTTACAAAGCCCTAAATGGCTTGGGTCCAGGGTACTTGCGGGAACGCCTCCTGCCAGCATCACTTTCCGATCACCCTGTTCGCTCCCATAGGAGGGGCCTCCTTGGGATACCGTCAGTCAGGCATTGTCGGGTGGCAGTTCCCAGGGCTAGGGCCTTCTCCGTGGGAGCGCCCGCCCTCTGGAATCAGCTCCCCGTGGATCTCCGTTTGGCCCCTGACCTTCACTCCTTCCTCTGAGACCTGAAGACCTGGTTGTTTCAACAGGCCGGCCTGGAATGACCCGGGGTGGTGGTGTTTAGGGTTATTTTATCTTTTCTTAATGTTTTAATGTATTTGACTTGTTTTATTTAATTGTTTTTTTATTGTAAATTTGCTCTGTTTTAATGTTCGCTGCCCTGAGTCCTTAGGGAGTAGGGCGGCATACAAGTTGAATATAATAATAATAATAATAATAATAATAATAATAATAATAATAATGAAAGCCAGCTGTGTGACTTTGAGCTCTCTCTCTCTCCCTCAGCCTACAATCTCGGTCTTGGATGACAAGCCTGCTGGTCAATTCCTGTCGCAACCAATGGATCATCACTCAATTGATCCGAAAGAAACAGACCTTGCCATTGCAAGTAAATGCTAGGAAGGAGGAAAAAAGTGCAGTGCATAATTTTTTTTCAGCAGCTTTTACAGTCCAATCATGCTCCTTGATTCAACTTCAAGGATAAAAGTCAATTAAGAAAGATGAAGGAAGTAGATGAAGGGCTAAGACCTTCCTGCCCTTGTGAAAATAAATCACAGTGTCCCCTGAAGAAGGAAATAACATTTCTGTTCTCGCCTGTCGACCTGTAATACATCACTTGTTCTTTTTGTACCAGTATCAAAATGAGGAAAGTTCTACGGATAACTCTCCCCATTAAATAATGTCTAGAAAACATTTCAGGTAAAAAGGCAGGAGAATTTACTGAACCATTCCATGTTTCATTTTTGGAAAAGGGGTGCTTTTTTTCACAATTCCTTTCCATGTCTTCCATCTTTCTCAAAAGACAAAGAGGTAGCCTTTAGGAGAGAAAAGAACCACAAACTTTCCCAGATTTCCCTTTTTAGCTAAATATGGAGATAAGCTTCTACTGAAGAATGAAGCTAAGTGTTTTAGGACTACAGTTGTACCTCTGTACTCATCGTTAATAGGTTCTGGGAGGCTGAATGAGTACCAGAAACAATGATTACCAAACAAATTTTCCCCATGTAGCGCGTCACAAGGCAGCCTACATCAACAAGATCTAGTATATGCATTGACTACTAAACAAAGGATGAATACTGGGACAACATTTTTGTGTCAAAATACCTTGAGTACCAAATTCGATGAGCTTGAATGCACTTGAATACCAAGGTACCCCTGTACCTGCTTCTTTGTTCCATCAATTCATGGGCATAACAGACCACATAAAATAGCGGCATTGTGAAGATTTTCTACAGAAACCAAGGCAACAAAGTGATGAACTCACCATGTTATGTTTTAGGATCCTCTGTACCACTGGAGTGAACACTTCTATGACCACCATAGACCGAGGGCGTTCTCGGCAATGCTGTGTGAAGAGATTGTTATGTTTAGAAAGAGGTGAGAAAAAACACAACCCACCGCCGCGAATGACCCCAACGTTGCTATTAATCTTAACAAGTTAACCATCAGTTATAAGGGCTCTTTCCCCCAATCTACTGGATAGATCTTTGTGAAGGGTTTCAAAAGTATTTCTCAGTAAGGACCACAGAAGTAATGTCTCATGTTGCCTGTTCATCTACTTTCTGAAGCTATCAGGGACGAGCCTGGAAATGGTCTCAGCTAAAAGCAAGTGAGATCTAATAGTGATCAATGGTTCGTCCACTGGATTAACGTATTTTGCAACCCAAAATTCCCAATATTAGATGGGAATTTCTAATAGATGTCAGCATTTTGACTTATTTATTTCAATAGCATAGAAAGGTCCTGTGTTATAACTGGAAACATATCGAAACAGGCATTCTACAGTGTTGTTAGTAAATATTGGAGCATCCCTCAAATTGAATTTTCATCCCAAACAGTTGTTGGCTTGCTTGCTCATTTACCTCTTTATCTCTGTCTGTCTCTGTCTCCTTCTCCCTCCCTCCCTCCCTCTCTCCCCCTATCCTGCCCACACCAACCAACCAACCAACCCAACCAACCAACCAACCAACCAACCAGCAACCAACCAACCAACCAACCAACCAACCAACCAACCAACCTGACGCTTATAAACTATGCCAATCTTGGAGGGCTGTAGTTATGGACAGCCTCACTAGGTAGATCAGACAAGAAATCAACTCTTTAGGTCTTTAGAAAGCTAAAAAATATTTTACTGAGAGGGGCTACAATAGCAGCATCCTTAGACTGACTGCGTTGTATCTCCTCCATTTATGCTCTGGTAAGGGAGACATCTGTCTAAGCAACTTCTGAATGCTACCAAGTTTCTCTGGACTAAAAAAATGTTTTATCCCCTTTTGTCTAGATAAAAGTTTCTGCGTATTTTCACCTTCCTTACTCTCTACAAACAAAATTTTAACTTGTTTAAGGAGCTGCCACTAAGAAATGTTTGGACATCGGTTGCAAAAATTAAGAAAAGAAACAAAGACATCAGAAATACCTTGCAGAAGAATTCACACAAGTCAGGTGGTGGGTGGTTGTTTTCCAGCAAAGGAGCAAGTGCCTAAAAAGATGAAGGAATGATAACATATTCATATTCATTTATACTCTGGTCGTTATATCAGAAATAGGCTGTATATTATTCTTCCATCTCAAATAAGAACAAAAGTAAGCTAAAAAGGTACCACAGAAGATTAGATAAAAGACTTCTTCTGAATCCTGAATCACATTTCATTTAAGAGATCTCTAAACATCAGAGCAAACAATTATTATTCTTCCCTTATTTTTCAGGACTCTTAATAAGGATCTGGACTGCACTATCCAAAACACCAGGCAACATAGACATTCTGAAAATCACCTCTTTCTCCACTTCTGATCTTTTGGGCCCATCTTTCCCCCTTGGCGTTAACAGCCCTCTTTGAAGAGTTTCCTGATTTAACAAAAACAAACCCAGGAATTTTCCAAAACAAGTGGAAACTTCATCCTTTCCAACAAAGCTCTTGTTTTCCAATTCCTAACTTCATCCTTTCTCAGTCCATTGCTAGGCAACCCAAATGCAGTTACATGCCATAACGGCACCAAGAGTAACAGCAGCCACATAATAAGGTTATGTCAGTGCTGCCACTATTGCAAATTATGAAGTATTGTCAGAACAGAAGATCCTTCAACATTTAGTCTGTCCTGGGGCTAAAGAATTCCAGGTACCAGACTGCAAAAACAGATGTTTTTTTTTTTTAAAGACTGTAAGAGCTTCTGCAAAATCCTTTCTGACAATCCTTTCTCAGAGCATCAATTATTTGGGGACCAAGCTCCTTGAATATCTTTTCCTCTTGGACTTGAAGAGACAACCAAAAGAAGAAGAGCACAGCAGAGGATGAGATGGTTTGTTGTTGTTAGTTGCGAAGTCGTGTCCGACCCATCGCGACCCCATGGACAACGTTTCTCCAGGCCTTCCTGTCCTCTACCATCTTCTGGAGTCCATTAAAACTCACGCCGACTGCTCAGTGACTCCATCCAGCCACCTCATTCTCTGCTGTCCTGTTTTTCTTTTGCCCTCAATTGTTTCCAGCACTAGGTACTTCTCCAGTGAGTCCTTCCTTCTCATTAGGTGACCAAAGTATTTGAGTTTCATCTTCAGGATCTGGCCTTCTAAGGAGATGGTTAGATGGTGTCATTAACTCAATGAACATAAATTTAATACTGTAAGCTATCCAGAGTTGGAATAACCCTTTCAATCCTTAAATTTAGACTCTGAATGTAAATAAATACTGAATGCAAATCAATAAATAATACAAGCTATGCAACGAATGGGCTATAGAATTTAATTCTTGCAGCTTCCTGAACCTTGTCGTTTCTCTCCAAATATTTTAGGGGGGAAAAGTGAAAAGAGTGTTCCCAAACTCTTAAGATGCTGCTCTTAGCTATTTCTTGATTGCATAAGCTTGGAATGAGACCACTTTAAATCTGTAGTTTTCAACAACAAAAAAATGGCAGAGACAAATCGGGGAGAAAGAATACCCTAGAAAAGTCAAACTCAGGGAAGGAGATAGATTATTCCCCCACACCCCCCAAAGAGTTTTTGTAACTTACCACAATAATATTTTCATGCTCTTGAGTAGTTAAATTGGTCGCCTGAAAATTGAGGTTACATTAATGTTATGTTTACAAAATTGAGTTAAGATTACATTTATAAAATTGAGATTACATTACATGAGAGATTACATTAAGAAATCAATGGTCAATTACCACCATTATCATCAATCAATCTGCATTGGTTTCAAGAACCATCTATTTTGTTCTTCCACAGGGGCCCGTTTCCAATCAGTCTGGAGGATCACCCATTAGGCTAGATCAGGAGTCAGCAACCTGTGGCTCTGGAGCCACATGCGGCTCTTTTGGCTCTCTGCTGCGGCTCCCTGTCGGCTGATCCCACCACTGGCTGGCTGGTCCCCTCCCCCCTCCCCTGGCCTGAGAAGGTAAGGGTGATGGCGGGGGATGGAGACTCGCTCCATATTCCAGAGCAGGAGGTAACTGGGTGGGCATGAGTGATGTTGAGTTGGCCACGCCCACCCAGTCACACTGGTTGTTAAATTATTGGCTCCCAGTGTTTTCTGTGGGAAATGGGTCCAAATGGCTCTTTGAGTGTTTAAGGTTGCAGACCCCTGGGCTAGATGATTCCAATGGATCACACATCGCTCAAAAGATCCAAGTGCTGAGAAAGAGAGCATGTTGCAACACTGATGACCCTCCCAATATCTCCCATTTCTTCCAATTCTCCTGGAACCACTAAACCTGTGAACTCAATAGCTGATGGTGACTCAAACACTTCCCATCTTGATAATAATCATTCATGAGTTCCCATCAATCACAATAAACCATAAAGGTTCCAAACAAGAGATTAAACTATCAAACCAGATGGGACAACCAGCCTAGGATGGTGTAAAACAGCTACTCACATGTCTTTATTATGGGGTTTTTAATAGGTAGCTTTTTAAATGGTGAGTCCTTAACTTATGGATAGGGTGATCACACTGAAATATTGGGAATTCTGGGAGTCCACAAGTCCTACAGTTGCCAAGGTTGGACATCCCTATAATAGGAAGGGAAGGGGTCTCTGAAGAGTTTATAGTTGTTGCTGACTCAATAGCAGTAACTGTGGGAGTCTTAGTGGACAGCCAGCTAAATATGAGCCAGCAGTGTGCAGCAGCAGCCAAAAAAGCTAATGCAATCCTAAATTGCATTAACAGAGGCATACAATCAAGATCAAGGGAGGTACTAATACCACTCTAGAAAGCCTTAGAAAGACCACACCTAGAGTACTGCATCCAGTTTTGGTCACCCACTATAAAAAAGATGTTGAGACTCTAGAAAAAGTACAGAGAAGAGCAACCAGGATGATTAGGGGACTGGAGACTAAAACATATGAAAAACGGTTACAGGAACTGGGCATGGCTGGTCTAGTGAAGAGAAGGACCAGGGAAGACATGATAGCAGTTGTCCAATATTTAAGGGGCTGCCACAGAGAGGAAGGGGATCAAGCTATTTTCTAAAGCACCTGTAAGCCAGACAAGGAATAATGGATGGAAACTGAAGGAGAGATTTAACCTGGAAATAAGGAGAAACTTTCTGATAGTGAGAACAATCAATGGAACAGAAGTTGCCCTCGGAAATTGTGGGAGCGCAATGACTTGAGACTTTCAAGAACAGATTGGACTGCCATTTGTCAGAAATTGTGTAGGGTCTCCCGCTTGGGTGTGTGTGGGGGTTTGGACTAGATCAGTGGTTCTTAACCTGGGTGATATTGCCCCCCAAGGGGCAATTTTGTTTTTCAGGGGGGCGATGGAACAAAAAGGGGCGACGTGGGAGCGAAGGAATGGAAGGGGGGCGATATGGGGCAATGGAGCAAGATATATTGGGAGAGAGAGAGAGATCGATCTATATTGGTAGATAGGTAGGTAGACAAAAAGACAGACAGGTAGGTAGATAGGCAGGCAAACAGACAGACCTTTTGGATGGATGGATGGATGGATGGATGGATGGATGGATGGATGGATGGACGGACAGAAAGATCGAGAGCAGCAGCACTTTGGGAAAGCGGTGGCGGCTTTTCCCAACATGCTGCTGCATTCAAGGTGCCAGTTCAGGTGTGGTACAACAGTCAATGGGGTGAGCCTGCAGGGCCGGTGCCTCGAATGCCCCCCTGCCGCCTCTTAGCATCCCCAAGGGGGCTGGCAGAGGGGCTAAGCGGCACAGGGGGCGTCGAGGTGCCGGCCGGCCCTGCAGGTTCACCCATTGACTAGCACTGCTCCGGAGCCGGTGCCTCCAATGCGGAAGCAGTGGCACGTTACGTGCCGCCGTGGCCGCGTTTGATGCACCGCCCCCCACCGCCTCTTAGCGCCCCTCTGACGGCCCCCTTTGGAACACTAAGAGGCAGCAGGGGGGCGGTTATGTTGGGGGAGGGGGGCGATGACAACTTCCTCAATGGCTCAAGGGGGCGATTCTTTCAAAAAGGTTAAGAACCACTGGACTAGATGACCAACAAGGTCCCTTCCAACTCTGATTATCTATTATCAATACTATAGGGAGAGGCGTTCATCTCTGTTTCAAGGCCATTGAGCCACTGCTGTCCGAAGACGATTCCGCAGTCATATGGTCAGCATGATGTCACAGAACACAGTTTCCTCCCCACTGAAGTCGTAACTATTTATCTACTCGCATTTACATGCCTCTGGACTGCTAGGTGGGCAGGAACTAGGCACCCCACTGTGCGATGCTCGGATCTCAAACCTGGACTGCCGGCTTTCAGCCGATAAACGCAGCATTTTAACCATTGCATGGCCCTATAATAGATTCTGCCTAAAAATCTGCTGCACTGGGTACACTAGTTTGTTGACTTGGATCATGGAAAACAGAAATGAAGAAACCTCATTGCCAAAGACTTACCTCTGAAAGCAACTTGGAAACTATTTCTAAAGGGGCTTGATGGATGGATTCATCCTGCAAAGGGGAAGTTAATGCCATGTCCACCAAAGTCCGGATTTCTTTCAAGACCACCTCTAAGCGGCCTGGATTACTCAGCACTTTCTTGTACTTGTAGATCTTTTTCTAGGAAGAAAACAAACATAGATAGGATATTTAGTTAAGGTTTACTTCAAGATCACATATATGTTCTGTCTGCTTTTAGCTCTGAAGGCAGGTTGGACAACACTTCGATTTTTAACCATGTTTCTTAAAAAAGGAAACTATTTGCATAGCATTTTCTTCACTGGTTTTTTTAAGGAAAACATGTGCAGACAGACCAAATGGAGAAGTGACACACTGGATAAAGCCTGATTTGGAAACTTGATTTCCATCACTCCTCTTGTCCTCTTACACTGATTTGTTGAATTGCTTCAATTTCATCTCAAGAATTGGCATAATAGCCACAACAAAAGAAAAACAAGGTTTTCTAAGAAACAGATCTTTTTAGTACTTGTAAATGATTTGACCTGCTGAGTAACCACCTCAAACAATCTATAGTTGCAAAGGTATTTTTTCTATCCGATTTTTCTTCTGCTTTCTGTTTTTCTAGATTATGAGCATGAGGAAAATATTGCCTTATCTTGATATTAAATTATAAACATTTCATTGTAAACAAACAACTATATGCACAACTACTTGGGAGCATGTCTTTTAGATTATCAAACACACATAAACTAAAGAGCAGGTCTACTAAATTTACCCATAACAATGAAGGTCAAATATACACATCAATGCCTCTGTCTGTCCATCCATCCATCCATCCATCCATCCATCCATCCATCCATCCAACCAACATCTACAGCAAAAATATATCAAAAGTACAAACAACCAACAACCAAACAACCAGAACAACTAACTAGCTATTAGAACCAGGGAGATCTTACATCACCCTTCTACACCCTGATCCTGTCCAGATACGCTGGTCTACAACTTCCATAACTCGCGCCTGACTTCTTTATGCTGACTTTATCACACTGACTGAATGCTACCAACTGAGGAAAACCTGCTTTATGGCTTTTTTCTTTCTTCTCCAGAATGGCTGAATTCCAGGAGAAAGCAACAGGTCTCTAGAAACAGCAGGAAAATCCCATAAGATTCAGTGCCACAAGACAAAGGGCACTGGCACCAATTATCAGTAGTAGATGTCTTGTTTTCAGAAAGCTTTGGAGATGGGTGGAGATGGAGATTGTAATTACAACAGGATCCAGCTTCATCATTTTTTTCTGTCCATCTCAGTTTTGACAAGGACAGAACATAACGCCAGGGATTTTAATACAAAGCTTTCCTATGGTGTTCCATGGTAGAGTGTCAAATGGTTAAGACAAGCTAATGCAGAAAAGCCCAAAGTGAAATAAAAGGAACTTCAGTTCACCCAGACACCAGTTATTTAACATTTACATAAATGTCCAGAGTTTATCAGTTTGTTTCTCAACGACCATCTTCAGCAAGATCATCTTCAGATGTTCCTCATGCACCCTTCTCTTCTGCCTATCATTCCACCAACCATTCTCAACCGGCCTCAAGTATCTCAATAAGACTTTGAAGGATATATTGATCCTGGCTCCTATTTTTATGGATCACTTTTTCAAATATCTAAGTACCTAAGTAAGCACAATACCTAAAAATAAGTAGAAGAGAATGATGTAAGACCTATTCAGCAAAACCAACAATGTTCAATAACGTTTTTGAAAACCCGGTTTTCACCATGGAAGATTGGTGGGCACTCGGTCTTAAAAAAAAAATCTCAACCAATCGATGGGTCTTCAAAGATGGTTTTAAGTTCTTCCATACCGCTTTTTGCACAATGCTATTTAGATTAAAATCTTTTGAATGGCAATTCCGCACAAAGCACCCACAAGAAGATCCAATGCAAACTTCTTGCTGAAAAGTGCACGGCAAAAGACACAACACATTTTTCTGAATTATTTTTTAAATAAAAGTAAATGTTTTCAAGTCAGAGAAGACTACGTATTTCTGCCTGGCTGAAGAAGTTTAACGAGGAAAAAAAAAAACCTCTCCTGTTAAAGACTGGACAGCAGGGGAGAGATGCAAAAAAAATTGAAAATAAACATGAAGCAGATTGCAACAAGCTACAGTAGTTCAAATATTACTTCCCCCATCACATTCCCCACCATTAATTTACTCCCACCTCAGACTCCATGTGCAAAGTCAGCCTTCAGTGTAACGTAACAGAAGAATCTTGTTAGAACAACTAGGGTTGGTTGATGCCAGTCACTCAAAAGAGGCTCTCAAAATAACAGCATCAGAAAACAACTTCTTCTTCTTCTTCTTCTTCTTCTTCTTCTTCTTCTTCTTCTTCTTCTTCTTCTTCTTCTCTTTCTTCTTCTTCTTCTTCTTCTTCTTCTTCTTCTCCTCTCTCCTCCTTTCCTCCTCCTCCTCCTTCCACTCCTTCTCCTTCTTTTCCTTCTTCTCCTTGACCTTCACTAAGGTCTATAGCTACAGACTTCGAAGTATATACTTTTTTCTCCCCCAGAAAAAAACTGTGATTGCTACTTTTTGAAGGAGAGAGCTGGAGAGTACGGAACAAATTGTCTGCCACTAAAGATGGGCCAGGAAAGATTAGAGTGGATGTCTGGAAGATACACTGTATTTTGAAATCGATCTTCTTCAGAGTTAATTTCTCGCTGGCCTCTCAGTGGAAAAAAAACCCTCCCAAGAATCTTTCCCTCTCTCCGCCTTCCCCACTTCTTCTACTGGCAGCTCTTGGAGCCAGAAGGATTTAAACCTGTTGGCATAATGCACTGTTATCTTCAGGAAACGTTACTGTAAAAATTATAGCCCAGCCCAGGAAGGGGCTGGGAAGTTTCTAATAAACCTCCAGAGATACTGTGGCACATCTTTGATTTGTTCCTGGATTCTGCCCATTTCAAAAGAAATCAAAAAGACCTGGCTTGCTCAATGCAGTGAAACAGCCATTTGAAGAAGGGAGGGTGGAAGAAAAGGAGGAGAGAGGAAGGAAAGGAGGGAGGGAGGGAGGGAGGAAGAAATGAGGGAGAGAGGAAGGAAAGAAGGAGGAAGGGTGGAAGAAAAGAAGGAGAGAGGAAGGAAAGAAGGAGGGAGGGTGGAAGAAAAGAAGGAGAGAGGAAGAAAAGGAGGGAGGGAGGAAGAAATTAAGGGAGCGGAAAGAAATGGAGAGAGGGAAGGAAGAAAGGAGAAAGAAATCGGGCGGAGGGAGGATGGAAGAAAGGAAGGAGAAAGGGAGGGTAGAAGAAAGGAAGGAGGGGGAAGGAGGGAAGGAAGAAAGGAAGGAAGGAAGGAAGGAAGGAAGGAAGGAAGGAAGGAACGCGGAAGGAACAAGGAAGGAAGAATAAGGAGGCAGGCAGGCAGGCAAGGAAGGAAGGAAGAAGGAAGGAAGGAAGGAGAAAGGGAGGGAGGGTGGATGGAAGAAATGAGGGAGGGAGGGAGGGAGGGAGGGAAGGAAGGAAGGAAGGAAGGAAGGAAGGAAGGAAGGAAGGAAGGAAGGAAGGAAGGAATCAATCCACCCGCTGCAAGGCTAGATATCGTATTCTGTTCATATTATGCAGAAAATGAGATTGAAAGTAATGAAGAGTGATTATGATGATAATGAAGAGAAGGAAAAACCTGCAATTTTATTCTGTTCAACGATCAACAAAATAAGATACAGTAGGCTATAATAAAGCATCCATACAGCTATGAATACAGTATATGAATACAAAATAGCATCAAATCTATAACATCAATAAGATTAACTAAATCTAAGAAGAATGTGCTATCCTAATCATTACAAACTAGATTTATGCTAAGATGTAACAAAAAAGAGTAAGATTAGGATGTGAATGCTTTGCTACAATGAAATGACTAACTGATAAACTAAAATACAGAATTCTCCAACAACTGATGGGTACAAAACCTAGACTATTCTGCTCCTGCAAAACCATCATACAATTATCCCCTTAATCAGTAACATTCGGAAAAACTACATCACCCCTATCAAAAAAACAAACAGCAGAGTACAAAATATACCTGGATGGCCTGAATAATTTGCTATTTATGGTGTCAAAGACTGTGCGCAAATATCCTGACAAAAGGAATGATGTGAAAAAAGATAACAGGCAATGGTTTCATTGTTCCATATGGGCAAAGTCAATCATTACAAGGATTTTCTCCTACCAAGGGAACTATGGGGGAATAATGAATCATAGAGACATAGCACTGAAGGGATCCTGAAGGTATTCTAGTCCAAACCCTTGCCCAAGGCAGGGATTGTATAACATCCCAGACAAATCGCTGTCCAATATTTTTCCTTGAAAATCTCCAGCGATGGAGCACCCATAACTCCGAGAGGTAAGCTGTTCTATTGATTAATTGCTCTCACTTAAATTTCTCCTTTGTTCCAGGTAGGAACTCTCTTTATTGAGCTTCCACCCATTGCTTCTTGTCCTGCCCTCGGGTGCTTTGGAGAATAAATCAATCTCTTCTTTTTTTTTTTTAATTACATTTATATGCCACCCTTCTCCGGAGACTCAGGGTGGCTTACAATTTTTTTTTGGGATACAACCCAGTGTGCTCAGCAATAGCCTTCATTCCATTGTATATGCCTGCTTATTACTAAGCGGCATTTTTACAAGGTCAGCTATTTGCCCCCAACAATCTTGGGTCCTCAATTTACCTACCCCGAGAGGATGGAAGGCTGAGTCAACCTTGAGCCTGGTGGGATTCGAGCCTACAGTAATTGTAGGCAGCTGGAACTTAAGTGCAGGCAATTAACAGCCTGAGCCACCAAGGCTTCTTCTCTGTGACAGCCCCTCAAGTAGCAGAAGAAAGCCAGCATGTTGCCCCAATTGCTTATTGTACCCCATGACTAACATTAAATGTTGTACCTTATGACTCGTGACTCTTGACAAATGTGTCTTTTCTTTTATGTACAATGAGAGCATTTGCACCAAGACAAATTTCTTGTGTGTCCAATCACACTTGGCCAATAAAGAATTCTGTTCTGTTCTGTTCTATTCTATTCTTTCCTATTCTATTCTATTCTATTCTATTCTATTCTATTCTATTCTATTCTATTCTATTCTCATTATTCATTAGACTAGAGATACAGTACCTAGTCCCCTTAACTGTTCATGGTAGGACTTAGCCTCCAGTCCCCTTATCATCTTTGCTGCTCTCCTCTGTACTCTTTCAAGGTGTGGGAAGCCCCATGCCCCACCCCCAGAAGAATGGAATACTTTGAGGAATATTAAAAAGACAAGGTATTATATTTCCCCCAAAGGGAGAAATGGAGAAACATGCTCTTCAACCAGCCCCAGCCTCCCTGCCCCCAAGCAGAAACTGAGGAGGCCAGCTTTTAGAAATGCAGATTTGGTCATCTATTCAAGGCAGGATATTTTGAAACAAAGGCAGATTGGTAGGGTTAGGAGCAGCCTCTCACCCAAGATTCAACACAGGACAAAAGCCATTAGCCAGAATAGGAATTGCCCAACACCCTTTCAGGATACAAGCTCCTTCATTGCACCACCCCCAAAGCAGTCCAAATTTCAATAAACAAAAAGCCAGAGGTTGACCAGATTAGTTCAGACAAGCACCTAGGATTTGCATTTCCTCTTTTGCCTATAGAGCCAGCTATGACCCCTATATAACCTCTTTACAACCCAATAGGAATCTGACAACAGCCAATAAAATATTAAAGGATATATTCTTGCACAGGAACAGGAAGCTCAAATACAAAGCCCAAAAAAGGTATAAAAACCCACCCACTCTTAACTCCATTTTGTGAGCTGCCCAGAATCACATGTGGTTCTGCTTCATCAGTAAACCATCTTTCCAGTCAGCCTCCATATTTCCAGTGTCTTTCTCCCAGTTTGGAACTGGACCTGGATATTTCTTCCAACAAAGAGTTTCAGCATATTTTTTATACCACCCTGCCAAGGCAGCTGCAGGAATAATAAAAAATTATGCTAATGTCACAATACATCTATGTTTGCAAACTTCTACCTGTCTCAGGTATTTTTGCCTGGACTAATATGGAAGATCCTGGATGGGTCTGAGTTTTCTGGTTTTCTCTACCTTTTCTTCTGGAGAATAGCCACAATGATTTAACTTTTATAGGATAAAGTTTTTTCATTTGCTGATAAACTAAGTAAAAGAGAACAGGGGAACTAGACCACTAGGGGAGAAAATTCTTTTTAAGCAATAATTCAGAGTATTGCATCATGTCATCACATCAATTTTGAGTACAGAAACTTCCAGCTGGAGAACAATACAGGGTACACATTGTAGTATCACATTGTAGTATCCGGAAGATACTGTATTTCTCAAAAACTTTAGACTCCGTGAACCAAGTGTGTTTATGAGTCCTATCTCTGCACTATACAGAAACTGTACTCAAGATTTTAGTAATAAATAATTGAATTTCAACTGGACTATGTAATGGACTCCTTGGTGCTCTCTGAAGATGTTACTTAAGCCAAGTAATGAAATGTCTGCATGGAAACAACCAAGCTCAGAGAGCCCCATGGGCTCCACCCTTCAACCCTGAGCTGTCAGGCACAAAGGATCAGGGCCACATGTTAATTCCTGTCTCATTTCGAAGTGGCTTACAGCATAAGTTGTTAAGTTGCAGATCAGAAGATTCACTGTTGTGGCCTATATACAAGAATCTAATCAACCGAAGTTCAGTACTAAATTCGCACCAGATAAGGAGTCTAGAGAGGAGTTGGACTTGGACCGCTTGTGGGAATGTAACAACTCTAAGCCAATGACATGCTTAACTCCACCACCTCCAGCTCTGGCTGCTCTTCTCCTACAGCTACAATTATTATCTTCTGTTGGAATATATAATGTTCCCTGAATTTTTTTTAAAGAAGATTTGAGCAGCCAAAGTTGATCTTTCTGCAAATTATGCAGAGTATTGTAAGTGTGCATTCTAACTTTCTGTAGGTTAAATATTATTCCCAAGTACTTACATTGTTTGACCTGGTGTGACTCACGCGCCTTTCAATTTAAGGATTTTAGAGCACTTTGCAAAACTTGTAGGTTTGTTCTAATTGATCTCAAGTATTTTCTCTGAGCAGAATTCCACAAAGGATTGCAAGGTCCTTCTCAGATCAACCTGCATTAACACCAATATCATTACATCACCCACTTTTAGAGTGTTGGAACATGCTTAAGTGCCAACTGTGGTGATGATCTGTCAATTAAAGATAAAGGTTTTTCCTGTCCAATCCTGTCCGACTTAAGGAGCGATGCTTATCTCTGTTTATTAGCTGAGGGAGCCAGCGTTATCTGAAAACACCTCCATGGTCATATGGCCAGCATGACTTTATGCCAAAGTGTATGGAATGTGGTTACCTTCCCACTGAAAGGGTACTTATTTATCTACTTACATTTGCATGCTTTTGAAGTGCTAGGTGGGCAGGAGAGGGAGCAAGCAACCAGAACTCATCCGATCACATGGTGCTTGGGTCTCAAACCTGGGCTGTCAGTTTTTGAACTGACATGCTCAGTGTCTCGCTTTAACTGCTGAGCCATCATGGCCCCTATCCTGTCAATTAAGGGGTTTATATAATCATTGAACAATATAGTGTAACCCTGCCTAACTCATTTTTACTTATCAAGATTTCTGTAATATAATGGCCCTGAACCACACTTTTAATTTCAAATCGTCATGGAGTGTTTGCAAAACTAAAAGCAAATATCTATTAGTAGAAGATTCCTCCAGTTTTTGCCATAATCTATTGCTGGAAGTTGAGCAAAAGGGCGATATTTAGCCATCAGAACTGAGCTATGATTGAACAGCTATGCTCCTCATGAGCAATTCTACTTTTTTAAAGCCACCAAGTTGGTGGTCAACTTTCCACCTGGGTTACTGTAGAAGAAGAGCAGGATGAACTGGAAAGTGAGGTTAAATGTGTCATCAGTATGGAGTCATTGTGTTGCCACAAAAGACCCAAGCCCAGCCCCCCATGAATTCCACTGACCGTCATCTAGCATCAGTTTAGCTTTGACCATTAGTTAACAATTCATGTATAAGGTAAAGGTTCCCCTCGCACATACGTGCTAGTCGTTTCTGGCTCTAGGGGGCAGTACTCATCTCTGTTACAAAGCCAAAGAGCCAGCGCTGTCTGAAGACATCTCCGTGGTCATGTGGCCAGCATGACTAAACAGCAAAGGCGCTGTTACCTTCCCACCAAAGTGGTCCCTTTTTTTCTATTTGCATTTTTTACATGCTTCTGAACTGCTAGATTGGCAGAAGCTGGGACAAGTAACGGGAGCTCAGTCCGTGATGCTGCGCTAGGGATTCGAACCACCAAACTGCCGACCTCTCTGATCAACAAGCTCAGCATCTTAGCCACTGAGCCACCATGTCCCTGTAATTCGTGTATAGCGGCAGCAATAATAAATTCAACAGGATTTGAAATAAAGAAATGTAACATGGTCCTTCTAAACTTATTCTAGCAATATGACAGTGATAAAACTTCTCAGCATTTTATTCATTATGAATATTTTACTGTTTTATCAAAGGGTCTAATTTCCATGGCCTTTCTTATCACAAATTTAAGGACTGAGTTAATTTTACATCTCTGTATATAGTAATTATGTACATTTTTTCCCTTCTGTTAGTTTTTAGTTTTCTTTTTTTTAATATGGTTGGTTTATTTAAACCAGTATAATGTATCTAAGGTTTTTTCTCCCTTTAATTCTATAATCACTACCTTTAAAAAAAATCGTGCTGTATTTTAAGTTTTGAAATTCAGACTGAATTGAAAAAAAAATAATGGCTCAGAACAGTATTTATTAAACCCAGAATCTCCAATACAGTAATCTATGATTTACGACTACAAATTGAGCCCAAAATTTCTGTTGCAAAGTGAGACAGTTGTTAAATGAACTTTGCTCCATTTTACAACCTCTCTTGCCACTGTTGTTAAGTGAATCACCACAGGCGTTAAGTTAGTAACATGGCCATTAAGTGAATCTGACTTCCCCATTGACTTTGCTTGTCAGAAGGACGCAAAAGAGGATCTCATCATCCTTGGGCCACTGCAACTGTCGTAAATGTGAGTCAGTTGCCAAGCACCTGAATTTTGATTATGTGACCCTGGGGAAGCTCCAACAGTCGTAAGTGTGAAATATGGTCATAAGTCGCTTTTTTCAGTGCTGTTGTGACTTCGAACAGCCACTAAATGAATGGGTGTAAGTTAAGGACTGCCTGTATTATTGATAGCAATGGTGTGTAGACCTAGTTTTCTGGTGAGGCAGCCGATTAAAGTTGAATAAATTAGGCATGTCTAAACACTGTACATAAACTAGAAATGACGCATGGTTGTTTTCCCTTCCTTCCCAACCTCTCATGCCAAGGCATGAGCCCCAGTCACTAGAGGATTTCATGACATCAGCAAAACTTTGTCATAATCTCAGCCCAGTGAGTTGGGACTGGAAAGGCACGCAAATGGAAATAACACTTGTCACTGTGGGATTTGCACTATCCCTTCTTGAATCAACTGGATCTTTCCCTAAGGAGGCCCAACAGAATAGAATAGAATGGAATGGAATAGAAAGAGAATAGGAGAGAATAGGAGAGGAGAGAATAGGAGAGGATAGAGAAGAGAAGAGAAGAGAAGAGAAGAGAATTCTTTATTGGCCCAAGTATGGTTGGACACACGAGAAATTTGTCTTTGGTGCATATGCTCTCGGAGTACATAAAGAAAAAATAAAATACATTCATCAAGAATCATAAGATAGTGAGAGTCATAGGTTAAGGCCTTCACATATACGTGCTACTCATTCCTGGCTCTAGGGGGCGGTGCTCATTTCCGTTACAAAGCCGAAGAGCCAGCGCTATCCGAAGATGTCTCCGTGGTCATGTGGCCGGCAGGACTAAATGCTGAAGGCGCATGCAATGCTGTTACCTTCCCACCAAAGGGGTCCCTATTTTTTTACCTTTATTTTTACATGCTTTCAAATTGCTAGGTTGGCAGAAGCTGGGACAAGTAACGGGAGCTCACTCCGTGATGCGGTGCTAGGGATTTGAATTGCTGAACTGCTGATGTTTCTGATTGACAAGCTCAGCGTCTTAGCCACTGAGCCACTGTATCCCTAGTCATAGGTTACTAATAAGCAATCAAATCATACTAGGAAACAAATAAAACCATACAAATTAGAAAGGTACAAGCAACACAGTTATAGTCGTAAGTGGGAAGAGATAGGTAATAGGAAGGATGAGAAGAATAATAGCAATACAGTCTTAGTAAGTAATTCGACAGTGTTGTCAAATTATTTACTAAATTATTATATATCTGTTTGGCTGGGTTTTAAATTCCTATTTCTGACCCCAAATCCTTCTTTCCACTGGTACTTTCCCATTTCATCCTGAAGGAAGTTCACCCAAGAGACTTCAACATTTTTTCCACGATTTAAATATAGACATCTAAAGAGATCTTCGTTCTGGTAGGAAAATCTTTGTCCACCCCTAACTTCCAACCATGATAGGATTTCAGCTTAGACCAATTTCCTGACTGTGAATTGCTTGGGGTGTGTGTGTGTGTGTGTTTTTTTTTTTGCAGATGTGCTAAGGCTAAAAACATGTTTCAACTTTTCACAGAATGCATCTGGCAGAAAGTGCTGATTTATTATGGCACTCAAAGATCAAACTCCGGCAACAGGAAGGCATGCCAAGAAATCTCCTTGATGTTCCTTCTCAAACTGCATCACCGTCTTTCCTGGAAAGGTTTGTAACTGGTCCATGGTCCTCTAAAGCAGGGGTCGCCAACCTTTTGGACCTCAGGGACCACCAAACTCATAATTTTAAATCCCGGAGACCACTAATATGAAAGTTGACTAACAGGTAGCTTGCTGACGTTGGTGGGAAAGTCAGTCCCACATTCCAGAGCTGCAGGAGTTACAGGACTGGCCCTTTGGTCATCCTGGAGCAGCTTCTCCAGTCCATGGCAGGCTGGTGCACCTGGGTGGAGGAGCAGCTGCTCCAGGATGACCAAAGGGCCAGTCTTGTGACTACTGCAGCTCTGGAATATGGGACCGACTTTCCCACCAATGTCAGCAAGCCATCCTGGGGCGGATTTCTCTCCCCCGCTGTTGGTCTTACCTTCCAGTTTCAGCTCGTATGGCTCTACTCAAGGTAAGGTTTGCACTCGGCCAAAGGGTGGGGGACAGCGGGTGGGCGGGCCATGTGGGCAGCGCAGCCTTGTGTTCCCACGCAGCCTGGATTAATTGCTTTGGGTGGATGTGCTTTGGGGGGGGACATTTCTCTGCAGACCACCAAAATTTTCTCACAGACCACCAGTGGTCCCCGGCCCACCAGTTAGTAACCACTGTTCTAAAGTTCAAACTGGGAACCTCATGAGATCTTTTTAATTTAAACAGGAACCAGTAGATCTTCCAAAAAAGGACTATATCAACTACTAATTGTTTGACATTTAATCCACATGGTATAGTTCTTATACTTTTCGTTCAGACTGCAGCAGTTGTCCTGTCTTGAACCCAGTTCAATTGGGAGAAGCTAAATTCATGTAATGACCACATAATTCCCACACACAACAGCAGTTTGATTCGCCTGACAACCATGGCAAAAAAGTTGTAAAACTGGGAGTGGCTCATTTAACAACTGCCTTGCTTAGCAACAGAAATAATGTTCCCCATCGCGATCGTAAGTCAACTATATAAATCCAGCCAGTGTAGAAAAGCATCCAGATGGTTTCCTAAACAGGTCAGAGAGAATCCCCCAAATTTCTTTGCAACTTTTATTTCCTTCTGGCAAAGTTTCCTTGTTCAGATTCTGGCTTTATGACAAAAATACCAGCACTCTTGTATCAATATCGGTTCCATTTTTTTTCCTCATTACAGTTACATTAGCTATTTTTTTTAATGGGCTTTAATTTTGTTTTTAATAGAAGTTGACTCTTTGGAATTTTGCCTGAGTGTTTCCAGGGGGAAAAAAAAGGCATGTCAGGCAATTATCTTTAAAAATGGGATTAAGTATTTGAAGTAAAAGAGGAGATGAAAACAACTTACTGGATATTGATTATTATTTTGATATATGCTCCTGTACAAAGGGCACTTATTCACAAATGTCCGGTTTGTTGTAATATTAACTACTATTTTTTTAAAAAAGGGGGGATCCAAATCGCAGAGACTTATCATTA
This sequence comes from Naja naja, assembly GCA_009733165.1. Taxonomy (NCBI): domain Eukaryota; kingdom Metazoa; phylum Chordata; class Lepidosauria; order Squamata; family Elapidae; genus Naja; species Naja naja. The sequence continues at coordinate 7,360,103 of CM019161.1, forward strand.
TATCTATTTTCATTCTGGATCATGTTCAACATTTTTCTACAAATCTGTCATCTCCTGTGCTGAGCCTTGATTTACTCTATTCCAAAAACCACATTTTTGTACCCTAATGTCATTTCCAAGTTAAACATTTATACAACTATTTGTTGAGAGAGTGTTTGAAGTTACAACGGTGCCGAAAAAAGTGACTTTTGATTGGTCCTTGTGCTTACAACCGTCACCATGTTTACCTGATCAGAATTCAGATGCTTGGCAACCAGGCGTATATTTATGATGGCTGCAGCATCCTGAAGTCATGCGATCATTATTTGCAACCATCCCAGCAGAGAAAGCCAGCTGGTCTTTTTTTTAAAAGAAGTAATTTATTAAATGTTTATGCAATTAAAAACAAACCAATAAACACACACACACATATATATATACATATATACATTTTACTGCAAGGTTTGAATGATAGTTACTCTTATATTTTTCTATCCTTGATGTATTCTACCTTGTTATAATAACTTACTCGTCCTTTTAGTGTCTTTGAATCTATATGGAAAAATTTACAATTAATTACACGTCTCCTTTGTTTTCAATAAATTGTCAAGTTATCAGATGTTACCTTTTCTTTATCCAATCATACCAGATATCCTGTATTTTGTAATAGTCACTGTCTTGATTATTTTTTAAAAGTTTGGTTCGTCTGTCCATCTCAACGCACTCATGTATTTTGTTGATTACCATATTTTCTGAGGGGGTCATAGCTAATTTCCAATTTTGGGCAAAACTTATTCTGTGAAAGCCAGCTGGCCTTAATGACGCACATGGTTTACTTAACAACTGCAGTGACTCACTTAACAAGCACGGCAAAAGAAGGTTGTAAAATGAGGTGAGACTCACTTAACAACCGACTTCCTCAACCCACAGAAATTCTCAACTGTGGCCCTGAGTCGAGGACTACCTGTAACCTTTAATTTTATAAATCATAACAGAGTTACAGATTAACAGAGTTGGAAGGGACCTTGTAGGTCATCTACCGTGTTTCCCCGAAAATAAGACACTGTCTTATATTTTTTTTGGCTCCCAAAAACACACTAGGTCTTATTTTCGGGGTAGGTCTTATATATTTATGGTGCCAAATAGTGGGTGTGAGTGTGTAGGGGGGGTGTTTCGCGGGTGCACGGTTGCTCCCTGAAAAGTCTTCCTGGAACTGGAGATTTACACTAGGTCTTATTTTCGGGGTAGGTCTTATATTAGGGCAGGTTTATAAAATAGTGCTAGGTCTTACTTTCGGGGTAGGTCTTATTTTCGGGGAAACACGGTAGTCCAACCTCCCCACTCAAGCAGGAGACCCTACACCATTTCTTACAAACCTCTTCATCCTTCTCCCCCGCCAAACCATCATTTGAATGATATGAAGTTTGTCCTGGTTGTTGTTATGTTCGTAAACTGGGTTAAATGCAGGCCAGTTGCCAAGCACCCCAACATGTGGTCACATGACAGGGGCCAGGGAGAAATGTCAGAACTTTGAAACTGTTCTTTTAGGGGAGTCTGTTGTAAGTACCAATAGTTGCTAAGTCTCTTTTAGGGGAGTCTGTTGTAAGTTCCAATAGTTGCTAAGTAAACAGTCATAACTTGAGGACTACCTATTGTCTCCTTAAAAATAGTAGTTTCCTCTTTGGCTTTAAGTCTTTGGTAGGTTATGGAGCTGCCAATGTGTACTTTCTTCTCCAAAGTGTTACGGATGTGCAGGAGAATACGGAAGTCTTTCCTATTTCCCACAATCCAGGCAATGGTGGGATTCAAATTTTTTTACTACTGGTTCTGTGGCCGTGGACTGTTGGGCATGGCCTGGTGGGTGTGGCAGGGGGAGGATACTGCAAAATCCCCATTCCCTCCCCACCCCACTAACCTGCTTTCCAGCTCCGTTCTCCTGTGCAGGGCAACAAAAAAAGACCCAGCCGATCAGCTGGGACTCAATGGGAGGCAGAGAATAGATGGGGCTGGCAGGGTCAGTCAGAGGTGGGATTGGCTGGTTCTCCAAACTACTCAAAATTTCCGCTACTGGTTCTCCAGAACTGGTCAGAACCTGCTGAATACCACCTCTGGATCCAGGTAAGTAGGTAGTGACATTATCTAGAGCTTCCCACTGGATTTCACAACTGAATTGTGAGTCAATTCAGCATGACTCACGATACCCCATTCATTTTAGCCAAGATGTGTCACAAACAATGTTTTTGCTCTCATTGACCAAGAACTGGTCTAACATAGTGCTATGTTATCTAAACCTGCTGTCCTCCAAGTAGAGAAGACATTTCTTAATTCTCATATCTATATAGAATAATAGAGTTGGAAGGAATCTTGCAGGTCTTCTAGTCCAGCGGTCTCCAACCTTAGCAACTTTAAGACTTGTGGACTTCAACTTCCAGAATTCTGGGAGTTGAAGTCCACAAGTCTTAAAGTTGCCAAGGTTAGAGACCCCTGTTCTAGTCCAACATCCTTGTCAAGGAGGACACCCTATATCATTCTGGACAAATAGCTGCCCAATCTCTTCTTAAAAACCTCCAGTGATGGAGCACCTACAACTTCTGGAGACAAGTAGTTCCACCAATTAATGGTTCTCCTCACTGTTAAGAAATTTCTCCTTAGTTCAATGCTGGTCCAGCGTGACCCTTAGTTGTGAAATCAGGGGTGCTGAAGTCCACTTTTTTGCCCCCAGGTCACCAGATTGGGGAAGGCTGGTTCTACAACACTAGGAACAGTCCTCCAAGATTTGATAGGGGGGATGTAGGTCTGGTTTTGACCTAAGTCCTTCCACATGCAAACCATCTCAAGGAGAAGAGCTTCTTCCACTGTGGCCTTCTCCATCAGCAGAGATGACAACTGCTCCCACCACCCTTTTGGCCTTCTGAAAAGGTGTCAAAACCTTGGCTTGGGACCCAGCTGAGGGTGCTTTTTGTCCTCCTCCTCCTCCTCCTCCTCCTCCTCCTCCTCCTCCTCCTTTCTAGCACTAAGGACATCACTAGTTTGGGTAATGAAAAGCCTGCAAGAAAACAAGCAAGTGAGAGAGCACCAAGGACCCTTCATGTCGTCCCTGAGCTATGAGTATTCTCCTTTATTTAATAGATAAATAAATAAAAACTTTCCCTCCTTGGAGCTTTGGTTCTTTTCTCAGGTGACCGCTATGGCCTTCAGACGAAATCACAAAAGCCCAGACTTCTTGCACATCGAAGGTCTGTGACTTGTCCCTCAGCAACACTTAAGATGGGTCCCTTGCTCCACTTCACACACCCCTATTCTTACACCAGGGGTCTCCAAATTCGGTAACTATAAGGCTTGTGGACTTCAACTCCCGTGCTGGCTGAGGAATTCTGGGAGTTGAGGTCCACACGTCTTAAAAGTTGCCATGTCTTAAATCAAAATGGTTCCCAAACCAAACAACTTCCTTCTTTTCACAAAGCCCACCACCCAATCGGAACGCTGCTGAATTGAGACTCAAGTCAGCTTTCTGCAGCTTAGCCTACATTGAATTCCATTTTTGTAGATGGTGGTTTGGCATGCAGACATTTGCTAGCTGCAACCCAAAGTTGGAGGGCTCATACAGATCGCTCTTGACTCACAACCAGCCATTCAGTGACTGTTCAGAATGACAACGGCGCTGAAAAAAAAAGTGACTGGCGGCCATTTTTCGCACTGATGACCATTGCCAACATTCCCACGGTCACGTGGTCCAAATTCAGAGGCTTGAAAACTGGCGCGTATTTATGATGGTTGGAAAGTCATGAAGTTGCGTGATCCCCTTTTGCAATTTTTCTGAGAAACGAAGTCCCTGGGGAAGCCACATTTACTTAACAACTGCATTGCCAACTTAACAACTGCCGTGATTCTCTTAAACAGCTGCAGCAAGAAAGACCATTTGGACCAAAATTTACTTAATACTTGATTTGCTTAGCAATGGAAATTGTGGGCTCAACTATGGCCATACGTTGGGGACTACTTTTGAAGAGTGAAGAGGGAGTTCTGGTGACAATGGCCTTACCAAGGAGAGAAGCAAGCTGGAACTAAGGAGAAATTTCCTAACGGTGAGGACTATCAGCCAGGGGAAGAATGGCTTGCCTCCAGACGTTGTGGGTGCTCCAACACTGGAGGTTTTAAAGAAAAAATTGGACAAGAGTTTGTCTGAAGTGTTATAGGGTCTCCTGCCTGAGCAAGGGGTTGGACTAGAAGACCTCCAAGGTCTCCCCTCCACCTCTGTTATTCTGTTAAGTGGTCTGTTCAATAGAGTTTGCGGTCTGAAGAGTTGAGTCGTTTTACCTTTAGAATATTAGATGCTTTCAAGAAGAGACTGGAGGGCCATTTATCTGAAAGGGTATAGGGTCTTCTTGAGCAGGAGGAGGAAGGGGGTTGGACTAGCTGACCTTCAAGGTCCCTTCCAATTCTGTTACTCTGTGTTCTATCTGAATGACTCTGACCTGTACATCAGAGGAAGAAAAGTGTGTGTGTGTGTGTGTGCGTGTGTGTGCCACAAAACATCCTCTTTGCAAAGAAATTAGGCCTGATCAGCGGGTTGCCCAGGTAACCAGCCTCCAGTCTCAACCGCCTGACAAAGGTACCACAAAACATTTAAATGCATGTGTCCATCGTTGCACGCACACACACACACACACACACACACACACACACACCAAGCCATGATGGAGAGCTGAGGTCTTCACGGAAGAAAGAAAGAAAAAAATAAACACGATTCTGCAAAACAGATTCCCGGCATAGAGGATCCTGAAATCCCCAAAGCTCTCCCACTTCAATCAGCTGAACGACGGCACTCTCCTCTTGGCAGAGCAGCTGACTTTTTTTATTCCCCCCCTCCTTTTGCTTTTAATATTCAGGTCAGTTTTTGATTTAACCGAAGCCGATATTCCCCCCCGCCCGTCCTTTGCAAATCGGATTAAAAGGAATGCAGATTTCCCTTTTTACACTTCTGATGCAGCCACCATCTTTCCCTAGTCCCTCCCTTGCAACTCCCTTCTGACGGGAAAAGCTCTTCCCAACGCCGGAAAGGATTTCCTTCCTTCCTTAAAAAAAAAAAGGAAATCTGTTTACCTACCTATTCTGCTCCCCCTCCTCTGGGGGTAAAAAAAAATTGTGCTATTCTGCTGGTGGTTTTAGCCTCGCTTCACCATAAATGGAAGGGACGCTGCTCCTCCGTCTACTTTTCCCTGTCGTCAGCAAAGAGCAAAGCCAGAGGGCTGGAGAAGTGGGTTGGTTTTTTTTTTGGGGGGGGGGGGGTAAGACTAAGAACTGCTGCCGCTGCTTCAGGATGTCTGGAGGGTGGGTGAGAAACCCAACTGCAGATGTGCTTCCTAACCGCCCTTTGCTGGGGGCTTAGGGTGCAAGAAAAAAGAAATAACAACAAAGCTTTGCTTTTAACCCTGCCGTGTTAACGCTAGCACTCAGCTCCCGGGGAATTCGAGCCATCACGGCTGATGCTGCCTGGAATGAAGGAGAAACTTCCCAACAGGGAGGAGAATTAAGCAGTGGAACGGCTTCCCTTCAGGCGTTGTGGGGGCTTAATCACTGGAGACCGGAGAGCTGCTTGACTGGAATGGCATAGGGCAGTGATGGCGAACCTTTTTGGCACCGAGTGCCCAAACAGGAACGCACGTGCATGTGCGAGCGCCAGAAACCGGAAGACCAGGTGGCCGGTGCACATGCGCAGGCCGTCCAGCTGGCCGTTGGGTTTCTGGCACGTGCATGTGCGCCGGCCAGCTGGTCTTCTGTTTTTTTCTGCCTGTTTTTTGGCTGTTTTTCAGGCCATTTTCCAGCCTGAAAACAGCCCGAAAAATGGTCTGTTTTTGGGGCCGTCTTGAGTTGTTTTTTGGGCCGTTTTCAGGTCGTTTTCCAGCGCTCCGGTGCCCATGAAGACCAGCTGGCTGTCGTGCATGTGTGCTCACATAGAGGGCTCTGTGTGCCAACTCTGGCATGTGTGCCATGGGTTTGCCACCACAGGTATAGGGTCTCCTGCTTGAGCAGGGGGGTGGGCTAGAGGACCTCCAAGGTCCCTTCCGGCTCTACTCTGAATGTACCTGTGCTAGCAAGTAATTTTTGAATGTTGCAATTCAAAAGCATGCGGCAAAGAAAATTGTTTTTGAATAAAATAGAACAGAACAGAACAGAATGTAGAGGAGAATAGAATAGAATATAGAATAGAATATAGAATAGAATAGAATAGAATAGAATGAATAGAATAGAACAGAATTCTTTATTGGCCAAGTGTGATTGAATTTGTCTTTGGTGCGTAAGCTCTCAGTGTACATAAAGAACACATTCATCGAGAATCATAAGATACAACACTTAGTGATAGTCATAGGTTACTATAAGCAATCAAATCATACACAGGTTACTAAGCAAAACATACTAGGAAAACAAATAAAACAATATAAATTGTAAAGATACAAGCAACACGGTTATAGTCATAAGTGGGAAGAGATAAGTACTTGGAAGAATGAGAAGAATAATAGCAATACAGTCTTAGTAATTTGACAGTGTTGTCAGAATTAGTTGTTTAGCAGAGTGATGGCATTCGGTAAAAAACTGTCCTTGTATCTAGTTGGTCTGGTGTGCAGTGCCCTATAGCGTCATTTTGAGGGTAGGAGTTGAAACAGTTTATGTCCGGGATGTGAGGGGTCTGTAGGTATTTTCACAGCCCTCTTTTTAACTCATGCAGTATACAGGTCCTCCATGGAAGGCAGGTTGGTAGCAACTGTTCTTCAAAAATTCCACAATCTTGTTATTGTGGGGAAATAGGAAGAGGAAGGAGAATTATGTATGTTCACTGCCTTGCCTTGTTGTAAAAATGAAAAAAAAATGTAAAAATGAAAAGGGCCGGATATAAATTAATAAATATACAACTCAGGGCTGCAGGAAGCACAGACGGAGGGAGGAGGCAAAGAAAAGATGAGAGGAAGAATAGACTTGCCAAAAAAAATATCACTTAGAGCAATACCCTGCAGAGTTTAAGCCATTGTAAGCTGTACTACTACTATCTGCCTACGAAATCAGCCCCATTTATGTTTAATTACCCAAGTTAGGTTAAGTCAGCCTGGCTCTGTGTGTTCCAGTTGACTTGACCATGTAATAATTTCTGAGGCTGACATTTATGCGGTAACAATAAAAATGGATGAATAATGGTTCACCCCTGGCATTCCTTCCCATTAAGTCTTGGTGGATTCCTCAAGAGATCAAGGGATCTTGTTGCTGGGAGAAAGCTTCAGAAACTGGGATTCTGCCCTTAGTTGGCAATGTTAAAACACTCAATCAACCATTTTAAGGGCTTATGCTCATTCAACTATTTCATATCTTTTAGTTATAAATTGCAAAATAATGGAATAACAGAATAACAGAGTTGGAAGGGACCTTGGAGGTCTTCTAGTCCAACCCCTGCTCAGGAAGGAAACCCTACACCACTTCAGACAAATGGTTGTCCAATCTCTTCTTAAAAACTTCCAGTGTTTGGAGCATTTACAACTTCTGGAGGCAAGTTATTCCACTGGTTAGTTGTTCTGTCAGGAAATTTCTCCTTAGTTCTAGTTGCTTCTCTCCTTGATTAGTTTCCACCCATTGCTTCTTGTCCTGCCCTCAGGTGCTCTGGAGAGTAGCTGGACTCCCTCTTCTTTGGGGAAGCCCCTGAGATACTGGAACACTGCTATCATGTCACCCATAGTCCTTCTTTTCATTAAACTAGACATGCCCAGTTCCTGCAACCATTCATTGTATGTTTTAGCCTCCAGTCCCCTAATCTTCGTTGCTCTTCTCTGCATTCAGGGTGCCAGCATGAAATCATATTATCTAGACATAAGCAAATATCAGCGTGCCATGAGCTTCTAATTCATTTGAATGCAATATCAGGAAAAACACATACATCAACATTACTTTTCATAATTTTCTCCAACCTTGAGGAGATTCATGTCTCACTTAGTGCCAGCTGCTGGAAAAGCAAGTAATTTTCAATCTTCTGATTCCAGTGGATTGTTTGGGGGAGAAATGAGCATTGCTCATCTAAGATTATTTTCTTATGCCAACATGACAATTGGCCTCATTTATTTTAGGATAATTTGTTTCTAGATCATTGTCCAGAAAAGAGCTTTCCCAGCGCCATTTAAGTGTAGGGAGACTGTCTTCTTGCTGGTTTGATTCTTACATGAGCTTTGGTATGCAGTTTTCTTGGAACCAGACAAGATATGCAAAGCTCTCAAATTACAATTAAAAATAATGCCCAGAACCGAAACCCAATCCAAGTCACTAGTTTTAAAACAAAACTTCAGGACATTAAAGGCTTGGCACATTCGACAGATAAGAAAATCACTCATCCACAGGAAGCACCTACAGCTGGGGGCCATCACTGAGAAGATTATAAAACATAAAACCATAGAGTTGGAAGGGGCCCTATGGGTTTTGTAGTCCAACCTCCTCCTCAGGACAGGAGACCTATTCCACTCAATTTTTGAAAACCTCCAGTGATGGCACACCCACAACTCCGAGAGGCAAGCTATTCCACGGATTAATTATTCTATTAGCAAATTTCTTCTTAATTCTAGGTTGCCTTTCTCCCTGGTTAGTTTCCATCCATTACTTCATAGCTTGCCCTCTGGTGCTCTAGAACAGGGGTCTCCAACCTTGACAACTTTCAGCCTGGAGGACTTCCTCCAGACTAGAAGTTGCCAGGGTTGGAGACCCCTGTCCTAGAGAATACGTCAGTCCCCTCTTCTCTATGACAGCCCACCAAGTACTGGAATTTGTCACCCCAAATCTTTCTCCACCATAAGTTTGACACATCTAAACCGTTCATCACAATGATTTAGCCTCCAGATCAGTGATGGGATTCAAATATTTTTACTACCAGTTCTGTGGGCATGGCTTGGTGGGCATTGCGTGGCAGGGGAAGGATACTGCAAAATCTCCCTTCCCTCCCCACCCCATTAACCTGCTTTCCAGCTCCATTCTCCTGTGCAGGGCAACCAAAGAAGACCCAGCTGATCAGCTGGGACTCAATGGGAGGCAGAGAAGAGATGGGGTTGGTGGGGCCAGTCAGAGGTGGGATTGGCCGGTTTTCTGAACTACTCAAAATTTCCACTACCGGTTCTCCAGAACTGGCCAGAACTGGCTGAAGACCACCTCTGCTCCAGATCTTTAATCGGTTTTGTGGCTCTTCTCTGCATACTTTCTAGGACAGGGGTCTGCAACCTTGGCAACTTTAAGAGTTGTGCACTTCAACTCCCAGAATTCTCCAACCAGCGTAGCATAGCAGGCTGGAGAATTCTGGGAGTTGAAGTCCACAAGTCTTAAAAGTTGCCACGTTTGGATATCTCTGTTCTGGGATCTCAGCTTCCTTTTTGTATCATGGTGACCAGAACTGAACACAATATTCTATTTTCAACAAGTTACAAATAGTTCTTTCTTGCAGGGATAGCAATATTTTGGGTCTATCCAAGAAAGATCGCATCCCAAGAAAGAGATTGCTAGCAATGTATGTATGATTTCTGCATGTAGAAATGAACAGAAATAGGACAAAACAGAGCAGCTATGCTTATGATGAATAAATCCCCAGAGAGAGAATTAATTGCCTTTCTTAATTCCAACTGCATCCATGGACCGATTTTCCAATGCACAATTCTCCTCCCAATGTTCAAGAGAGGTTTCCAACTCTCCACCATTTTCTAAGTAACTTGGTTTTTAAAGGGAGTAACGAGGCTCTTCAGAAGAATTAAAGGGCATAGCCAGAAACTTCTCTCATTCCTACGTAGCTGCTATCTTAAGCACCCTCTCTGGAAATGCTCAACTACTGTCCTAAATAAGGATTTATGATGCTGTTATAAAGCCCCACCCCCCAAAACCCTGCCATATTCCCTCCCAGATAAACAGTTTAACATTAAGCAGACACTCAGATGGAGAAGACAGGAAAAAAATGAAAGAGCCACAAGAAAGAATTCCTTGAAAGCAAGGTAACAGCAGCCCTATAGAACATACTGGCTAAACATATACACTTTCAGAGCATAAGGTTAAGGTAAAGGTTCCCCTCGCGCATACGTGTTAGTCATTTCCAGCTCTAGGGGGCGGTGCTCACCTCTGTTACAAAGCCGAAAAGCCAGCGCTGTCCGAAGACAACTCTGTGGTCATGTGGCCAGCAGGACTAAATGCCGAAGGTGCATGGAATGCTTCCCACCAAAGGTGGTCCCTATTTTTCTACCTGCATTTTCTTACATGCTTTCAAACTGCTAGGTTGGCAGAAGCTGGGACAAGGAATGGGAACTCACTCCGTGACGCAGCGCTAGGGATTCGAACCGCCGACCTTTCTGATCAACAAGCTCAGTGTCTTAGCCACCGAGCCACTTCGTCCCTTTTGAAGAGTACTGTAGTTTTATTGAAAGATTTTGCCTTACTTGCCTTAAGGAATATATCATGTGAGAAACTTTTTAGTTTATTCTAGGCCAAAAATCAAATTGGTTGGGCACTACTAATTGTCAGGTTTACTGGATGCAAAGCTTGTATTTAAGTGAGAATTTTACTTGAGCAGGTTGTTTATTCAAATGGAGAAAATTGATCCATCTCACTTAGGGATCCGAACTGCCGACCTTTCTAATCGACAAGCTCAGCGTCTTAGCCACTGAGCCACCGAGGTGCCATTCACAGAAATGGCTAAGATAGCAAGAGCACTTCAGACTTATGTACTCCTCTATAGTGCTTTAAAGCACTCTCTGAGTGGTTTACAAGGTCAACCTATTGCCCTCGACAATCTGGGTCCTCATTTTACCAACTTCCGAAGCTTGGAAGGCTGAATCAATCTTGAGTCAGTCAGGATCAAACTGCTGGCAGTGGGCAGAGTTTGCTTGCAATACTGCATTCTAACCACTGCGCCCCTAGTGGTTAGAATGCATTCTAATTTCTACTTTCCCCAAAACGCCTCTCCCCCCCCCTTCCTCCTCCTTCTTGTGCCATATCATTCATCGGACATTGGCAATACAGGTTATTTGCAATTAAAACCATTTGCTTAGCAACTGTTACAATAGAATTGGGGGGGGGGAGCCTTTTGATCAGTCCTCACACTTATGACTGTTGCCGCATCCCTACAGTCACCCGGACAAAACTGGCAACCAGCATGTGTTTAGGATAACTTCTGTATCCTGGGATGTGATCACCATTTACAGCTTGACCAGCTGACTTCCAACAAATGGGGAGAAGCCAGAATCGCTTAACGACCATGTGATTCCATTATAACAACCATGACAATAAAGGTCATAAAATTGGATGTGATTCGCTTAACAACAGTTTTGCTTAGCATTGGAAATTCTAGTCTCGATTGTGGCCTACCTGTAATCCCTTTTGGAAGGTCTCTCCTACCACCAAAGGTAGAAGAATCATGCTGAGGAATGTCTATCCAATTTTTACATTTCCACAAGCAATGCAAAGTCACTTCAGATATATTTTGAAACTAGCTCGATACCCGTGCTTCGCTACGAAACCATGTGGTCGGGCTTAGATTTGGGGAGGAAAATAAGAAAAAAAAATCTGCCTCTGCCTATCAGCATCCATCGGTATTCATCTGGTTAGTGTCCTGTCAGTGTATAAGAAAGTTGAGGGGTGTTTGGAAACTGAAACAATATTTGCTGCGTGAGCAAGAAGGAGACAGCAAGGACCCTGGGCGTAGCTTAGCTCAACTGTTCTGTACTAAAGCTGCTTGCTGCTGTGAAACTGAAACTGAAACTCCTCTCCTCTGCTTGTGTTTTGCATTTGGAACAGATTTCTTTTCAGGTGGGGAGGGGGAGTAGAACTCCTTAGCATCAGAGCGTGTTCATAATAATAATATACGAAATAGTAACGCTCTGATGGTCATTTTGAAAAATCCTTTCTTAGTGAGCCCCTAGAAGCCAAGAGGAACATACGTGCCAAATTTCAGGTTGGTAGGCTTTAGGGTTCTGGAAATTTTGTGATGATGCATAAGTGGTATTTCGCTTTTATATATATAGATTCCACATTAAGCAAGATCTGAATCAGTCCACCCTGGTTAAAGTTTGTTATTACAGTCAGCAAAGTATGGTTCACCTCCAAAGAATTCTAGCCTTTATTTAGACTCAGAGCTAATCAAAATTGCCAGAGTCTTTCTTGACAGTCATTTATTATTATTATTATTATTTGCAGGAAACACATCATTTTTCTCAGGCTGTTCAGACTTGGGTTTTCGTGCAAAGTGCCAGTGGGAACACACCCCAAAAAAGAGGCAGAAGGAATTTAATTCAATCTCATTGAACTCTATTTCAATGTACATTTAAGGTTGAAACTAGATTTCATTCCCTTTAAACTGTATTGAAAAGAGATTAAATAACAGTTAATGGGGTTACTCCCCACATGTTGAATGCTTTCCAACGTGGTGGCAAATTTGCAGTTTTCCTAGGCTTTGACAATCTCCTACCCAGCATGTCAGCCTGTGCGATGCGTTTCTTTGAGTGAAACTGAAAAACCAATATATTGATTTACAGGGTAACTACTCTAAAGTGCACAGATTGTTTTCTTTTTCCAATGATTGCAGCAGAAATACAGATAAACAACTTACCTTCCACTGCAAGGAATGGAACCACTGGTCTCTCAGGTAACTGTTTGCAGCCTGCAATTTTAATGAGAGAGGAAAAAAATAAACACAAGCATTCGGTTTTGCTAACCCATCATTATTAAAGAAAAACGCCAATCGATAGCTCGCATGGATTTGCTCGCATGGACTTGAAAAGTCCTTGTCATTTCATTTGTTTGACCCCATTAACTGATTTCTGGGCTGCACTCCAGAAGCTTCCACAGACCCCACCCTGCCCCGGCCACTAAAAAGGATATAAAAGTAAGGCATTTTTATTTATTGGTATCCTGCCCTTTTTCTTATTTTTACAAATAACTCAAGTAGTCAAACCTAACCAACACACCTTCCTCCTCCTATTTTTCCCACAACAACAACCCTGTGAGGTAGATTGGGCTGAGAGAGATTTACTGGCCCCCAGTCCCTCAGCTGGCTTCCATTTCTAAGGCAGGACTAGAACTTACCGTTTCCTAGTGATTGGTCCAAAGCCACACACCTGGCGTCCATGGCTAAGGCGGGACTACAACTCACCCTCTCTTGGTGATTGGCCCAAAGTCACCCAGCTAGCTTTCATGACTATGGTGGGACTCACCCTCTCCTGGTAATTGGCCCAAAGTCACCCATCTGGCTTCCATGGCTAAGGCGGGACTAGAACTCACCCTCTCCTGGTGATTGGCCCAAAGTCACCCACCTGGCTTCCATGGCTAAGGTGGTGTTAGAACTCAACATCTCTCATTTCTAGCCCAGTGCCCTAGCCACTAGACCAATCTGCCTCTTATATTGTGGACTGTGGCCCCTTCTTACTACATTTCACCAGCTTTTGCTGACATTTAGCTTACTTTGGAGCTGTATTTCAACTCCAGCCGGCTGGGTGGGAAATTTTGAAAACTGAAGTCCGCCCAGCTTAAAGTTGCCAAGGTTGAAAAATACTACTTTAGAGAACCATGAAGAATGGTTTAGACAGAGAATAAAATACAACAAAGAGCACAGTCTTCTGTGTTAAAACCCCCTTTCCAGGACCCATTTAAACAATCTCAGATTCAACATTCATAAAAAAAAAAAGATTGTTTTGCTTGGGGGAAAGGGATTGGGTGTTTAATGGGCTCTGATCATGATGCAAAGAAATTCTTTTTTGGGGGGTGGGAATGAGCCTTTTTTTGTCACCTTAAATATCCAGCGTTTGAATTTTTCAAAATTAATTTGTTTGATCTACAATTCTATGCACATTGGTATTTGTGCACAATGTTGTTGATGGTTTTTTCCTTTCATATAAATGAAACAACCGTTTGTGAAAAGGAGAGGGAAAGGATAAAAGTGCCCCAGCAATTGTTTATAAAATCTGGAGATACTATGGACAGGAAATTGGAGAAGCACATCACCTGCATAGATTTGTAATTTAGTCCAGAATTGGTAGCTTAATTTGAATGAAAGAAAACACTCAAAGACAGGATCTACAAATAGAAAACATATACTGCAGGTAGTTCTTGACTTACGACCACAATCGAAATTTATTTCGCCTAGCCTCAAATTTATGTTGCTAGGCAAAACAGTCATTAAGTGAAGTTTGCCTCATTTTATTACCTTTTGTCAGCTTTGGAAGCCATATTGAGATCAGATGCTCCCACACTGCCACATTGAGCCTGATGTCAACTAAAAAGATACTCTTTGGTCTTTTTAGCTGCCAGAAAAAGGGAGTGGGGGAAAACAAGGCATTCCTTAAATGCCTAGATAATCACCCTGGCAGCCCAAAGTTGTCAGAGTGTAAGAAGGTTATTGGAGAGCAATCTCTTGGAGATGGATGTGTCCCATTGGAGAAGTCACATCCAGGGGGTGGGGGGAAGACCAGGGTCAAGGGGGAAATGTATGATGTAATTTAGTATTGGCTGCACCCAGCCACGCGCCAACATAGCAACCTCTAATAAATCAATTTTCTTTTCTCTGAGATGCGGCTAGAGACTTTTGATTTGAATGAGGGTGGATTTGTTGGAGCCCCTGACATGATTTCTGATTCAAGGTCAGGCCATGTTGCGCATAAGTGAGAGGAAGTCTTAACTTGGGACTGATGGTGATTGGGCCATGTGATATGATGATGGGTGCAGGGGATGGATTTGTAGTTTTTACTTATTCTAAGGAAGCCCGGAACTTTCAGATTTGGGATTCCCCAGTTGGGCCAGTTACTATCCAAATAAAAAGGAACCTTTGAGAATATGTCTGTCGCGGAGTTATTGGGCGAAATGGAGGGTTGCTGGAATGCTGACATTATCCTGAATCTTAAAGTTCCGGGCTTCCTTACAATAAGTAAAAACCTTACTTATGGTAAAAGCTGACACCTTTCTTGCCAGGATATTGCCGTCATAAATATGAGTCAGATCAAATTTTGATCACATGACTGTGGGGATGTTGCAATTGTTTTTAAGCATGAAAAATGTTCATAAATCACTTTTTCCAGTGCCTTTGTAACTTCGAACAGTCACTTAATGAAGTGTTGTAAATTAAGAACTACCTGTATATGAACTTGCAGATAAAGCAAAAATTTTCGGTGGCAAAAAATTGGGTTTGCTTATTTGCCAATGAGCTTATATGTACTTTTTGGAAGTAAAAATGATAAACCCATCTGTGGATAAGTAAATCCTTTTATTAACTAAATACCATGAAAACTGTGTCACCTGGAATAAGCCAACCCTTGAAATTTTTCTGTTTTAATTTTCACGAATGGCACATTTTTCATGTAACTGGTTAAAAATTCAAGGGTTGGCTTCTATGCCAATGGGCTTATCCATGAATATTTACAGTAGATGAAAAAGAGAGTTATTTAGTTGCATTTACAAAACTTTTGAAAATTCATGGGCAATTGTACAATATAGGTTCACAGAGTCAGAATGGCTTAATTAGGCTCCTAAAAAATCCTTGCTCAGTGCACAAATCTCAGTCAAATGCAGTGTTTGAGCGTATCCAGAAAAAAAGAATCATTATATCATTTGTGGCGTGCAAAAACTGTTTTTATGATTGGAAATTTTTTCTCTGTATTCATTTGAATTCTGCCTTCGCGTAACTTCAGCCCATTATTATCCGTAAATGTTACCCTAGTTTTTCCTTGAAATGTTTTTGCTAGAATAACAATAAAACCAAAAGGCTATGCTTACACACACACAAAAAGGATGAATCACATTTTATCTAGCACCCATTGTTAGGACTTATCAAGTTTGTTTTTTCCTTTTGAGCACACCTAATTGCCAGGAATAGCCTTCAAAATGCAGGGAAAACACTACACTTACAGAGCCAAATATAGACTACGGTCAAAATTAGAACTTGGCCAACTTTTGCAATTTTCCAGAGATAAAAAGGCTAACTTGCTATGAAAGTTTTTTTTTCTCTGAACACCCAAGTAAGATGTAAGTGGAATACAACCCATAATTTAAATTTCTCCTGCCTCCATTATCTTCACCATTATTCACTGTTTTTCAGGGGACCAAAATACTTTATTTCATTGTACAAATCTCCCAATGACTTGTTAACTTCATATTAACCATCCTAACCTCGATGCCTCTGATTACCAGATTTGTGCCAATTTCTGGGAGCAACTTCTCATATCTGGAACATATCCTGATTCAGTTATCTTGTTGTATCTAGGAAAAATGTACACCCCATTTATACACGGGAAACATGTGGGAGAGAATCCCATAAAAAAAGTAGGTGAAGAGGACGTTTGGTTTCTATAGGTGGATTTTCTGACTTTTACAAGAGAAGCAAGCAGTCTTCCAATTTTGAGGGGCTGCCACAAAGAAGAGGGTGTCAAGCTATTCTCTAAAGGCCCTGAAGGCAGAAGAAGAGGCAACAGATGGAAAGTAATCAAGGAGAGAAACAACCTAGAACTAAGGAGAAATTTCCTGACAGTGAGAACAATTAATTAGTGGAACAGCTTTTCTCCAGAAGTTGTGGTTCAATCTCTGGAGATTTTAATTTAATATTGGACAGCCATTTCTCTGAAATGGTATAGGGTGTTGGATTAGTACAGTGGTCGCCAACCAGTGGGCTGGGGACCACTGGTGGTCCGTGAGAAAATTTTGGTGGTCCGCAGAGAAATGTCACCCCCAAAGCACCCTCCAAAGCAATTAATCCAGGTTGCGCAGGAACACAAGGCTACACCACCCACATGGCCTGTGGGAACACAAGGCTTGTGTTGCTTGCATTGCGAACAACACGAGGTAGTGAGGGGAGGGGGGAAAGGGCAGAGGAGGGGAACTTGCCCCACTCGCCCCATGCGCCTGGCCACCGGGCTGCTTCTTTCCGCTTCTTTCTTCTTCTGCTTTTGGCTCCATGCAAGGAAAGCAGCCAAAGTCTTTCTTTCTCTCCCCCAAACTCTGCCAGAAATGAGTCTTGGGGACTCTGCAAGGCCTCCTGCTCCAAGAGGCTGTGCCGGTGCGACAAGTCCCACAAAGACTCATTTCTGGCGGAGTTTGGGGGAGAGAAAGAAAGACTTCTGCTGCTTCTGCTGCTTTCCTTGCATGAAGCCAAAAGTCTCCCTCTCTCTCCCCCTGAGAATGGAGCGGGAGACGGTATCCTGCAATCCCAAATAAAGAATGATGGATTGGTAGGAAAACAGGGTGGGGAATTTTCCTGCAGACTTTTTTGGGGATTTTCCCAGGGTCCCTGGTCCGCGGGATTTAAAATTATGAGTTTGGTGGTCCCTGAGGTCCAAAAGGTTGGCGAACCCTGGACTAGAAGACCTACAAGGTCCTTTCCAACTCTGTTACTCTGTTAATTCATATTTGACTTTCTCACAACCCTGCTATCTCAGATACCTTCCTACAGTATGCTTCTACTTCTCTGTGTAAAGTGTACACCATAAATGGCTTAGAATTACATACTGTGTCATAGCGTGATTTAAACTTCATCTACTCAATAAAACAAAACCTGGTGGCTTTTGTACATCATGCTAAGCCGTTAAACCAGTGAAGGGTTGGTTCTGGAGGATAGCAAATATATAATCTATGGTTTTCAAAAATATAATGGTTGAGTTGCCAGAAGAAAAGAAACAGCTGGTGGGAGAGCATAGGGTGAAAACATCTACTCATCTTTGCCGTTGGCATCCTTGAGCCACGGATGATATTTATGAGCATGGGACTAAGGGATGGGACTTATTTATTAGATAGGACTATAGGTAGTCCTTGACTTACAACCGTTCATTAAGTGACTATTTGAAACGACAATGGCACTGAAAAGAGAGAGAGAGAGTCAGAGGGAGAGAGAGAGTGACAGAGCGAGAGAGAGAGAGATAGACAGAGAGAGAGAGAGAGATGGAACACACCCATCAAGTCACTTTCATGAGATTTATACCATTATGTTATTTTTTATTTATTTAACCATGTCTACAATCTGGGTGGCATTCAAGAGTGAAGGCAGAAGACAAAAAAAGAAAAAAGAAATCACCAATAAAATTAAATTGGCAATCCTCATAAGGAAAGTCCATGGATAAAAAAGAATCACACCAAAGGAAAACAGCAATAAAAACCAATCAACTCGCAGAGCTTGCTTAACCTCCTGGCCCAAATGCCTGAAGAAACGCCCTGAACGTTAGTGTTTTGTGAAAGGCTAACAAGAGTTGGGGCTATCTGGTTCTCCGAAGAGATGCCGTTCCACAGGGGAGGAGCTGTGGCAGAGAAGGCTCCATCTGGGTATAACAAGATGACTCTGATTGAATCACATGCCACCTCTCAGGAGGCCATAATCAACGAAAGACACGGATCTACAACGCAGAAGGCTGATCTCATAACTCCAAGGACCTTGCCTGCTCCATCAGGGTCAACAAGTTCAGACTCTTCTGAAGGAACTGGGCAAGACCCATGCCTCAGGTAAGTCCACAAGAGCCATGCAGCTAGAATCCATAACAGATGCCCAGAAGGATCCTCACAACAGGACCTCCAACTGGTTCTCTGAAGATGCAATAAGGATGGAAAAATAAACGCTGCTGCCCTGAGGAAGACTCTTGACCATGCCTGGTTAAGTCCACCCTTTGTGTTCTTCCAGCAGTGCTCAAGACATGTCTGCTATTCCAGATAAATCAGACAAAACACGACTAGATGAACTAGTTCTACTTTACTGCAAAGCTACTTTAAAAGAATCTTGCAAGTTTAATTTTTAATCACCCAATTAAGGAGGGTCGTTCCTAAGTTTCTTCCTCTGACTGTTAAGCCACTGGAGACTCCTGCCTCTCTTCTCTGATTGTTTCCTAGCAGTAGCTCTTCTTTCCCCAAGATCATCCAAACATTCCACTACAAAGCATTTCTTATGATGCTCCAACACCCAGAAATCCTTTGATAACTAAGGGGCCCTATGAATAATAGTCTGTATAGGTGCAATTTGATTCAAGGATATCATTGTCCTCTCATTCCAAGCTGCAGCAAAAACCTGACTCAAACTGGGTGTCAGAGCTCCATAACCCTTAAATCACCTCTGCATCCCAACAAAATCCATTTGGTGCTTAGGGTGAACCAATCAAGTAAGTTATACTTTGTAGTAGAAGAAGCAGCAGTCTGGGGCAGAGTCAAGAGAGGACTCAGCCTAGAATGTCCACAAACATTTCAAGTCCAGCCCCTCTTGAATTCCATTGAGTCTTATCTAAGTATCAATTTACTGCCGTGAGTGTGGTTAGAATGCAGTATTGCAGGCTAATTCTGTCGACTGCCAGGAATTCAATCCTCACTGTCTCAAGGTTGACTCAGCCTTCCAAAGTCAGTAAAATGAGGACCCTGATTGTTGGGGCGAGATGCTGACTCTGCCTTAGAGAGGGCTGTAAAGCACTGAGAAGCAGTATATA
Organism: Naja naja; assembly: GCA_009733165.1. NCBI lineage: Eukaryota > Metazoa > Chordata > Lepidosauria > Squamata > Elapidae > Naja > Naja naja. The sequence goes on from CM019161.1 coordinate 7,379,518, forward strand.
AGTCTAAGTACTATTTGGATTGCTGACCATTAGTTGATTAGATTCTTGTGTATAGGTTTTAGCAATAAGTCTTCTTAAACTGGAATTTAATGCATGCTCCTGATTCTTTGCACATGACTTTCTTCCCCATAGTGGAGCATAGTTGTCAGAGAATGTAAAAGCCAACATTAACAAGTTAACCTGACAAGGTTAGGGTAATATCCCCAACTCCACATCATGTTGGCACTGCTCCGAAATAAAAAATGGATGTTTACATTCTAAATCTCCCTAGAAAAAGTAAGGGGCCTCTGCCCTCAGTACTCACAATCCTGCAAATTGGAACCTAGTTTTAGTTCCTCCATTTTCCATTCATTTTTCCAAAGTCATCTAGAATTGCTAGGTGGTGGTAGTTGTTTTGTTAAATCAAAGAAACCCCAGCTTTCTGCCAAATCTATACACAGGAGGGGAAAGTGTTATGCTACTGAAAACTTAAGATTTTCAGATTATCACCTTTATTTTATTGCAGAGAGAGAAGAAAAACAGCAGCATTCACTGTGGAGCACACCTTGTGCAATTACATCCTTTATTGTGTCATGACTCTAAATACAGTTTTTCCATCTGGATTCCCGTGGTAATTGGTTTCTATTTCAGTGCTCGTCAAGCACTGAAATAGAATATGAGCCAGCAGTGCGCTGCAGCTGCCAAAAAAGCCAACACAGTTCTAGGCTGCATAGACAGAGGGATAGAATCAAGATCCCGTGAAGTGTTAATACCACTTTACAAGGCCTTGGCAAGGCCACACTTGGAATACTGCATCCAGTTTTGGTCGCCATGCTGTAAAAAAGATGTTGAGACTCTAGAAAGAGTGCAGAGAAGAGCAACAAAGATGATTAGGGGACTGGAGCCTAAAAGAATGGTTGCTGGAACTGGGTTTGTCTAGTCTAATGAAAAGAAGGACTAGGGGAGGCAAGATAGCAGTGTTCCAGTATTTCAGGGGCTGCCACAAAGAAGAGGGAGTCAAGCTATTCTCCAAAGCACCTGAGGCAAGAAGCAATGGGTGGAAACTAATCAAGGAGAGAAGCAACCTAGAACTGAGGAGAAATTTCCTGACAGTTAGAACAATTAACCAGTGGAACAACTTGCCTCAAGAAGTTGTGAATGCTCCAACACTGGAAGTTTTTAAGAAGAGATTGGACAACATTTGCCTAAAGTGGTGTAGGGTTTCCTTCCTGAGCAGGGGTTGGACTAGAAGACCTCCAAGGTCCCTTCCAACTCTGTTATTCTATTCTATTTTACTGGAATTGCATCCAACCGCATCTGCCTTTTAACAGCATCTCTCTCCAGCCCATCACACATCAGGAGTCCCAATGCAGCAGCTCCAGCTAAAAGTGCACAGGAGCAATTGCGTTGGGGCTCGGCTGCTGTCTGCCCGCGAGGGAGCCTTGCTCTGCAAACTGCAGGGGAGGTCCAAGATAAATAAGCAGGGAAACCTGGACTCCATTCAAACCCCGTTATCGATGCTGGGGAAACAATATTATGATCTCAGTCCTTTAAGTGGGAAAACATTCGGGCAAAGCTCCCCTCTTCAAATGCCCATTTCTCACAAACATTTTTAATTTGCTCTCGGAATAACAGCAAAAAAAAAAAAAGAAAAGAAAAAAATTAGAGCCCTCTGCAGCTGATAAACATCGAATAGGCCTGCCAAACCTCCTTGAAACGTAGCCAGGAGCTCGGACTTCAGACTCGTTTCACTCATTATTATTATTTTTTCAGCACAAACAATCGTCATCCTCGTATTTTTGTGGGTTAATCATGCTGGAAATAAAAGCGAGAAGGCAAAGAAACAAGGATTCAAAAACATGGATGGTTGTGTGCTTTTTGTTTGATAGCTTAGATTTTTTTCAGAAAACATATCTAAAACTAATATTCTCTCCCCACCCCACTTTGTGATATTAGTGGGAAGATGCCAGTTGCAGGATTTGGGGCGGGAAGCTGGATTAAAATGGCTTTGGTTGCCTTGGTGTGTGACATATGCCAGGAGGCAGATGGGAGTGAATGCAGTTAGTTCTCTTGAATCTCTCTGTGACTTCTGATGCCACTAATCATGGTATCTCCTGATACTTAGAGAATCCCAAACACAAGGACTTTCCCATGGTTTTTTTTTAAGTCTTCCTGTGATTGCTGGGTATCATTTCTGTCAAGGTATTGAGATTTAATAGCTGACCAGCTGTTGTAAGGCTGATGCAATGAGGATGAATCAGCATGGTTATTGCCGCTTTAAGACTGAGGATGGGTCCCACAGGGTTTTACCACTTTAAGAAGCTGTCTGGCCTCATATATATATATGAGGACATGAGAGGATGTACCTCTTTCTCCTCATGTTGCATCTCCATTGTGGTTCTCTGTGCAGAGTAATGAAGACTGATTGCTTGCCTGGCATGTTCCTACCACGTATATTTATGTATATAACTGTTTGTATACAAACCACTGTTAAAAGACAAAGCCTCTGTGTGCTGTGCTTTGCCCCTGGGTTGTCTCACAATAGTAGTCACGTTGCAAACACTCTGACAATATCAGTTGGTTGGGACTGGGATATCCCCAGAAGGTACCTTCTTACTCCTATACAGGTAGTCCTTGACTTACGACCACAACTGAGCTCAAAATTTCTATTGCTAAGTGAGATAGTTGTTAGTGTGAATTTTGCACCATTTTCGGACCTTTCTTGCCACAGTTGCTAAATAAATCACTGCAGCTGTTAAATTAGTAACATGGTTGTTAAGTGAATCTGGCTTCCCCATGGACTTTGCTTATCAGAAGGTTGCAAAATGGGATCACGTGACCCCGGGACAGTGCGACCGTCATAAATACGAATCAGTTGCCAACTGTCTGAATTTCGATCATGGGACCATGGGGATACTACAACATCGTAAGTGTGAAAAACGGTCTTAAGTCCCTTTTTTCAGGGACATTGTAACTTCGAAAGGTCATTAAATGAATGGTTATAAATCAAGGACTATCTGAATGTGATATAGTGGTAGATATACTGATATTAAAGTGCTGGAGAGTTTCTTCAAATCTGATGAGACCTTTGAATGTTAATTAGTTCAATAATAGGACAGATGAAGTTAGAAGCCATGGTGGCGTAGTGGTTAGAATGCAGTACTCCAGGGCTACTTCTGCTGCCTACTGGCTGCCTGCAGTTTGACAGTTCGAATCTCATCAGGCTCAAGGTTGACTCAGCCTTCCATCCTTCTGAGGTGGGTAAAATGAGGACAGCTTTAAGATTTGTGGACTTCAACTCCCAGAATTCCTCCTCCAGTCATGTTAGCTCAGGAATTCTGAGTTTTTTTTAAATTCATATTTATATGCCGCCCTTCTCTGGAGACTCAGGGCGGCTTACAATTTTTGGAGCGCAACCCAATGCGCTCAGCAATAGCCCTCATTCCATTGTATATGCCTGCTTATTACTAAGCGGCATTTTTACAAAGTCAGCTTATTGCCCCCAACAATCTTGGGTCCTCAATTTACCTACCCTGAGAGGATGGAAGGCTGAGTCAACCTTGAGCCTGGTGGGATTCAAGCCTGCACTAATTGCAGGCAACTGGAATTAAGTGCTAGGCATTTAACAGCCTGCACCACCAAGGCTCTTGAAGGCTCCACAACTCTTGTGCAGTTGAAGTCCACAAGTCTTAAACTTGCCAAGTTTGAAGACCCTTGATCTAAGGTGCTATCGGTATTGCTAGATCAACTATCAGGCTCCAAAAACCAAGAAAGGTACATCCTCCCTCCCTCCCTCCCTCTCTCTTTACATTATACCACTGTATTACATCACTGTTAACAGAAGTAAGAGATTTCAAAACATATTCTGCCATGAACTGAACACTGATAAGTATAACTTAATCATGTTCCTGTTTATTTTATGGAGACGGGTGTGGTGGTTGCTGATGGCCTTGATCCCTTGGGAAAACTGGAGAAAAAACATCTAATTAATCGATCACAACACTGGAAACCAGATTTCTTGATCGCTGCATAGGTGATTGATAGGACCGATAGAAGCTATCAGTTTGTGCGTGTTTTGCCATTCAGTCCAATCTGTGTTTGCTTAGGAACAAGGAAACAATTAAGGTGCTCTCCATGAAGTTTGTTGCAAAGTAACCAAGCATAAAAACACAGCCTGGACTTCAATATGGAAATATCTCTGGTTGTTGCAGAAGCCAGTTCCTCCAAGTCAAGGGACCAGTTTCAGAAAGCTATATACTGCTTCCCTATGATTAAACTTCCCCATCAACATGAACCTTAGAAGGCAATGGTAATATTCGGAAAGACCCTCTGCATTAAAGAAAACAGATTTAAGCCCATGAAGGCAACATGGACATAAATCTGACAAATAACAGACTAATAGAATAACAGAGTTGGAAGGGACCAGGAAGATTCTTCTAGTCCAAGTCCCTGCTGAAACAGGCGAGCCTATACGATTTCATACAAATGGTTGTCCAATCTCTTCTTAAGAACCTCCAGTGTTGGAGCACCCACAACTTTTGAAGGCTGTTCTATTGATGTATTGTTCTAACTTGTCAGGAAATTTCTCCTTAATTCTAGGTTGGTTCTTGATTAGTTTCCATCCATTGCTTCTTGCCCCCAGGTGTTTTGGAGAATAAGTCAATCCAGTGGTGGGATTCAAATTTCTTTTACTACCGGTTCTGTGGGTGTGGCTTGGTGGGCATGGCAGGAGAAGGTTACTGTAAAGTCTCCAGTCAGAGGTGGTATTTGCCGGTTCTCTGAACTACTCAAAATTTCCACTACTGGTTCTCCAGAACTGGTCAGAACCTGCTCAATACACGTGCTATAAGCAGTATCTAAACAAACAACAATTACAGCAGGAGAGAAACTCGAGGGTCCAACAAACACTCTAGCAGGGCCTCCTCTTATTATACAGGCTCTTAAAGGGATAACAACCAAAGGCCTTCTAATTCATTCCCATCATCATTGCATCAGCTGGTCAGCTCTTAAACTATCACCTTGACAGGGGGGATGAGGTTCCAGAGAGAGAGAACAATCCAGTGGTGGGATTCAAAATTTTTACTACCGGTTCTGTGGGCATGGCTTGGTGGATGTGGCAGGGGAAGAATACTGTAAAATCTTCAGTCAGAGGAGGTATTTGCCGGTTCTCCGAACTACTCAAAATTTCTGCTACCGGTTCTCCAGAACTGGTCAGAACCTGCTCAATACACGTGCTATAAGCAGTATCTAAACAAACAACAATTACAGCAGGAAAGAAACTCGAGGGTCCAACAAACACTCTAGCAGGGCCTCCTCTTATTATACAGGCTCTTAAAGGGATAACAACCAAAGACCTTCTAATTCATTCCCATCATCATTACATCAGCTGGTCAGCTCTTAAACTATCACCTTGACAGGGGGGATGAGGTTCCAGAGAGAGAGAACAATCCAGTGGTGGGATTCAAAATTTTTACTACCGGTTCTGTGGGCATGGCTTGGTGGGCATGGCAGGAGAAGGTTACTGTAAAGTCTCCAGTCAGAGGTGGTATTTGCGGTTCTCGAACTACTCAAAATTTCTGCTACCGGTTCTCCAGAACTGGTCAGAACCTGCTGAATACCACCTCTGAGTCAACCCCCTCTTCTCTTTGACCAGCTCCTCAAGTGCTGGAAGACTGCTATCATATCATCCCTAGTCCTCCTCTTTGTGGGCTAAACATACCCAGTTCCCTCAATTGCTCATTGTACACCTCTAAGACCCTTTATCATCTTCGTTGCTCTCCTCTGCACTCTTTCTAGAGCAGGGGTGTCAAACTCAAGGTCTGGAGCCGGATCCCACCCACAAAGTGCTTAGATCTGGCCCACGGGGCTGCCCTGGAAATAGTGAAGGACCGGCCCACGGTGCCTGTGCCAGTGAAAACAGAGCTTGGGAGGGCTCTCCTAAGCTACATATTCAACTGGCAGAGGGCTGCAGGAGACCATTGCAGCCAAAAACGGAGCTTGGGAGCCTATTTTCACTGGCTAGAGTGATCGGGCCACTCCAGGCACTCCTAACATGAGTGACGTCAAGCTGACCATGCCCACTCAGGCTACGCCCACTCTAGCCCCCTTAGGTCAAACACAACCCTGATGCAGCCCTCAATGAAATCAAGTTTGACACCCCTGTTCTAGAGCCTCAACAATGTTTGTATCGTGGTGACCAAAACTGGATGCAGTGTGGCTTTATGGGTACAGTATAAAAGTGGTACCGGTAGGAACACTTCATGTGATTTTGATCCTATCCCTGTGGGTGAGGCAGCAACCTAGGACTGCATTGGCCTGATGCTGAAATCTATCATCAACTAATGGAGTTAATTCTCCCCATTACACATTATAATTGGACTCGAACAAAGAGCACAAAGTCCAAAAGCTCTTTCCAAGTAGAAACAAAATGAATTGTGTTCCTTTTTTTAAAAAACTTTAATCAAAGCAGTCAATTCATCCATTTCAGCTAACTCCATCAACAATGAAACCTTGATTTGGGGTTTTGCTGATTAGATAGGTTTGCTGTTACAGAAATGGCTGGTATCTATTATTATATAAAAGTAAAACACTTGAGGTTTTATGTTACTACCTTATTCTACTGCACCAAAAAAAGTTGGATTCAAACTTTTCTTTTTCCTCTCTATCCTACACTCCCCCCTTCCATCCCTTATTTTCATTTTTCATTGTATTTCTGTATTCTACTTGTTGACAAATGAATAATTTAATTTAATTAAGTTAACTGTGAGCCGCCCCGAGTCCTTTCGGGAGAGGGGGCGGCATACAAGTCAAATAAATAAATAAATAAATAAATAAATAAATAAATAAATAATAATTTAACATTTAATACAGCACAATTTCTGATTAAAATGGTCTGACTGAGATCGGCTTATGCAGGCCTGATTGGGGTATTGCAGGGGTGATAAAGAAATATAATTTTATGTCATTTTATTCTATTTTACACATTTATGTATTAAATTACTTGCATTTTATCCTATAACTATTGTATTTTATCCTACTCTCATTTTAAATTGTTTGTTTAGAATTTTATTGGTAATATGTGTTTGAACCTGTACGTTGATATGGCCTATAGGTTTATCAATCAATAAATACAAATATATAATAAAATATTGAAAGGAGGAAAAAAAGGACTTGAGCAAAGAGCAAAAAAGGGAAAGATTTGACAGTAAGAAATCAAAACAAGTTTTCAGTTGTGTTTACTATACCTGCAGCAGGACTGTCCCTCCAGGAATTGTGAGCTGTAAACAATACTTTGGGGCATTTTCCCAAGACAGCAACTGAATATCTTCAATTGAACTGTAGGAAATGGAGCTTTCCATGTACCCAGTTGGCTGCAGGAGGGAAAAAAAACAAGGAAAAAAATTGTGATTCAACGTCACACTTTTTAAATGAACCTAACAAGAATTCCGAATAATGTTTATTCGGTCAAAATTTAAAAATACACAACCCAAAGGTAAAATCCAAGGGGTAAGATAAAATACTAAGATAACAAGGAGTTTCTATCATAACATGCTGTAACTTATATGATGTATATGTAACTAATACGATGGTATGCTGATAAACGGTGTAAGTATAAATCTAAACTGTTAGAATCTATAGTGCAAAAATATAATATCATCCAAAACAAGATAGCTATCGTATCACTAGCAGGAAGCGATGAACAAAATATAAGTGGTTATTTATGTAAACAAGGCTTAAGAGTCAGGCTGTTGCCGAGAACTAACCATTTATCAATATCAAAAATTTTAATTACAATTGAAAATGCTCTGAAAAACAAAATTATAATCGAGTAACGCCAAGGAGTGGAATAGTGTTTACATTTTGGCATAAAGGTTACATCAACCACGTCTACGATGCATAATAAATATACAAATTTTTGCACCAAGGCATCTTAAAAGTTTGCACTAAGAAAGGAAGATTTACACCGCTGCAAATTTTATGAGAATGAAGCAGTTATGAAAATGTAAACAGACACATAGTGTGCACTTGGGTGTGCAAGACAGACAGACAGACAGAGAGAAGTACTCTAGCACAGGGGGCCCCAACTCCCGTATGGTGGCTCTCAGCCACACAACTGACCAGAACCTGGCCACAGAAGTGGCGGACGGGGAAGTGTGTGTGCACACGCACATCCCCTCTTGTGCGAGCAATGGACAAACACATGCACATCTTGTTTGCATGACCAGGCACATGTGCTCGCCACTTGCACAATGGAGTTGTGTGTGTACACACTGCCACTCACACAGAATGATCCCCTCTTCCTCCCCACCAGTCTGCAAAGACAGAAAAGTTGGGGAACTCTCCACTAGCACAGTAGTCACCAACCAGTGGACTGGGGACCATTGGTGGTCCATGAGAAAATTTTGGTGGTCCGCAGAGAAATGTTACCTTCAAAGCAATTAATCCAGGCTACACGGGAACACAAGGCTGTGCTGCCCAGATGGCCCATGGGAACACAAGGCTTGTCTCGCTTGCATTGCGAACAACAGGTAGTAAGGGGAAGGGGGAAAGGGTGGGAGGGACTTGCCCCACTCACCCCATGTGCCTGGCCTGGCCACTTTCCACTTTTTTCTTCTTCTGCTTTTGGCTGCATGCAAGGAAAGCAGCAAAAGTCTTTCTTTCTCTCCCCCAAACTCCACCAGAAATGAGTCTTTGGGACCCTGCAAGGCCTCCTGCTCCAAGAGGCTGTGCCAGTGCAACAAATCTCACAAAGACTCATTTCTGGCGGAGTTTGGGGGAGAGAAAGACTCTGCTGCTTCTGCTGCTTTTGCATGAAGCCAAAAGTCTCTCTCTCTCTCCCTCTGAGAATGGAGCTGGAGACGGTACCCTGCGATCCCAAATAAAGAGTGATTGATTGGTAGGAAAACAGGGTGGGGAATTTTCCTGCAGACCTTTTTGGGGATTTTCCCAGGGTCTCTGGTCCGTGGGATTTAAAATTATGAGATTGGTGGTCCCTGAGGTCCAAAAGGTTGGTGACCCCTGCTCTAGTACATATACACAAACACAAAGGAAGGCCACTAAATAGCTTGTAGCCAATATAATTGGAATTCTAATACAAACTCCCCTCTGGAACCTAATATTTCTGCATGCACCCCTTGCAGTCCTTCATAAGCACTAGTATCTTAGGTACAGAAAATTATCAAGGATGTGATTTCTTGCATGTAAAATATCACAGTCTGTTCCTGGGAGAGCTAAGGATGAACCGGATAAACCAACCACATAAATTTCACAAGAGAGAATCTAAGATTTTCCTGGGGAAAAAAAGGGGGGGTTACCTTTTCTTCAAAACTATCCATTTGCCATTAGTGTAAAAACAACAAGCCAAAAGTGATGATTCTAATGCTAGTTTCCATCAACCATTCAAAGAATGTGATTTAAAATTGGGGGAAAGAGACTAGGAAGAGATTACGTGTTGAATCTAAAATTTATCTGAAGTTTGTCTCACTCAGTCAGCTCAGGGAAGCAACAAGGGTGGGAAGCTACCTCCATCTAATAGAGGGAATCGTTTTTCCTGTCAATTACAGACAGAAACTTTGAAATATCCTGGGAATCGAAAGGACAATTCTGGAATCTATTCATCCTTTGTGAATCCACTCCAGTATTTCAGAGCAGATGCCTGTAAAATTCACATTTTACATGTTGCATTTAAGTAGTGTCTATTTATTGTTATAGGATGTTCATTGCTTCTTCCCCCACTCCCTCTTATTTTGTGTCACATTGTTTGAAGTGGGCAGCCTTGTTAAAGTTTATTATGAGCAAAGAAACAAACAATTAAAGATGTCACTGTAACCTCTCAATTCCCAAACTATCATTGGAAAGTTATCAACATTCCTGCAAGAACCATGGCGGAGTCTAAATGCAGCTTTTGTGCAACATTACACTGTTACTTCCCCCAAAAAAGAAAAAGGTTTTTTTTTGGGGGGGGGGGTTGGGATCTCGCTGTGTTCTTTGGCATTCAACTAATTGCTTTCTGGTTTGCAAAGGACTTTGATTGTGGGTTAAAGTTGTTGTCTCGTACTTTTCTCATGGAGTGGAAAAGAACCTTCTTTTACCTTCAAACAAAGAGCCAAGTTATACAGAAAGCTCATTAACCTTCTGTTTACCCATTTACCCAGACAATTATTTCACGCTTCTAAATGGAGGTCCCTGGGGCTTCTCCTGACTTCCCTACGTCATCCTGTATCTACTGGAGTGCAATTATCTTCCTGCACTCAGGAAATTCAAAACCCGAGATCTCCCACTGAAAGAGTTGTATTTAAAAAAAAAATCCTGCAAGGGAAATCTTTTCTTCTGCTCAAGAGATGCAGTCTAAAAAACGCAGGAAGAAATGAGCAGGGCAGGAGGGAAGAGGGAGGGAGTTGTGGACACCAGGGGGGGCAAATTTTCCGTTCTGTAATGCATGCCATGCTAACTTTTTATTCTTTAAAATTAAACATAAAGACCTCTGAGTGACCTGGTCTTGGGGAAATGAGCTGAACCCACCAAGAGTGTGTGTAGTCCAACTTCATTTTTGGGGGGTATATTGAATAGTTTGCCATTTTTTAAAAAGGTTCAGGAAAATTAAGAACTTCTGCACAAGGACCTCTCGTTCAGCCCTCTTTAAGGGTAAGCAAAATGTCCTAATGGTAAGAGTTGGGAGGCTGAGGAAGGAGGAGGAGGTGGGATGGAGGAGGAGGAGGAGGAGGAAGAAGAGGAGAAGAGGAGGAGGTAGAAGAGGAGGAGGAAGAAAAGGAAGAGGAAGAGGAAGAAGAGAAGGAGGAAAAGGAAGAGCAGAAGGAGGAAAGAAAAGGCAGTGATCACCCTCGGGGCCCTGAAATAGAAACTCATCCATTTCTTAACTAATACATGTTGCTCACTGCAACAACTCATTGCAACAGATCTTCTGTGAATAAGCAAGGCCTTTAAAAAAAGCAACCAATTTGTGCAAGAATTTCACAGGAGGGAAGAAAAGCATAGACAGAAGACAGCAGCACCAACTGTCCCATATTTTGCTACAGGAATGGACCAGAGTTCATTCCTTCAGGTTAAAGAGGATGCTTGGAGCTCCCCTTCCTCCAGACAAGCTTAGCCACATGGCTCGTGCACTCCAGAGTCCTGGCACAGAAGGGTGGAATTGGTTCGCAAGGCCAGGAAATGGCTCACAACAGAACCAAAACAATCCTGCTGCCGGAATCAGCGTTTCCTTTTGATTCACAAGCGAGTTTGATTCTCCTGGCATGGCAATGCCCCTTAGTGTACCACCTTGGGGCCTTATTTTGTTGAACTTTATCACTTTACTTAAACTGTGACCTTAAAGGCACTTTCAAGCATCAAGATGGGCTGTTCTCTTCCCACTTTTCCAATGGGAATACTGTAGAAAAGGGTAATTTTTGGACACGCGGGGCAAAAGAGCAAAAAAAAAAACTTTTTGGAAGTAAAGTTACGGTACTTTTTGTACGACTTTCAACAGTTCATTTGGCAACCACTCAAAGTTACAACGGTATTACCAATTTAACAACGACAGCAATTTGGTTAACAAATGTGGCAAGAAAGGGGCAAAACTCACTTAACAAATTTCTCACATAGCAAAATAAATTTTGGGTTCAATTGTGGTTGTACGTCAAGGTCCACTTGCATTCCTTTTTGTCTTATCTGCTGAACTCAGTTTAGTTAAACCAGGAGTCCCCAAACTTGGCAACTTTAAGACTTGTGGACTTCAACTTCCAGAATTCTCCAGCCAGCTGGGAGTTGAAGTCCACAAGTCTTAAAGTTGCCAAGTTTGGGGACCTCTGAGTTAAACTATAAACTCAAGAGAGGCACTGTTTCTTCTGGCCTGCAGTTTCCCTGTTAGACTCTTGAGAGAGACTGCTAACTCATCCTTAAAAACAAACCAATCCACAGAAGAGAACTTGAACCCAGGACCTTCTCTACGCAAAACAACTGAGTTGTGGGGTTCTTCCTGTTAATAAGCTTAATATTTTCCAGAGATTGTTTAGCTGGACTGCTTCGCATTGTGTTTTCTAAAGAAAAGCCAGCATTATTTTTTTTTTCATTTTCAGAGAGCAATTTATAAATTGTTGACATATAAATCTTTCACGGCTTGGAGGTCATAGGCTGACTCTGGCTCCATTACAACTACAATGCCAAAAATGCTATTAATCACTGACTGGGGAAAAAATAAGGGCCAACTGGAAAACATGGTTTCTCTCAATACTTTTTGGGACTGTTGTTTCGTCCTACCTCACAATTCAATCGACTCCCTAGGAATATCTAAGATGGTTTGCAATAGTGGCAAATATTTGTAGTCAGGTGTAGGATGAGGGTGAAAGTTTGTTTTCCAAGCTTGTGGGTTGGTTTCTGAATGTTTCCTTACCAAGCTAGGTAACATTTTCAGCGGTGTTTAGGGGATTCCACAGAAGGTATCACCTAGCCTGGTAGGTTATCTAGAAACCAACCCACAAGCTTGGAGAATGAACCTTCACCCTCCTATCAAAGATGACTTGGGTTCTGGGAATTGCTGTCCCAGGAAACAAGTGCGGGAAGATGGATTTAAGATAAAGAAAACATCTAGACCAGAGGTGGGCAATTATGGCCCCTTTACAACTTGTGGACTTCAGCTCCCAGAATTCCTGTCCCAGCCATGCCCAGGAATTGCCATGATTGTGCCGTCTCAGGAATTCTGGGAGTTGAAGTCCACAAGTTGTAAAGGGGCCATAATTGCCCACCTCTGATCTAGACTATTTAGGATGAAAGAACTTCTCCTTGGCTGGTTCTTCTTTCTTCATCTGGATGAGTGTCCCAAGGTGCTTTTCGAAAAGGCAACTGAACTTTCTTGTCCAAACACATCAACGTTGTGAACAGGAACATTCAAGTTCACACAGGAAGATATTAAGGAAAATAGTTTAACTTTCCTGGACTGTGCAGTACACTTTAAGGAAGACAGAAGCCAAATCATTGAAATGTACAGAAAGCACACACAAAAACAAGGGAGTTCAGCTGCCTTTTGGAAAAGCACCTTTGGGACAACCATGACCTGGATGATTGAGAATCTCCGTAGACGTCTGGATCAGCGTGTGCTCTCCAACCTTAGCCAACAACCCATGTTTTTCATTGTTTTAAAATCATTTGTTTTGAAGAAGCATTACCATAACTCTCAGCATATCTTTTCAGCTCTTCTTTCCAAAGGAACTTCTTTTGGTCTCAGCACAAATTCTCATTTGGTAGTTGAATCAATTCAACATGAAAAGTTGACACGTAACCAGGTGATTGCCCAACCAGACAGTTTGCCTGTTCGCATCTTCATCTGGGAATAAGGAGAGGTTGTTTCACAACAAATGAGTTGAGATCTGTTTCCCAACCCAGTGCCATCAAAATGTTTCATTCTACAACTCCTCTCTTTGATTACCATCCTGCCACATGTTGTGGCTGAATTTCACCAAGGAAGACCCTTTTGAAAGCTTGAACTCCATGGGTTTCCAGCCTTTACATTTCTCAGGAATCAATCCCAATTCCTGAACGCAAAAATCCATGCATTTAGGACCACATCCAGACCCCCTAACCTGCTTTCCGTCTCTCTTGCAACTGCCCCCAATTACGGTATGTGTTGAAAAGAAAAAAAGTAATACAGTTCAAGGTAAGAGTCAAACATTGTCACGTAAGCCTAAAATAAGTCTACCTTCTACTATCTTCCAGTTTGCAGAACCTATAGGGTCTTCTGCTTGAGCAGGGAGTTGGTGTTGTGGCCCGCCAGCAGTCAGCGAAGCTGGCGGCAGACTCAGACAGTGAGGAGGTTGGGGAGGAACATGGGCCAGTCCTGGAGTCTGGGGAAGGCTCTGACGAGGGCTCTGTGTCAGAGGCAGAGATGGGGCCAGGGCCTTCTGACAGTTATCAGCTGCCTTTGGAATCGGAGATCAGTGAGGCAGAAGAACAGCTGGAGCCTGTTCCCAGTGTGCGCATGTGCAGAGCTGCCAGGAGAAGGGAGCAATTAAGGAACAATGGCCGACTCAGGAGTAAAGGCACAGGTGGATGGTAAATGGCCCCTCCCATAGGGAATAAAGAGGAGTGAAAGGGGAATGGTGTTTGCAGGAGACACTTAGTTCAATTCATTAGGGTAAAGATCTGTTCCTGATTTCTTGCCAAGTAATTGCTGCTACAGCATGGCATTTGGAAGGTATCAGCCTGGCAACTCTCTCAGCCTAATAAAAGTCTGTAGTCGTGCAATCTCTTGAAAGACTGTTTGCTGGGACTTTGCTGGAGAGGAATTCATTTTAGCTTAAATAAAAGGGGTTTTGTCAGGATGAGGAGTCGGCTTCGTGATTTTTGGGAAGCCTAGATCAGAACCATTGGACTAGAAGAGATCTTGATCTCTTCCAATTCCATTATTCTGTTATCTCCAATAATCTCACCTGCAGCTTCCCTCTGCCCAAGTCTATCTTTCTACTGATTTTATTTATTCATGGTTTCATGACCACTTATTTGAATGTTAATGAACCTGGTTCTGTTTCTTCAACCATGTAAAGAAGTGTTGCAAAATACAGAGTATATACCCAACTCAAGAGGCCAAAGAAACTAAAATCAATCAAGGAAAATTGTCATCAAGCTCCTGAGCTGGATCATTTCAGAAAGACAGAAGAGGACCTGGATTTCAACCTGAATATGCCAAAAGATGAGCTGTTTTTCATTAAAATATATTGCCTTGAGCAAAGGATGAGAAAGAAAAGGAGAGCCAGATGGTCAGAAGTGAAGGAGACAAGAGGATGGATGCCATGTATTTGAGATCTTCAAAAGGGCTGGCAAAACAACTTGTGCTCTGTTCCTATGTTACTGAGATTTCTGTTGTTGTCATGCATGCAAATTCCTGAAAGTGTGAACGGATTTGATTCTTCAGATGTTTCTGTGTAGCATCAGTGCTGACTGACAAACCCAATGTGTCATGATGCTTTCACAGAATTACCGAAGGGTGGGAACGGATATCAGAAAACATTTAGTCTAACCCACTGCAGGAACACGCCGATGGCTCTCTAACTTCTATCTGAACACCTTCAGCTCTATCATCTTCCATATTGTTGATGATGTGTTGTTGCTGTTGTTCAGCTGCTAAGTCATGTCCGACTCTTTGTAACCTCCATACCACGCCAGGCCCTGTCCTCCACTATCTCCTGGAGTTTATCCAAATTCATTTTCCTTGTGTTGATGATACTATCTAACCATCTCCTCCTCTGCTGTCCCCTTCTTCCTTTGACTTCCATCTTTCTCAACATTTGGGTCTTTTCCAAGGAGTCCCCTCTTCTCATCTGGTGGCCAAAGTATTTGTGTTCTGAACCAGCTCCCCAAACAAGACAAACCTTCTGATGTGAACTCAAAAAATTCCTTTATTAGAAATGCCAGCAGCTCCGGCAAAAAGTTTCTCTCACAGGCTAACAAGTCCAGCTGGCCAGCAGATAAATAGTTGTCTGCCACATCTATTCATCTCCATCCCCTGCCTTTTATCCCTAGAGCTAGGGTGGGGCCTTGTTAGCAGTGGTGGCTCTTCCTTTCCCATGATCAGCCTATGGCTTTCTACTGCTCTCCTCTTCTCTGCCTTCTGTGGATCCACGAGTCAGGCACTGGACCCAGTTGTTCCTCCTGTTCCTCATCAGCCACCTCTAGACCTAGAGGCTGTTGATTCTTCATCTGAGGGCTGATGGATGGCCCAGGCTCTGCCTCTGTCTCTCTCTCTCTGCCAGCTCTGCTCCCCTTTTCCCCTCAGAGCTCCCAGGTTGGTCTGATGCTGACCCTGACTCCCACACCTCCTTCTCCTCCTCTGATTCAGTTGCTGGAGAGGCCGGAGCTGACAGGCCACAACACTTTGACCTTCAGCTTCAGGATCTCTCTTCCAAAGAACGGTCAGTGTTGATTTCTTTCAGGATTGACTGATTGATCAGCTTGCAGTCCAAGGGACTCTCAACAAGAGTCTTCAACATACAATGGGAAGTCACAGAAGATGGTGTGTTGGAGAAGGGTCTTCTCCAACACATCATCTTTGTTCAGAGTACTGAAGCGTAAATTCAGCGCCAGAAAAGTAAACACAGATGGCTGAGGCTTCATTTAACTTCTTCATAAACACATAACGTAAATTTTACAATACCAGTTGTAGATTTCTCCAACATGGAGCAAACTCAAACAGAAGCAGACATGTTACAGGTTCAGAGCAGAGCTCTAGTTTTCAGCAAGCAAGCAAGCAAGTTAGTTTCTCTTTCACTTTAGAGCTGAACACAGAACAGAGATAAACCATGCCCAGATTCTCTCTTTAAGTTTCAGCCCTCAACTCAGCTCTCATTGGCTGACCTTGTTACTTAAGCTCTACTCCAGTTCATGAATATACTCTGACCATCTTCTGCGACCTCCCATTATATGTTGATGACGCCTATTCAAATCTTGATTTTCATAAATATCACTCTGATTGTACACATTCCAGTTATTTCTTAAAACAATTCTTAATGCCCCGATTGGATAAAAACAGCAACTGACTCTATTTTAAATGTTGTTCTTGGCACAAACAACAGGGGCTTCCTGATAGGATAGAAGAGAGAACAAACTAAGAAGGATTCCCTCCAATTCCAAGATGGTCATCTCAATTTAGAGGTTTGTGTTTCTGGGCACAGATGAGCAGAATTCCTAACCAACCAGTGGACAATTGTTACACTTTTTATTTTCTAAGAAAGGCAAGAAGAGCTTAAAGAAATTCTTGGAACTCAAGAATGAGGTCAATGCTTTGTTCTCTGGTACTGCTTCTTCTTTTCAGGGGAAGGGAAAAACAAAAACCCAAAACAGACAAAAGACACAGGGGGAAAGAAAGAGCTTTTCAGAATTTCACTCGTGTTGTACAGTACCAAGAGGTACCAAAATAAACACAGTTGGGACTGGAATCCCATAGAGACAACAATAACCACTTTTTCCTTGGTGGTTTCGGGCTAGCTGGATAGCCATCAGCTTAAAACATTTGTGAAATGTGGCATGTTTTTTATCCCCACATCAGTTTTTGCAAAATCGATCTAGAGATGAGCTGAAACTGAGGGTAAAGGTCAGCCTTCCCCAGGTAGATTAGACAAGTAATAGCAATAGCACTTAGACTTATATACCACTTTATAGTGTTTTACAGCCTTCTCTAAGCAGTTTACAGAGTCAGCCTCTTGCCCCCAACAATCTGGGTCCTCATTTTACCCACCTCAGAAGGATGGAAAGCTGAGTCAACCTTGAGCCAGTCAGGATCGAACTGCTGGCAATCAGCAGTGAGTCAGCCTGCAATTTTGCATTCTAACCACTGTGCATCATGAATGGGTGGATGGAGGAGGAAAGGGAAGGGAAGGGAAGGAAGGGCAATAGCAACAGCACTTAAAACTTACATACCACTTCACAGTGCTTTACAACTTTCTCTAAGCTGTTTACAGAGTCAGCCTCTTGCCCCCAACAATCTGGGTCCTCATTTTACTCACCTCGGAAGGACGGAAGGCTGAGTCAACCTTGAGCCTGGTGAGATTCAATCTGCCAAACTGCAGGCAGCTGGCAGGCAGCAGAAGTAGCCTGCAGTACTGCACTCTAACCACTCTAACCACCAAGGCTCTTAGACCAAATGAGAAAGCTGTCAAATATTGTAAAGCTACAATAGCAGAATCTTGCAAGTACTTTTCACAGCCTAATAAGTTAGGGAGGATCCTTTCTGAGTTTCTTTCGCTGCCCGTCATGCAGCTGTGGGCTCCCCTCCTTCTTATCTGACTGTTCCCTGGGCCCAAGCTCAATCCCACATACCACAACTGTGGGCAGCTATTGTCATGTTCTAGAAGTGGTGCTCACTTTTAGTGGAACAGCTTGTCCAGCCAGCTACAAAAATGACTTCTGAGCTCTCCATACAGCAGAAGAGAAGATGAACCTCACGACTTTGCTAACACATTGCCATTGTCTCAACTGATGATGTGCCCTTGAGTCATTCTTGACTCTTAGCAACCACATAGGTTTTCTGGATGACGTTCTCTCCCTAACCTGGTCTTTCATTGTATCCTCTTCTTCTCTGTAACTAAGTCTTGATTGTCCTCTACATTTTGCAACATTATAGTTATCTCCAGACAGCCAAGTTTTGACATAATATATCCAAAACAGGGTAATTTGAGCCTGGTCTTTTGTGCTTGACGTGGGAACTATGATTTGTTCCATGATCTATTTGTCTGTTTCCTTGACTGTCCACGGCGTTCTCAATAAAGTGTGACACTTTATTGATCCCTGTTCTAATATGTGCTTACTGCGCAGCAGAGAAATAACATCCAATGACAATGGATCAGGTGTCCCTTTTAAGGTACAAGATAAGGGGATCTTCCTGCGATAGCATAAAAACACAGTAAAAATCCCTTGTGGAGGTACAGTGCAGAATTGCAGTGTGACTCTGCCAACTGCCAGCAGTTCGATCATGACCAGCTCAACGTTGACTCAGCTTTCCATCCTTCCAGGGTCAGTGAAATGAGGACCCAGTTTGTTGGGAGCAATATGCTGACATTGTAAACCATTTAGAGAGGACTGTAAAGCACCATGAAGCGGTACGCAAGTCTTAAGTGCTATTGCTACAGTCTACCATGTCAAGCTACTCCAGCAAAGTATCCGTATCAAGATGAATTCATTCTTAAGGCAATCCAAAATTCAGTAACTTACTACAAAGTATGGTTTTACTGAGTTACAGAACTATAAGTCATAATGCACTGCTTACTCTCTGGTTTACTGTCAGCCTGGAAGCCATTTTCTTCCTGACATTCACATTTAGATGCAATTAAATCTTGACTTAGCACCCTATGGAAACCCACCAGCCACAGTTCAGCCTGATGAAATAGCTATGAGGACAGAATGAGGAAGGGGAGACAATCATAATACCATTCATTAAATATGTGTCCCCACCCAACTCTCAATGATTATGAGCAACTTACAACAATAATAAAAAATTACAATAAAATCAATAAAACATATAAAACAATGATGTGGACTACCTAAAGTAATGCAAAGAAAAGAAAAAAGTAACATGTTTCCAAAATAGTGTTGGGCTGATGTTGTTGAATCTTTTTTCTTTCAGCATTCTCCTAAAGCACTTTTAGCATTCTCCTAAATGCAAAAGAAGGAATTACAAATTCAAAAGAAAGGAATTTATTTTTGAGAAGAAGCTGCAAGTAAGCCTGTTCTTAAGAATATAAACTTCCAGTTATCTTTCACATTACCATCACTTGGCTTCCTGTCCAGTACAATCAAGATGCAATTGAGTCCCACAAAACCCAAAGCACATTCTTGGCTTTTCTGGTAACTAGCATGAAACTCAAGATGAATATTTTCCACTGAATTTCGGGTTAAAAATTCAGTCGGTCATTCAGTTTCTCTATTCTTTCTCTCACATACACACACGCATATGAGACTTCACAAAGCAAATTCAACCCCCTGCCCCCTAATTAATCTGTGGTTAGGAATTAATCAGTAGAAAGAAAATCCTGATTTTAAAAAAGTCACTTTCTGTCCTGTTTTATAAATTATAATTAGTCATCAAGATCAAAGTAAAAAAGAATGGGGAATAAATTGTCAAGATACAATATTAGATAAAATATTATTAGGATCAGAGAAGAAACAAATAAAGTAATTGTATAACTATTTACTAGATTATAAGATGTATGAGGAGCAGGTGAAAGAACCAATGTTAACTTGGGCCAGAAATTTCATCTATAACATAAATTTGGATCAATGGCAGCAAATTTGGGATCGGAATAAAAAGATTACATTAGCCACATCCTACAAAGAAAACCTATTTAAGATGTTTTACAGATGGCATCTCCCACCTACCAGGTTAGCCAAAACGTATAGCTCTCAATCACCTATATGCTGGAAATGCTTGAAAGAACGGAGCACCTATTATCATATGTGGTGGGAGTGCAAGAAGATACAAGAATTTTGGCACAAAATAGGGCAATGGGTAGAAGAAATGTTGGACCTAAAAATAAATTATACACCAGAAATGTTTTTATTGGGAATAATAAATGAGAATTTCAAAAAAGCAGATATATATATAATCATTCATGTTATTACAGCTGCAAGATTACTAATAACCCAAACATGGAAGTTAAAAGAAATACCAAATGATGAAGCAATAATAGGAAAAATTTTCAAAAATTTGTGCTGAGTTAGTATGACACTAGAACTGAAGGAGCGAGATACTTTAGAATTCTATGCAATATGGCAAATTTTTTTTATAAATGGAGGGATATGAAAGGAAGTCTAAAAAATGTGAAATAGAATTTAAGAAGTGATTATATCTTATGTTTAAGATAGAAATTGATACAAAGATTACAATGTAAATATATATATATATATAATATATAAAGCTGTATATATAAAGCTATATATATATATATAAAGCTGTGTATATGTATATGTATATAAATGTTTATACTGTTTGATGATAATTTGCTCATATAGCAATGTAAAGACTGAGATATATGTCCAAAAAGATCACCACGTTCAATGTTTTTAAAACCTAATTTTCAATAAAACTTTAAAAAAAAGGATCAAAGCGCAGCTGGGATATTTCCAGAGGTGGAGATCAGCCAGAGTCCATAAGATATCCTCAGCAAGAAGAACCTTGCTGCTTAAACCTATCTTCCAATGCTTGAAGGGCTGTCACCCTTCAAGCATTGGAAGATATTCTCCAAAGCACCCGAGGGCAGGACAAGAAGTAACAGATGGGAAACTTATCAAGGAAAGATCCAATCTAGAACAAAAGAGAAATTTCCTGAGAGTGAGAACAATTAATCAGGGGGAAGGGCTTGCCTTGTGGGTGCTACATCACAGGAAGTTTTTAAAAAAGAGATTGGACAGCCATTTGTCCATAATCGTATACGGTCTTCTGCCCAAGCAACAGGTTAGACTAAAAGATCTCCAACTCCGTTATTCCGTTAAGCAATTTGGGGAGCCCACACATCTTAAAATCTATAGCAATCATTATCAGCATCCCAGGCAAATCCTAATGATTAGGTGCCAACAGAAACATAATGGAACTGATTAGCTTTAAGTACAGGTAGACTTACAACCACAATTGGGACTAGAATTTCTATGAGCCGCTGTGGCGCAGTGGTTAGAGTGCAGTACTGCAGGCTACTTCTGCTAACTGCTGGCTGCCTGCAATTTGGCAGATTGAATCCCACCAGGCTCAAGGTTGACTCAGCCTTCCATCCTTCTGAGGTGGGTAAAAGGAGGACCCAGATTGTTGGGGGCCAGAGGCTGATTCTGTACACCGCTTAACAGAGGGCTGTAAAGCACTGTGAAGCGTATCTATATAAGTGAGTCACACTCCATTTTACAATCTTTTTATTTATTTATTTTTGCCATGGATGATAGGAGAAACCCTGCAGCTGTTAGGTGAATCCCTCATTGACTTTGCTTGTCGGAAGCTATCTGGGATGTTCGCAAATGATGATCCTGGGATATTGCAACCATCATAAATACATGATGCTTGCCAATTGCTCAGACTTTGATCACGTGGACATGGGGATTATTTTTCAAGTGCTGTTACCATTTTAAGTGGTCACTAAATGAAGGGTTATAAGTTGAGGATCAGCTGTCAACTGTTACCTTGTAAACTGTCTGCTTCTTTCATTTCTTCCTCTGTCAACAGATTGGATAACCTAGATTTATATTATTTAATGGCACAGTGGTTAGAGTGCAGTACTGCAGGCTACTTCTGCTGACTGCCGTCTGCCTGCAATTTAGCAGTTCAAATCTCACCAAGCTCAAGGTTGACTCAGCCTTCCATCCTTTCCAAGGTGGGTAAAATGAGGACCTGGATTGTTGGAGGCAAGAGGCTGACTCTGTAAACAGCTTAGAGAGGGCTGTAAAGCACTGTGAAGCGGTATATAAATCTAAGTGCTATTTTCCTTCCTTCCTTCCTTCCTTCCTTCCTTCCTTCCTTCCTTCCTCCCTCCCTTCCTTCTTCCTTCCTTCCTTCCTCCCTCCCTCCATCCATCCATCCATCCATCCATGATGCACAGTGGTTAGAAGGCAATGTTGCAGGCTAACTCTGCCCACTGCCAGGAGTTTGATCCTGATCGGCTCAAGGTTGACTCCATCCTTCCATCCTTGCGAGGCCAGTAAAATGAAGATCCAGATTGTTGGGGGCAAGAGGCTGACTCTGTAACCCGCTTAGAGAGGGCTGTAAAGCATTGTGAAGCGGTATATAAGTCTAAGTGCTATTGCTCTTCCTTCCTTCCTTCCTCCTCCTCCCTCCCTCCTTCCCTTCCTCCTCCCTCCCTCCATCCATCCATCCATCCATCCATCCATCCAACCATCCATCCATGATGCACAGTAGTTAGAAGGCAATGTTGCAGGCTAACTCTGCCCACTGCCAGGAGTTTGATCCTGATCGGCTCAAGGTTGACTCCATCCTTCCATCCTTGCGAGGTCGGTAAAATGAAGATCCAGATTGTTGGGGACAATAGGCTGACTCTGTAAACAGCTTAGAGAGGGCTGTAAAGCATTGTGAAGCGGTATATAAGTCTAAGTGCTATTAATATAGTTCCTGAGTCCCGCCATTGGCGTCAATCCAGCCCCTTCCAATCTGGAGTCTGACATCTGCATTCTTGCCCTGAGTCTCATCCAACCTGTATGAGATTTTCATCCTAGACACCCCACTCCCAGGAACTGTCCTTGCAAACGTTTGTGTAGTAACAGCTTTCTGAACCTTCACTTCAAGAGCCAGGCAGCTCAGCAGTTCAGTTCCTCAAGCTTTACTTGAACGATAAAGATGTAAATAACTTCACTTGTCATCACTTCTCTAATTACCTAGACATTCTTCAGATCACTGCAACCTCACGAAACCAAAGCAAGCCAGTGTAGTCATCCTTCTGTTTCATCGTGTTTGTTTTGACATACAAATTGAATGCGAAGTGGAATGATACTGAAAGTCAACAGATTCTTTCATATTTCAGACCAGAAGACAAAAACATCTTGGAAGAATCGGCTGGATTTCGCACCAGAGAAATGAAAAACTTGTTATTCAGTTTTGCCTCAGCCCCACCAGCTCACAAATGTCCTGGCCTAATCTCCATGTCAGTCCACTAAAATTCCCATTGATTCTCCAAAGCAAACTCTATAGTGTTGCACATTATCCCACATACTTGACATTCAGCCAGCCTGAGAGAAAATCTGATCTAAGAGAAGAGTATTATGTTCCACCAAGAGCATCTATGTAATAAAGCAGGATCTGGAAACTTTTTCAAGCTCTGGGCACCACCGTGCAATCCCGCAAAATGACCCAAGTTTAAAAATTTAAAAATGGCCAAAATCCCATCATGAGAATTTAGTGACCTCATCTTGAAAATTCTTGGAATATTACAATATGGATAAACTCTTGGGTGGCCTCTTTTCCCAAATTAGATCTAAGTGGGTTTGGGAACCAATTCATTAACATGCTGATCAGTCACATGAGTTGGACAACCAGGCTTACTGTCACTAATGAACTCTGATGGACCTCAAGTAATTCTATGTCCCCTCTGTAAGAGAAGAGCAGGCAGAACCTGGGGTGGAGTTAAGCGAGCACTTAGCCTAGAGTCATTACGTTCCCACAAATGGTCTAAATCCAATCTCTCTTGAATTCCATTGATTCTTTATCTAGTTGACCATTAGTTGACTAGGCATGAGCAATAAATCATCTTAACTGGAACTTATGTGTGATTCTGATTCTTTGTGCCTGACACCCTCCTCCATTAAAAAAAAGCCCCTTCATTATTTTGATATCAATTGTACTAACCTTCCTAACACCTTATAATCAAATTTCTAATTCTGGGATTTTCCTGATCTGTTGAAACACCAGAATTCTCAGGGGCTGACCACATTGGTTGGGAGTTTTATGTATGGTAGAGTAGACACACTTGGGAAACATAGGTTGGACTTACAAATATACACAGAGCCTTACTCTGTCCCTACATGCTCCCTACTCAATGAAAGCACTACAATCTACCTTACTCTTACCCGGGAGAGGGCCTATTCTGTGGCGGCTCCCACTTTGTGGAATCTTCTTCCGCTTGAGCTCGTTTGGCTCCGATCTTCACTCCTTCGCCATGATTTGAAAACTTGGCTCTTCCTACAATCTGGGTTGTGCTGAGTCTCCTGGGTTGGGGTTATCTAATTGGGGTTTTAAACGTTAATTCGGCTTAAATGTTTAATATCTTTTTAATTAATTTAATTTATTCACTGTTGTATTTTAATTGTAAGTGCCCCAGTCTTCGGAGAGGGAGCGGCATATAAGTCGAATAAATAAATAAATAATACTCTTGATCAACCTGCACGTCCCACAAATGGCCGCAGTCCCCAACCATCATAAGCAATGCCAAGAATTATTATTAATGCCAAGTTAAAGTTGACACATCTGGAAGGAATCCAAGCTGGATAGAGCTAATCCACTTTCCTGGACAGGCCTATGGTTTGCAACTTATATTCACTGCTCTCCTCCCTTTTCTGGGGGCCAAATTTAGTCCGTTGACAAGTGGGTCTCAAAGACTTCATATTTTGCCTCGTTTGCTCCTGTTTCTCTTTCCCTAGTGTCTAACTTTACCTCATAGTTCCTTGAGGCCTGTATGTGTAAGCAACAGAAATCAATCAGCATTATCTTCTAGATCTCTTAGTCACAGCAATACTAAAAAGAAAAAAGTGGGGGCAAAAGGGCACTCTTGCTTATCTCTCAAACTGACACCATTCTGTTTCCCTCAAAGCAAATTCAAAAACGGTAGCATTCTGTTCCATTACATAAAAACAGAAAATAACTGGACGCTGGTCCCAGAAGAGAACTTAAAAATAAATTACCCCATTCAAACGCTGATATGATAAATTATGGCCAGCTTCACAAATCTGCCCCTCTTCGCACAAATCCAGGCACACACATAGGCCTTCTGTGTTATTTTCTACTTTCCTTCCCAGAATTTAATTTATGTGCTTATTTCTTTTATTGATCACATTTCTACACCTCCCATCTCACCTAAGTGGATAAGTGACAGTTTACAAAAACAACAACAACAACCCATAGGATAAGAAGCATAACTAAAAACAGAGTGAAAACAGAATTAAGAACAGTGTTATCAAAAAGAGAAAGAAGCAGAAGGACAACTCACCAACCACCCTCCAGGGTAGCATGTCTCTCATAGACCCCCATGCCAATTGGCAGAGTTGAGTCTGGACGCTCTTCTGGAAGGACAGAAGAGTGGGGATCTGGTTCAGAAGAGGAGTGGGAAGGTGTTCCAAAGGGTGAAGAGCAAGGACACAGAAGACATGAAGAATCACGGACACACACTAAGTTCTAATTCAGCTGATTTATTGCTCATGCCCATACACAGGAATCTAGTCAACTAATGGTCAGCATTAGACTTGAGTTAGATGAGAGTTGACAGAATTCAAGAAGGGGTGGACTTGGATTGCTTGTGGAAACATAATGATTCTAGGCTGATTACTCTCTTGACTCTGCCCCTAGGCTTTGTTTGTCCTTCTACTACATCAGGCTCTCTTTCTGGACCTGCTCATCAAAATTCTTTAACCAATGGGAACTGCAACATACCTTCCCTGCCTGACCAGGTGGGACAGGTTAACATGATTGGGACAAGATGGTTCCTCAGGTAACCTGGCCCCATGCCAGTTCCTATCCTCTTCTTTTAACAACCACATAATCCCTTGCGGGGTGGAGTCTAGGCAACTGAATGGAGCTAGCAGAGTGTTTACTGGCCAGATGCCCTTCCTGTCACCAATGCAGAGTTTCGTTCAGCAGGTAATATTCTCATTATGCCCAAAGAGATATTTCCCCCATATAGGATCAAACTCACGGCCTCCACCTCTAGGCCACTGCAACAGTCTCCCATGCCAGTTACTATGCCTTCCATCAATCCTTGGAGACTACCTCACCAAACCACCAATACGAATTCCAAAACCGCATGGAAGGCTCTTTAGATTCCTTTCATGCAGCCATTATTTCTGTGGTTATTGAAAACCATCTACAGGTAGTTCTCAACTTATGGCCAAGCTATTCTCCAAAGCACCTGAGGGCAGGACAAGAAGCAATGGGTGGAAACTCATCAAGGAGAGAAGCAACTTAGAACTAAGGAGAAATTTCCTGACAGTTAGAACAATTAACCAGTGGAACAACTTGCCTCCAGAAGTTGTGAATGCTCCAAACACTGGAAGTTTTTAAGAAGAGATAGGATAACCATTTGTCTGAAGTGGTGTAGGGTTTCCTGTCTAGGCAGAGGGTTGGACTAGAAGACCTCCAAGGTCCCTTCCAACTCTTGTTATTCTATTCTATTCTAAAGTAAGTCAGAAGAATTAGTTCAGATCTGAGAGAACATTCATTTGCAAGATGAATAGATCCCTTCCTCAATTAGAGAATTACACACTTTAAGTCTGGGTACACAATGCTGCACAACTTCATAGTTTAACCTGATCCTTGAATTCACCCTTAAAAGCAGGGACATACTTTCTCTTCTAGACTAAGGTTGCACTTCTTTTTGAATGACATGATGAACCTATCTTACAAAAAAAAAACCAGACACCGAAACCACACTGAATGTAATTACGTTTAAAAGTAGCCATCCTTCCCGTTGTTATTCTTCAGTCACCGATTCTTTGTCTCATTCTGTGATGTCCAAAAATAGGCTTAGCTTTGAAGGGGTCTCAAAGATACATCCATGTTTTTTTAGGGAAGTGGACAGCATTATAAAGTTGCACACCTCCGGTTAAAAGAAATGTCTGTGGAATGTTGGGAAATTCTAGGAAATCCAGCAAAGACAAATTTGGAATCTGTAATAGCTTCCAGTTCTTGCAACAGAAACCACAATTTGTAGAAGTGCGACTTTTCCCAGGCTTCTGAATTGGTTTAAAACATTGGAGCTACAGTTCCCAAATGTTTAGGAAAGATTTTAGGAACATATTTTGGAAATGAGGATGAACTTCACTGCTGTCTAGTGTTATGCACTGGGATATCTTTCTGAAACATGCTGTTCAAAGCTAACAGCAAACATTGAGTTTTGCAATCCCGGGAATTCAAAAAATAATGCTGTAGCCTCAGAAACTGTCTGGTTTAAGCCAAACTTAAGTCTTCGGAGATGGGGCGGCATATAAGTTCAAATAATAAATAAATAAATAATAAACTGACCAACTTTGATTTTATTCTTTGATCTCTCCTGCCAACTTTGCCCCTTCCTGCTAACCCAAATTTCTCCCCAAAATACAAATACAATCTTTTATCATCGATCATGGTTAGATTTCATCTTGTTATACAATTAATCAACAGAATGTGAGAAAAATGTGTTTTATCACAAATCATGCAGCACTCTATTAAACGTTGCTGGAAGTTGAATGGCATATAGATTTAATATATTCTTTTTAAGTATGATTTGTTGGATATTCAGCCAGATGTTTGGAAGGTTTTGGCATTTTGAGTCCTTCTTGAGTCCTTCCCAAAGATCTGGGACAGACAAATGTTGCTGGTTGATAGTGTTACAGGTACTGCAGTAGAATGTAAGCTGCCTTTTGCAATTGACTTGATGGTGATTTTGTCAACGCCAAAAGCATTCAAGTGGTGTGTCAGATGTTCTGGGATTACATCTAAGGCACCTAACATTATTGGTATTATCTTCCCTTTCTTTTGCTACACTTGTTCCACTTCCATTTGCTGGACTTTCAAATTTGTGATTTTATTATTGTAATTACATACACATAATCACTGGAGGTTTTTAAGGAAATACTGGACAGGCACTTGTCTGAAATGGTATGTTGCATACTTAACTACTGGAATGATTCATTTAACAGCTATGGCAAAATGAGGCAAAACTCACTTAACTTAGCAACATAAACTTTGGGCTCAATTGTGACTGCAAGTTGAGGACTCCCCCTATCCTGTCTGGAGGTATGTACCAGGTATTTATCTATTTAAATCATTTACTTTAATCAAGATGTTCAAGATAAAACTGAGCAAAGAAGAAACAGAAAGGAAGATAGCAACGCTCCAATTTTGTTCCCACCTCTCCAGAGATTCATACGTAAGGCTACGT
This sequence comes from Naja naja, assembly GCA_009733165.1. NCBI lineage: Eukaryota > Metazoa > Chordata > Lepidosauria > Squamata > Elapidae > Naja > Naja naja. Next base: position 7,407,597 of record CM019161.1, read on the forward strand.
TAGCTCCCGGCAGTGATAACATTACAATGGAAAGGGAATTGTGGTGTATCTTCATTTTTCAGACATGAGCAATTAACTGATAGTGAGTAACAAAACGATTTGTCCACCCAAAAACTGTGGAACCCTTTTTTCACTTTAAGCTGCTCATTTTCATCCACCTCCAATTTCCTGAGAATTGTGCAATGAACATTTCCTAATGACTTCAAACAGAAACAAAAAGAAATAAAAGTAAAAATATTTGTAGCTCAGGGTTGAAATGTGAGGTCCTTGATGCTCTCTGAGCTTGGTGGTTTTCTTGCAGATGTTTTATAGCACTGGCTAGCACTCTTGACGTTACCTAGTTTGGTTAATGAAATACATGTCTGCAAGGAAACAACCAGGCTCAGAGAGCACCACCGACCCCACAGTCCTCTTCCTCTTCCTTCTCCTCCCCTCTGCAACCCCTCCTCCTTTCTAGCACTCATGATGTTAACTAGTTTGGATAATGAAATGTCTACAAGAAAACAACCAAGCTCAGAGAGCACCAAGGACCCCATAGGAGGACTATTCCTCCTCCTCCTTTAATCCAACTGTACATCAGATGGGTTTTTGAGCAGGTAGCAACAGATAAGATTTGCAGCAACTCTGTTGACTTTAGCATCATGAGGAATTAATTAATCTAATTTTCTAGATATGCCAGGAAAAGGTTGATGTTAACAGGAAGAATGTCACGTCAGCAGAACTTGAGACATCCAGTATTTGACCACTGGGAAGGAGCAAAGAGTTGGATTAGGTAAGTCTAGGCAATTATGACGTGACTGGATCAAACTTTTGGGAAGTGTAGCTGCCGATGCAAAGAAAAAGTTTGGAACTTATGTAAAATATTTTGAATGAACACACATAACATCTGCACAACATCATGGACGAGGACAGACATTCCAGGAATAAGAATGTATTTAAAATGAACAGGAATGGGACATTTCCAACCAGACAAATTCAAAATGTTCTGAGCAGGAAATGAAACTCCCTGAAAGAATGGAGCAGCAATTAGAGCTTCAATACAGTGTTAGAAAAAAGAATCAAGATGTTATTACTTTACTATTAGTAGCAGATTGAAAGACTTGGACCTTGTGAACTGAGAGCCCAATGAACTCAATCAATCAGAAGAGAGCTGGAAGGGATCTTGAAGGTCTTCTAGTTCAGCAGGTCTTCTAGTCAAGCAGGAGGCCTATACGATTTCAGGCAAGTGACTGTCCAGTCTCTTCTTTAAAAAAAACCCCAGTGATGGAGCACCTACAACTTCTGAAGGCAAGCCATTCCTGGTTTGACTAGCTGATTGTCCTCACTGTTAGGAAGTTTCTCCTCAATTCCAGGTTGCTTCTCTCCTTGATTAGTTTCCACCCGTTGTTTCTCGTGTTGCCTTCTGGTGCTTTGGAAAATAAGTTCACCCCCTCCTTTTCGTAGCAGCCTCTCAAATACTGGAACACTGCTATCACGTCTCTCCTAGTCCTTATTTTCTCTAGATTAGCCTGCAACCATTCTGCATGTGTTTTAGTCTCCACGCCTTTAATCATATTAGTTGCTCCTCTTTGCACTTTTCCCAAAGTCTCAACATCTTTTTTGTGATGTGCTTCAAATATAATAAATGCCTGCTGGCATCTACCAACAGCTGGACCCAAGTAAGGACACAGGATAATCACAGGACACAGATAAACCTCCAGTTGTGGAGTTGTGGACTTCAGCTCCCAGAATTCTAGGAGTTGAAGTCCACAACTCTTAAAGTTGCCAAGTTTGGGGACCCCCTGCTCTAAAAGGATGCAAATGACCAGCTGTCTGCAAGGAATATAAATCTTTCCATTTCCCACCACCCTGTCAGAGTTGAAGAAGCTTCTTGGATAAGAAGCTAACCGTCTTCAAAAGAAAAAACAAGAAAGTCCTGAAAAGGCACCTTTGGGACAAAGCAAAAGTCAAAACGGTCAACTCAACTGCATTCCCTGCTAAGATGTCCAGATGCATGGAAGGACCTGGTGCAGGACCGAGAGGAAATAGATTGATTCTCTGAGCGAAAGAGTCACTCGGCCTTCCTTGGAAAGCCGTCAAGCGGTCAATACTAGAGGAAATCAAGCAGGGGCGTTTATGAAAACAAGGATTGTGAAACCAAAAGTGGGATGCATTTTGAGGACTGATGCATCTATGGGAAAAGATGACAACGCTGGTACATGCAGGGGAAAGATAATGTTAACGGTGCATGAGGTGGATCAATGGAGGAGTGAAAGCCTCAAAGATAGACTCCTAAGAACTGGACCATATGTCAAGAGATAAGACAGCTTGGATGGTGTTCAACCATAGAGTCCCCAAAAGTCAGAAATAACTTGATGAAAAAGAACAAACAGTTGGTTCTGGGCTGTGTATCACTTGATCCCAGGCAGCTCAGAGATATCCAGTCCTCCAACATCATCTCTTTGTATCCATGACGCAGAAGGGGAGAGATCAATAGATAAGGAGAGCTTCACACGCTGCCCCAGTGTCTGCTTCACATCTGTTCCTTTGTATATTAAAGGAGTTTCTGTGTTTCTAAGACATCAGTGGAATTTCCTGTCTCTTCCTCCCTCTCTCTTCTGCTGCCCTCTCTTCAAAATGTAGGTGGATAAGGCTTTTCCATCCTGTGGATTTCTTAATAAATGCACTTTTTAACTTCAAATATGATAAATGCCTGCTAGCATCCATCAACAGCTGGACCAAACCAGTACCCTGAATCCAGGACATTTATATTAGGTTTCTTTTGTGCCTTACAATAGCAGCGATTCAGTTGTAATTGCCATTAAGCAATTCTCTTACTCTGTTACTTACTCCCTCTGTATCATGTCAGCCCTCTCCTGTTCAGGGGGTTCAAACACCAAAATTTGATTTGTTTAAAGTTACTTTCTCTAGCTAGTAAGAGAAAGTGCAGAGATTAGGAGGTCAATGCCTACTCCATGTTTACTATCAACCATGGTAACTTTAGAACATAGCTTGACTCCTTCTTCTTTATGGCAGCCTCTCAAATATTGGAACACTGCTACCATGTCACCCTAGTCCTTCTTTTCATTAAACTAGACATACCCAAGTCCTGTGTGTTATTTAGAGCAGATTATCTTGAAGGCTGCCTTGTCTGGACTGTCAAGATGTCTCTTCAGGCCCCGTGATTGTGGGAAATGTCTGTCTTATGAAGATTTGTCTGGCTTTTTCCTTGCTGCCATTTAGAAACTGAAGACATGCAACAGACAACACACATTGATGTCTGTTATAGTAGATGGCAACACATGCTGACTGGGAATTTTGGGAGTTGAAGTCCATGCATCTTTAAAGTCCAGTATTTGAAGATGAAACTGTTTTCCAAAGCACCAGAAGGCAAGACAAGAAACAGTGGATGGAAACTAATCAAAGAAAGAAGCAACCTGGAACTAAGAAGAACTTTTCCAACAGTGAGGACAATTAACCAGTGGATTTAGTTGCCTTCAGAAGTTATGGATGCCCCATCACTGGAAGTTTCAAGAAAAGACTGGGCAGCCATTTGTCTGAAATGGTATAGGGTCTCCTGCTTGAGCAGGGGGCTAGACTAGTTGACCTCCAAGGTACCTTCCAACTCTGTCATTCTCCAAAGCATCAGAAGACAAGACAAGAAGTAATGGATGGAAGGTCCTTAAAGAGAGATCCAACCTAGAACTAAGGAGACATTTTCTGACAATTAGTGGCCTTCATGGCTTCGGACCAGGTTATCTGAGGGAACATCTCTTGCTGGTCACATCTACCCGACTCATTAAGAGCAGGGGGGCAGGAAATGCTGTGGGTCCCATCCCTGAGGCAGATACACCTGGTGGGACTCAGAAGAAGGGCCTTCTCCGTGGTGGCTCCCTCTCTCTGGAATATCATTCCCCTCAGAGATTAGAACAGCCCCCTGTCTAATATTCTTCCAGAAGGCGCTGAAGACCTTGTTCTGCCAGCGGGCCTGGGGAACCCAGAGTGGGATGGAGCCCATTAAATGGCTGGTGTGATCTGCTGTCGCTGAGGCCGGGGTGGGTGGGAGTTGGGGGTGGTTTTTTTTAAATTTTATTTTTCCCCCAGATTTCTTTCTTTCGTTTGTTCGTTTGTTTGTTCGTTCGTTCTATCACTTTATTTAGTACTTTATTAATTTATTTGATTCTTTGTTAGTTTTTTACTGTTTTTTTCAAATTTTAAATATGATTTTACATTCTGTAAGCCACCTCGAGTCACCATGGGCGAATAGGCGGCAATATAAATTCAATAAATAAAATTAATTAATTAACTAATTAATTAATTAACCAGTAGAATGACTTGTCTCCAGAAGTTATGGGTGCTCCAACACGGGAGGTTTTTAAGAAAAGATTGAGCAACCATTTGTCTGAAGTGGTGTAGGGTTTCCACCCTGAGCAGGGGATAGATAGGGCTAGAAGACCACTAAGGTCCCTTCTGTTAAATGGTGTGTTAAATGGAGTTTGTGGTCTGAAGAATTGAGTTGTTTTAGCTTTAGCTAGAATATTGGAGGCTACATTTGATGCAATTTCTATATCCCTTTCCAGTTCGCCACTTTGAATTTTTATGAGCTCTCTTTGCTTGCTTTCATTTAGCAGCTGGGCAAAGAATCCAGTTCTCACCCTATTTTGTTCCTCCAAAATTAAGCCCATCAGCCTAATGTAACCGAAAGGCTGCTTTGAAAGCTAAATGTCATCCCCACTGGGAATATGGAACCATTCTTTTCTTTGATCTTTGTTGTGTTATAATAGAGACCTTTTCTATATGCCATGCCCATTTTTTCCCCTTCTCGACTGGCAGATTCACACTCCTTGCCAAAAAATACATGCCCTTCGTCCAATAGGAGATATTTAACCTATTCCCAAACAATGTTAACTGTTAATCTAATTCAATAGCACCCACGCCATAAATTGTACTTTTGCCCAGTTATAATTCAAAACAGGATACTGCACCCTTGGCACCAAGCTCATTAACATTCTGAAGTACACAATGCTTAAAGTTGGCTGAAACTTTCCCCAAAAACCAAGGTCCAAATGTAAGGTTTATCAGCACGATCTGAGAAAGAATGTTTCCGTATCTAGATCTTTTGCAAATCTAATTTTTCTTGCCCATTCTTTGTGTGACCTATTCTTGTTTGCTTTCCTGAAAAGCTGCACCACAAGGAATTTGAGCCTTGGTGGTGCAGGCTGTTAAACGCCTAGCACTTAGTTCCAGCTGCCTGCAATTAGTGCAGGCTCGAATCCCACCAGGCTCAAGGTTGACTCAGCCTTCCATCCTCTCGGGGTAGGTAAACTGAGGACCCAAGATTGTTGGGGGCAATTAGCTGACTTTGTAAAAATGCCGCTTAGTAATAAGCAGGCATATACAATGGAATGAAGGCTATTGCTGAACGCATTGGGTTGTGTCCCAAAATTGTAAGTCAGCCCTGAGTCTCCGGAGAAGGGCGGCATATAAATGTAATTTTTTTAAAAAAATTAAGTTGCTGCATTTATCTAAATCCCTGCTTTTTAATTTTTTTCATTTAGTGTTTAGTCTTTAAGGCTCTGTCGCTAAGTGAGTATAAAGATCCTTAGTAACCCAGGTCATAATTGTCTCAAAGATGCTTATTTTTCTTTCAAAAGGCAACTGGACTGTTTTTTATTTGCGGAGGAAGGAGGAAGGAGGGAGGAGGAGGAGGAGGAAGAGGAGGAGGAGAAGGAGAAATTTTACTTCTTATTCAAGAACCTTCATCAGTTATAATAGTTACAGTGTCTTCTTCTTCCTCAAATAAAACATTATCCAGTTGCTTTTTGAAAGGAAAAAAAGCATCTTTGAGAGTCCTACCTGAAGACACAGCCTTCAATTTGCAAGGTTGTTGCTTTTTTGCTACTCTGAAAGTAGTTGGACTGCACCCTGGGAAGGAAGGGCTTGCTACAAAACGTGTCTTCGTTTGGTTTAGAGAAGATCTGAGTGATTTGATTCTGGGGCCCATCAAATGCATTGGATACAACTCCCAGGAACCTGGGCTGACCGCAACTGAAGTCCAACACATCACAGGTTGAAGAAATCTGGGACAAATTGAAAAATTAAAACCCTTTTTTTTTTTGTCCATTGAAAACATTCTTGCCTCAGCAATCTGAAGTGTCACACTTCTTTTTTCTTTAGAAAAAAAAAACCAAACAGTGTACTTACAGAAACAAGAGGTGCCATATATCACAATTAGAACAGATCCTTGGCAACTTTACAGATGTGTGTATTTCTCAATCTTGCTTGTTTCTCAATCTTGGCAACTTTAAGATGTGTGGACCTCAACTCCCAGAATTCTGGGTTCTGAAGTTCACACATCTTAAAGTTGCCAAACTTCAGAAACACTGCCTTAGAAGAAACATTTGAAATATTAGACAATTCCCTTTCTGTTCTCTCTGGACAAATGCACAATATTTACAATTGCCGGCAGCGTTACTTTAAAAAAAACTAGCAAATTTGTGCAGAGTTACAACACAAGTTGTATATACACTGGCTTCTGTTCGAAGAGAAGTTGGCCACTGAGAAGTAGATACCAAAATACATAGACTAAACATCCCAATTAAAACTCAAAGGATTAAAAATTCTTCAACTGATGGCAATCTCAGGTCAATGTCCATAAAAATGAAGACTTCCTCAAAATATTAACTAGGAAAAGAGGGGGGGAAAAACCCTGCACAATAGACTATGTTGAACAATAAATAATGCGGGCAGGGTTTTCATGTCAGGTGGCAACGACATGAAACAGCAAATTTGAAAAATGGTTCACAACAAAAAGAAACAGTTTTGACTTTCCTTTCCTGCCAGATGTTAAGTATCAGCGTGTCTCATGGTCCTATGAAATATACCAAGTTGGCTTTGAAAACAGCTGCTAAGACATTTCATGCTTCCCAATGGAAATTACACTCAATTCCTTCTTCAGAGGGTTGGCAGGCCAAATTCTGGGACTGTGCATCCATGTCAAAAAAAAAAATAACTTCAAATTTTAGGAAATGAATAACTCCAACATTACCCTGAACTTAACTTGGAAACTAACGATGGGTTATAATTAGTCACATAGATTTCTGCCTGTGGCTGTGTTTGTTGTCACACAAGGTCTTATCTAATCAATCATCAAGTCGAGAATGGCCTGGCTCGGTTTAGTTGGGCATACTTCCCAACCCTTATGATTTTGAGTGTTCATTCTTATTATTTTGGCTTTCTTCCTTAATGTCTGACTTGGCTTTTAAGTATGATGTTTAGAGGTCAGATTCACTTAACAAGCATGATCCTAACTTAAGAAGTGCAGTGATTCACTTAATGACCATGGCAAGAAAGGTCATAAAATAAGCCAAAACTCTCTTAACAATTGTTTCACCTAGCAACATAATATTTTGGGCTCGATTGGGGTCGTAAGTCAAGAACTACCTGTAGTATGTGTTTTCTGTTTGTAGATCCTATCTTTCAGTGTTTTCTTTCATTCAAATTAAAGCTACCATTTCTGGATTAAATTACAAATCAAGGCAGGTGAAGTGCTTCTCAAATTTCCTGTCCATTGTATCTCTTGATCACTTACCAACAGAAGCTTTGGGCACAATTGAGGTTGTAAGTGAAGGACTACCCATATTTAGAAGTCACTGCCAATCCGAACACATCGAAAGCAAATGGAACTGTTACAGATGATGGCAAGTCTCTCTCTCTCACACACGTTGTCCGTTGACTATGAGGACTGTTGCTAGCAGGAGCTGCAGTTAAAAACATCTGCAGGGCCTCAGAAGGCCCATCATTTAATGGACTGATTCAGCATAAAGTTCTTCTCAGAAAAAGCTACCGGTAGCAGCTCCAGTGGAAAATGGTGGCTGTTTCACTTTCCAATCAAAACGTTTTGGAATTTGCAACTCACAAACTGAGTTCACACCCCAATGTTAGACTAAGCCAGGGCTGGGCTGCTGGGGGCTCGCAGGGGTTCGAGAGAGCCCCTAGCTAAGATTCTGTGTAGTTCGGAAAAAACCCCAAATCCCACTCCTGTCTGGCCCCGCCCAGCCCACCCCTTCCCTCCCAGGATTCCCCACGTGGCCCGTTTTGGATGCAGGTAAGTGCAGGGCGCATGAGGAGGCTCGGGGAGAGTGAAAAATGGGCCTCCTGGAAGTTCCGGAAGACCAGAAATGGGCCCATTTCCAGCTTCCAGAGAGCCTCCGGAGTGTGGGGAGGCCATTTTCACCCTCCCGGAGGCTCAAAGAAAGCCTACCGGAGTCCGGGGAGAGCAAAAACGCCCCCCTGGTGTTTTTGGTGCAGAAGACCGACTAGGCCACGCCCACCATGACCATGCCCACTCAGCAACTGGGCAGAGAACCCTTTGCTAAAATTTTTGAAGCCACTCCTGGACTAAGCCTAAATAGAACTGATTAATGTCCGGCTCAGGATATGATGTGACGAATCCAACACTAATGTCTAGAAGGGCCAGAAGAATTTAAGAATAAAGGAGGAGGAGGAGAATGGTCTTTTTTTAAGATATCAAAACTCACTCAAAATTTATTCCAACAGCATTGTAAACAAACTGGCTACAGTTTAGATGTTTGGGAGAAACAGAGCTAAAAAACAGGGATCCTAAGGAAGAGACAGGTGATGTTTGCTTCATTGTAGGCATTTTAGAAAAAGGACACTTTTTTAAGGCTATTTCCATATTCTAGGAATTTACTTCCTTTCTGGCAAATGCCACAATTTAAACAGGAAATAGCTACAGTGGCGATAGGTTTTTGTCATTTCCTGCAAGGTACAATCTGTCATACCAAAAATGTTCTCCCAAATTCACATGTGGTTCGTGTTGGCCTAACCACAGAATCAATATACATTTAAGAGAAGGCTTGCAAGTGAGAATTATTGTTTGCTACTTTTCTTACTGTACACAGTCAACAACCTTGCAAAACCAGCTTCTTTTAAGGTGGGGGAAATGTCGATTTGGGCCATGTCACAGATAGTCCTTGACTTACAACAATTCAGTGGCCATTCAATTCAGCTCCTGAATAATGCCGTTCAGGATATGAATGGTTGCTACCAAAAAAAAAAAAGTCTAGCAGAAACTTGCTCTGGAAACCCCTGGCCCAAAGACAAAAGATTCAAGACTTGTTTCTCAAGCAAAACCACTACTTTAGCCTGTTCAAGTTCTACTTCTGAGCTACTATTCCAAATGATTCAAACCATACTGTCTAGACAACTGGCTACAAGGCTGCAAAAGACCTTCTGTTGGATTGAGAAACAAGAGTTTCCTTCAATCTTCTGCCCATTCTCTGCAAAAGACCATTTCTTAGCTTCACAAAAAAGTAACAAGTTTACCCGGACAAAGTCCAACCGTAGATTATTGTCCTCTCCAGTTCAAAAGATCTAAGGTAGCAATAACTGACAGATATCCCTGGAGGAAGTCCAGGACATGGATGAATGAAATTTATTTGTGTTCCTTCGTGATTGCTATGGCGACCAAAGAAGTAGTATAAAAGAAGCAGAGGATGGCAACACTCAAGGCATAATAAAACAGCTTCATTCCAACTTTCCTGTCTTCTAATCAGTAGACTTTCCATAACACAAGCTTAGGCAAACATTGCTTTCTCTCTGAGGCTATCCATTATTCTGTTTTTTGTTTGCATAAAAGTCTGAAAGGATCCCATATCCAAGCAACGAAAGCTTTAAAAAGGGAAGGAGCAACAAGATTAGACACCTATTTGATAATAACCTAAACCGTACCGAGCTTCGCTTGAAGTGGCCTCACTAGAGTTTGGAAAATGTCCTAAGGTAACCCTTAGCTAAGAAATCCTAGGACCTGATTCAGCATGGTATTCAGCCAAGGGTACAGTGGAAAACAGCTCTTTCTCAGCCATTAAGTTACTCCTGAGGGCACCAGAATACAAAAATAAACTTATCCATATGGAAATGAACGTGCCGATTTACATGGAACCGATATCCATTCCTGTCTTGCACAGGGAGAGAAAAATGTTTAATATCTAGCCATAATTCGCAGCCTGATTAAATGCATCCTTTTACATCCATGAAATTACAGAAAGTAAGGAGATTCAGAAGCAACAGTACCAAGACCAAACGGTGGGCACGATTTACTAAACCACCTCCTGACTTAACCAAAGAATTTCTCGTCTAATTGTGGTTTAAGTCAAGGACTACCTGTAAATAAATGGTCATTTGTTGAGACACAATCAAATGTTCCCTATCGCACAACGCCAGCTTGCCCAAAGCCTGAAATCTTTTTGAAATGGTTTAAAATGGGTAATGGGTGGAAACTAATCAAGGAGAGAAGCAACATAGAACTAAGGAGAAATTTCCTGAAACTTAGAACAATTAATCAGTGGAACAACTTGCCTCCAGAAGTTGTGAATGCCCCAAAACTGGAAGTTTTAAAGAAGAGATTAGATAACCCTTTGTCTGAAGTGGTGTAGGGTTTCCTGCCTAAGCAGGGGGTTGGACTAGAAGACCTCCAAGGTCCCTTCCAACTCTTGTTATTCTACTCTAAAATGATCCGAATACAGTAGAGCCAGTAAGAATATTTCAAATTCTGAATGTATCGTGAGCACTAAAACAGCTGGGGTGATAGACTGATTGCTTGATCAATGAATCAACTTTAATACAGTTACAGCCCCATAGACAAGATTCACGACAGTCATTCAGATGCAAGGTATAAAATATATGAGCTATAAAGGCTTATAAAATCCAGTAATATGCAGTCATAAAAAGGGAGCAATGCTGATTGCATGCCCCAGTCAGTAGAGGTATTCTACCGGTTCAGCCTGGTTCTGCCGAACCGGTAGCGCCGATGAGCAGCGGAGACCGAACCGGTTCTCTCTGATGCTGTGCTGTTAGACCCGCCCACCTACCTGGGCTCCCATACTCACCTTTATTTTCCCTGCTTTTGAAGCACAGCTGCTTTGCATGGCACAGCAGAGTGCCACGTGGTAGCTGCTGAAGCAACAGGGAGAGTGCAGGCTTGCAGGAGGCTAGTTAGAACGCCTCTGTGCCTGCTGGCAGGAGGCCGTTGCAGCCAAAAATGGGAGTTCGCGAGAGCCATGTGTGGCCCTCCCGAACTCCATTTTCTCTGGCAGAGGCTGGCAGGAGCCATCCCAGCCGAAAACAGAGCTTGGGAGCCCGTTTTTGCTAGCAGAGCACTTGGGCCACCATAGGCGCCCCTGACATGAGTAATATCAAGCTGGCCACGCCCACTCTAGCCACACCCACCCCAGCCAAACACAACCCTGATGCGGCCCTCAATGAAATTGAGTTTGCCACCCCTGGTCTAAACTATGCCATGTATGTCTGAAGGTATAGTGGGGATACAGAAAGAAAATAATAACTTGCTCAAAGACCAGTCAGAGGTGGACTCCGGACTCTGGACTGCTGGGCAGAAAGCCACCCACAGTTTTCTGCTCCATCAGCCGCTTGTAGAAAGCAAATTAATGATCCATGGAGAATGTATTTCCAGGAAAGCAAGTAAAAGGCGAAGGTGAAATCGAAGACCTCAAATGTCAAATCATGTCATTGTTCTCACAGAACACAACCAAAGACTTACTTGGTCTCCAAAGCACCAGAAGGCAGGGCAAGAAGTAATGGTTGTGAACTTATTACAGAGAGACCCAAGGTAGAAGGGAGGAGAATTTTTCTGACAGTGAGAACAATTCATCGAAGGAACAGCTTTGCCTCCAGGAGTTGCTCCAACACTGGAAGTTTTGAAAAAATAGACTAGATAACTATTTGTCCAAAATGTTATAAGGCAGGGGTGTCAAATTCAAGGACTGGGGGGCCAGATCCGGCGCATGGGGTGCTTAGATCTTGGCCACAGGGTCATCTTGGAAACAGCGAAGGACCAGCCCATGGTGTCTCTCCCAATGAAAATGTAGCTCAGGAGGGCTGTGCGGCTCCGTTTTCACTGGCAGAGGGCTGCAGGTGACCATCATGGCTGAAAACGGAGCTCGGGAGCCTGTTTTCCCTGGCAGAGTGCTCAGGCCACCAAAGGCGCCCCCCAACATGAGTGACATCAAGCTGGCCATGCCCACCGTGGCACCTGAGGTCAAACACAACTCTGAGGCGGCCCCCAATGAAATCGCGTTTGACACCCCTGGTATAAAGTCTCCTGCCTTGAGCAGGGGGGTTGGACTAGACCTCCAAGTTCCCTTTCCAGTGTCAGGGTTCCGACGGATGCCCTAATTAATTCATGAGCTTTTTTTTTTGAGCCCTTTGAGTCTATGTTCACTGAAGCAAAGTAGACCCACCAAAAGGAGGTCACCGGAGTCAACACAAGCAAGCTGGTGCAGATAGATTTATTTCTTCTGACTCAATCCTCCATGGTGTTCTCCACAATATCCGTGATAAAGCTCATGAAAAAGACTATCTTGCAGAAAATTACTGGAATCACAAGAGGCTGTGACTGTTGTGGTTGCAAACGTTCAGTGTGGTTGCAGGGAGAACCTGCCAGCAGATAACCAAGATGAATATGAATGTTCTCTCTATTGGAGTTTGCATTTTCTGTTACAGTTGCAGAGGAGGTATGATCATAAATAAAAAAGTGTATTAGATGGATTCCCATATTCTTACACTAGCTCAATACCCGTGCTTCGCTACAAAACTATGTGGTCAGGCATAGTTTTAGGGGAGGAAAATAAGGGGGGGAAATCTGCCTCTGCCTACCAGCATCCATCGGTATTCATCTGGCTAGCGTCCTATCAGTGTGTGAGAGAGTTGAGGGCTGTTTGGAAACTGAAACAGTATATGCTATGTGAGCAAGGAGACAGCAAGGAGCCTGGGCGTGGCTTAGCTCAACTGTTCTGTACTAAAGCTGGTTGCTGCTGTGTAACTACAACTGAAACTCCTCTCCTCTGCTTGTGTTTTGCATTTGGAACAGATTTCTTCTCAGGTGGGGAGGGGGAGTAGAACTCCTTAGCATCAGAGCGTGTTAATAATAATATATGAAATGCTCTGATGGTCATTCGAAAAATCCTTTCTTAGTGAGCACCTAGAAGCCAAGAGGAACATCCATGCCAAATTTGAAGTTGGTAGGTTTTACGGTTCTGGAGATTTTGTGATGTTGTATGAGTGGCATTTCGCTTTTATATATAGAGATAAGGATATCATTCTAGCTTAACCTTAATTACTCTGAGGTTACATTATTCTACTTTATACTCTACATCTTACTTTCCCTTCTTGGTTTATAGCATTAATACGAAGCCTTCTTTTATCTCGATCTGAGTGATTTTTATCTCATAAAAGTGATATTAAAGCAATAAAAAGGGAGACCAAGTTATTGAGGGCTTTTTATATTTCCTCGGTTTCATTATTCTCAACCAAAAAAGGGCAGCCAACTCTTACAGGAGTTATCTTATGCTAATCAAAGACCAAAAGTAAGGATGAGGTTTGGAAGATCTGCAAAAGGAAGGGCAACTGTCTCCAGACCTCAGACCATTACACTTCTGGGGAACTGAAGGAGTTCCCATGGGGTACAAAGAAAATAGCACTTAGTCTTATGTACACCTTCATAGTGCTTTACAGCAGGAGCCCACAACCCTCAGTCTGGGGACTGGCACCGATCCGTAGCATGCCAGAAACTCTGTCGTGCAAGCAAGGGAAGCTCCATCCATGGGATGCAGGCAGCACAGAAACCACACCCTCTCCAGTCCACAGTTAAACCTTTCTCCACAGAACCAGTCCCTGATGCCCAAAAAGATGGGGGCCACTGCTCTCTAAGTGGTTTACAGAGTCAGCCTATTGACCCTCAACAATCTGGGCCCTCATTTTACTGGCCTTGGAAGGATGGAAGGCCGAGTCAACCTTGAGCCAGTCAGGATCGAACTTTTGGCAGTGGGCAGAGTTAGCCAGCAGTACTGCATTCTAACTACTGTGCCACCATGGCTCTTAATCAATGCTTCTGCAGAAATACTTGCATGTAGGCAGGATTGTGTTGGCACAGGATGAGGAAGCAAGATTGTTTTTTGTTTTTTGGGGGGGTCCGAATATTGTTTGCAAGAAGCCAGAGATGAAACTAACACCAAAACAAGCTGTTGCACCGAAGGAATGCAACTTGAAGGGAAATACAGAGCGGGGAGGTCGATATAATTGGAATTATACACTCTTCCTTCTGGAGCCTAAGAGTTCTGCAGGCAATCCTGCAGTCTTTCATAAGGACTAGCGCCTTTGGAAGCAAACATTTTCAGGAAGTTCCATACAAAATATTACAGTCTGTTCAGGAATTGCTGCTGGGACAGCAACAAGGAAGAAACTCAAGAACAAAAACATCAGGAGAAACTTGGGAGAACTGCAGAATGACACGTTTCAAGAGTTCCATGTTGTCCAGATAGGATTAACTACAATATTTTTTCGCATGGTTAGGCAGCATTGCGGTTGCCAACACTGCACACAAAGTTTAATCAACTCATCAATTAAACAGTAAAACGCTGACTGCAGAATGCATTTATTTACATGCTTGCTTGCTTGCTTGCTTGATTTATGCAGCCTCCCCGTTTGCAAATGTAACTCTGGAAACCAACGAAACAAAAATTGTACATTATTTATTGATGGCTAAATTTGCCTGCTTGAGTTATACAGTTTCCCTCATCCATCTTCCCCCCACCCCGAGCCCCACCAGCTGCAGATATAACTCTGGAATTAAAACCCACAGAACCAAAATGATAAAAAGAGCCATAAACAATGGTTTTCCCAAAACCTCATGATATATCATACAATGCCACAAATATTTGGCAAAACCTGGCTACCTAAGCCATTTTCCCACCCCTAAGTAAAGTTTTCAGGTTTGCATAAAGGCCTAAAAAATACATGGTGGTTTTAAGAGGTGCAGATAGTTCTCAATTTACATCCATTTGTTTAATAATTGTTCATCTATCTATTTATATATCAACTATCTGTCTGTCTATCTACATCTCTATTTCTTTCTTTTTTTTTTTACAAAAGTGTATTTTTCCAAAAGAACAAACGTAACAAACAAACATACAACACATAGATCCATATCAATTTCAAGTATGTTGGTCGGTCAAAAATCACAGTGCCTTCCCCTCATTATTCATACTCAGTATTACAAAAAGGAAAAACTATAATCGTTATTATTCATCTTCTATCATATTATAATCTCTATATTATTTCAACAGTTCTATCTATCTTTATATTCCTAAAAATATATTACCAAACTTTTTTATCTAACCATTGATAGAACATATTCCATATCTTATAAAACTGCTTTTCTTCTTGGTCCCTAATTTCAAATGTTAATCTACTCATTTCGGCACAGTCCAAAATCTTCTTAATCACTTCCTCCTGTGCAGGTGTCTTATCATTTCTCCAGTTTTTAGCAAATACAATTCTGGCAGCTGTCAATACATTAACAATCAAATATTTCAGTTCTTTGTTGAGTGTCTCTGGTACAATTCCCAACAGAAATATCTCAGGTTTCAAGTCTATATGTTGTTGTGTCGTTTTTTTCCAACCACATGTGGATTTTAGTCCAATATCTTTTAGCATCGATGCAAGTCCACCACATGTGATAGTAGGAGCCAGGTATCGGATGACATTTCCTTCTCTGTCTCTGTCTATCTATCTGTCTATCTATCTATATAATCTATCTATCTATCATCTATCTACATGTCTATCTATTTCAGTCTGTCTGTCTGTCTGTCTATCATCCATCTACAGCTGTCTATTTCTGTCTATCTATATAATCTATCATCTATCTATCTATCTATCTGTCTGTCTGTCTGTCTGTCTGATCTATCTATCTATCTATCTCTCTCTCTCTCTATCTCTATCGATCTATTGTCTATCATCTATCTATATCTTTTAAAATATTTAATAAACTGTATTTGACTATCATTACCTTCACACACACACACACACACACACACACACACAATTTTATTACTGTATATGTATTTAAACGCATTTTTTTCTGAGAAAGAATCAGCAAACTCCCAAACAAGAATTCCTGCATTACAGGAAAAGCCATCTTTCTGATCCCCGCCTCCCTCCCATTCCGAACAAGGAAGCAGGAAGCAGGATCCTATCTGGCCATGGCAATTAAGCTGCTGCAGGTTCTCTTCTCTTTACCCTGTGAGGAAAAGGTGTTACACAGTAGGAGAAGGGGAACATCACGGCTTAAGAATCATGGATCAACCTGGACACCCTCCTCCTGCCAACAGGCGGTCCCTGTATATCAACATGAGCTTTGCCAAAATATCTAGCACCGACTGCACAGAATGTTCACTTCGAGTTTAAGAGAGTACAAAGTACTAACAGGTAGGGGTGGGGCTTTTACATTTAAAAACAAAAGATTGAAAAGGAGGGTGGGTGGGAATATTTTACAGGGAACTTTGCCCTAGATGTTTAAGCTCTGCAAATAAGAGACCAGAAGGAGAAAGTGTCAGAACTGAATCTGCTTCCTTGCAAAAGACATACAGGTAGTCAGTCAGTAGTTTAGCAGACTTAACAGAGTTGGAAGGGATCCTGTAGGTCATCTAGTCCAACCCACCGCCCAAGCAGGAGACCCTATATCATTTCTGACAAGTGGCAGTCCAGTCTCTTCTTGAAAGCCTCCAGGGATGAAGCTCCCACAATTTCCGAAGGCAACTTCTGTTCCATGGGTTGATTGTTCTCACTGTTAGAAAGTTTCTCCTTATTTCCAGGTTGAATCTCTCCTTCAGTTTCCATCCATTATTCCTTGTTTGGCCTTCGGGTGCTTTAGAAAATAGCTTGGCCCCTTCCTCTCTGTGGTAGCCCCTCAAATATTGGAAGACTGTTCTCATGTCTCCCCTGGTCCTTCTCTTCCCTAGACTAGACAGGCCCAGTTCCAGCAAGCATTCTTTGTTATGTTTTAGTCAAGTGAATCACTGGAACTGTTAAGTTAGTAACCCAGTTGTTAAGTGAAACTAGCTTCCCCACTGACTTTGATGGTCTGAAGGTTGCAAAAGGGGATCACATGACCCTGGGACACTGCAACCATCATAAATATGAGTCAGTTGCCAAGCATCTGGATTTTGATTTCGTGAGTTGTGACCATGAGGATGCTGCAACAATCATGAGTTGCTTTTTTCAACGTTGTTGTAACTTTGAATGGCCACTAAACAAATGGTGGTAAGGGAGAGTCTATCTGTAGAATAGAATAGAATAGAATAGAATAGAATAGAATAGAATAGAGAATAGAATAGAACAGAACAGAACAGAACAGGACAGAATAGAACAGAATTCTTTTTATTGACCAAGTGTGATTGGACACACAAGGAATTTGTCTTGGTGCAAATGCTCTCAGTGTACATAAAAAGAAAAGATACATTCGTCAAGAGTCAAGAATCATCAGGTACAACACTTAATAATAGTCGTAGGGTACAATAAGCAATCAAATCCTACTAGGAAACAGTCAATATAAATTGTAAGGATATAAGCAACAAAGTTATAGTCATACTGTCACAAGTGGGAGTGGGTGGGTGATAAGGAGTGATGAGAAGATTAATAGTAATAGTAGTGCAGACTTTGTAAATAGTTGGACAGTGTTGAGGGAATTATTTGTTTAGCAGAGTGATGGCATTTGGGAAAAAACTCTCCTTGTGTCTAGTTGTTCTGGTGTGCAGTGCTCTATAGCATCGTTTTGAGGGAAGGAGTTGAAACAGTTTATGTCTGGGATGTGAGAAGTCTGTAAATATTTTCACAGCCCTCTTTTTGACTTGTGCAGTATACAGGTCCTTGACATATATTAACCATAATATAAATGGTTTACAGGAAGACAACTCTAAACTTCAACCTTTTTTGAAAACAAGTTTCCACTACCCCTTTTTCACATGCATGTAGACTTGTATGTGAAGGACTGCTGTCTACACTTCCTTAAAAACAGTGGGAAATGAAAAAGCTAAATTAACAAGAACCTCGCAGCCCTGAACAAAAGAGAGGCCATAAAACACACATAAGCCATAATTTTACAGGTTTGGCCTTACAGCCTAACTAGGCATTTGGACTTTTTCCATAAACCCTACTGGGGGGTAAATGCAACTTAAGGCAATAAATAAGCTCAGCCAGGATCTGCAAAAAAAAAATTTTTTTTTTAAGTAAAATTATTGATATTTTCTTCTGGGGCAAGGAAACTCACTGCTGTCAAATCCCTGGAGCAGGAATTAAAGTGTGTTGGATTTTTGCCCTGGCAGCTGTCTTTGAGCCTATCTGAGGGCTGATCCAATTTTTATGTCAGAAAGCTGCCCTTGTCCACATTTCAACGGTGCATATGACCCTGAGATCTGTGGAAAACGCATAATGGCAGATGATTTTGTCAGTCAAGCCTAGGGGGAAATGTCTGTCCGTGTTTCTCCAAGAATCAACTGTCTTCTAAAGTTTTTGCTCCCCCGTGTTTTGTGATAGCTAACCTAGAAAAAAATAAAAAACAGGAACTTGGGAAATAAAAAATGGGAACTCACCATTTCTTCTTTGGCTGAAAAACAAACCAGAAAAATGGTGGGGTGGGGAATTATACAGCGGTGGATATGTGTACCTTTATTCAAACTGGATCAACTGAATCCTATCAACCAATTTTCTTTCCTAATGAGTGAACTGGTTGGGGTCACAAGAAACTGGTTCTCCCAAAAAAAAAAAAAGAATAAACCAACCACAGTTTGGGAGCTTCTAGTCCTCATTCTGTCTCGACTTGGTTTCCTAATGCTCAGAATCATCTCAATGATGCAGCAACAATGGAGCAATGGGGGTTTATGCAGTGAGGAACATAGAATTATTAATTTATAGTGTATAACAACTATTTATGTCTTCTGATTAGGATGCGCAGGCTTACTGGTGGCCCTTTGCAATAGAAACTGGTGTAGCTTTAGTTACTGCGCCAAGCCATGGTCTCCTTTAGAGGTTTGTGCTTGCTTGATAAGATGAGAGCACCTTTTCTCATAACTTCCAGCAAGCCTTTTCAACATAACCACCTGAGGAAGAGCAACCCACAAGCTTGACAATCTCTGCTAAGTTCTTGCCATATTTCTGGTCTTCGCCATCTCGAAAAATGTGAGCAACTGTGCTGTAGTTCTTGGAATGTTGGACCAGAGATGGGAAGTCTGCAGTTCGACTCTCTGTCCCACATGGCAGCCCCATGAACAGGTGGGTGGGGGAGTTCCTCTTTCTATCACAGAGTTGCTGTTCTTGGGATAAAATAGAGGAGGGAGAGTCCCCCTCCCTCCCTTGAGTGTCTAGGAAAAAAATTGCAGGATAGGTACGCCATAAATAATACTTCAGACAACCTCAGACAATGGCACTTTGAGCCAGTCATTCTCTAACTATAGTACCTGACAGAGAAATTATGGGAATAAAATGAGATAAATTGCTAGGTACACTGCTTCGATGCTTGAGGAAAGAAGGAAAGAAGGAAGGAAGGAAGGAAGGAAGGAAGGAAGGAAGGAAGGAAGGAAGGAGGAGAGGGAGGGAGGGAGGGAAGGAAGGAAGGAAGGAAGGAAGGAAGGAAGGAAGGAAGGAAGGAAATGAGAATGACAAGAAAGAAAGAAAGAAAGAAAGAAAGAAAGAAAGAAAGAAAAAAGAGAGAGGAGGGGAGGGAGGGAGGGAGGGAGGGAGGAAGGAAGGAAGGAAGGAAGGAAGGAAGGAAGGAAGGAAGGAAGAAAATGGGAAGAAGGGAGAAAGGAAGTAAGGAAATAGAATGGGAAGAGAGAAAGAAAGAAAGAAAGAAAGAAAGAAAGAAAGAAAGAAAGAAAAGAAAAGAAGAAAAGAAAGAAGGAAGGAAGGAAGGAAGGAAGGAAGGAAGGACAAAGGGAAGAAATGGAAAGAAGGAAGGGAGGAAGGAAATGAGAATGACAAGAAAGGAAGGAAGGAAGAAAAAGGAAGGAAGGAAATGGGAAGAAGGATGGGGAGACAGAGGAAGGAAGGAAATGGGAAGGAAGGAGGGATGGCGGGAGGTAGGGAGGAAGGAAGGAAGGAGATGAGAATGAGAAAGAAGGAGATGGTAAAAGGAAGGAAGGAAGGAAGGAAGGAAGGAAGGAAGGAAGGAAGGAAGGAAGGAAGGAAGGAAGGATCCACGTTTTCAAATCATGGAATCCAGACAGAAAAAGGACCTTTGGCTCTTGCTTCCCATGCTTGGCATCATGAGGTTTCTACTTTCATATCGTTCAAAATGCATTTGCAGCTGTGGTCTCTCCGGCACCCGGGCTGAAGGTCAGCATTGTTTACTTACAAGCAGAACAGAGAAGGAGATGGGAACACAGGTTCCCATTTACTGGCACCCTCCCTGTATTACTGTACTGGGTCAGAGGGATTAGGGAAATAAGCCATTGTTTTTGATTGGAGGGCTGGTTAATGTACAATGTCTGAATTGCCCACAAGGACTCAGGGGTCACTTGCTTTCACCTGCAAAAGCGGCTCATGATGGACAACTACAGATTCAGGTTGACGGTGGGGATGGAGGAAACCCAGATTTATTTTCACACTTGCTAGCCTGCCTTGGTTAACAAGATTTATTGTCTCTCCCCCTATCCCTATCATTCCCCCCTCTACACTATCATCTGCACCTCTGTAACTTTCTGGTTTGGTTCTGCAACCCAACAGGTCAGACACAGACTTCAGAGAGTAATCAGGACTGCAGAAAAAACAATTACTACCAACCTGCCTTCATTTGAGGACCTGTATACTGCACTAGTCAAAAACAGGGCTGTGAAAATATCTACAGACCCCTCACATCCTGGACATAAACTGTTTCAACTCCTACCCTCAAAATGACACTAAAGAGCACAGAACAACTAGACACGAGGATAGTTTTTCCCAAACGCCTTCACTCTGCTAAACAAATAATTCCCTCAACACTGTCCAACTATTTACTAAGTCTGCATTACTATCACTATGAATCCTCCCATCCTTCCTTTCATCCATCTCCTCCCACTTATGACTGTATGACTGTAACCTTGTTGCTTGCATCTTTACGATTATTATTGACCATATCCTAGTATGATTTGATTGCTTATATGACTATCATTAAGTGTTGTACCTGATGATTCTTGACTCTTGACGAATGTAACTTTTCTTTTTATGTACACTGAGAGCATTTGCACCAAGACAAATTCCTTGTGTGTCCAACCACACTTGGCCAATAAAGTATTCTATTCTGTTCTATTCTGTTCTATTTTGTTCTCTATTCTATTCTCTATTCTATTCTATTCTCTATTCTATTCTCTATTCTATTCTATTCTCTATTCTATTCTATTCTATTCTCTATTCTATTCTCTATTCTATTCTATTCTATTCTCTATTCTATTCTATTCTCTATTCTATTCTATTCTATTCTATTCTATTCTATTCTCTATTCTATTCTATTCTCTATTCTATTCTATTCTCTATTCTATTCTATTCTATTCTCTATTCTATTCTATTCTCTATTCTATTCTATTCTATTCTATTCTCTATTCTATTCTATTCTCTATTCTATTCTCTATTCTATTCTATTCTCTATTCTATTCTATTCTCTATTCTATCCTATTCTATTCTCTATTCTATTCTCTATTCTATTCTATTCTCTATTCTATTCTATTCTATTCTCTATTCTATTCTCTATTCTATTCTCTATTCTATTCTATTCTCTATTCTATTCTATTCTCTATTCTATTCTATTCTAGTTCGCTGCATGGAGATGTTGAGACTCTGGAAACAGTGCAAAGAAGAGCAACAAGGATGATTAGGGGGCTGGAGGCTAAAGTATATGAAGTCGCTTGCAGGAAGTGTGTATGTCTAGTCTAGTCTTTTAATTGCTTTTAATTATTTTATAATGTTTGGACTTATAGTTTAATTTAATTGTTTTTTTAATGTATTTATTGTCTCTTGTTTTTAGTTGTAAGCCGCCCAGAGTCTTCGGAGATGGGGCGGCATATAAGTTCAAATAATAAATAAATAAATAAATAAATAAATAATAGTGAAAAAAAGGACCAAGCTATTCTGCAAAGCACCAGAAGGCTGGACAAGAAACAATGGATGAAAACTAATCAAGGTGAGAATCAACCTGGAATTCAGGAGAAACTTCCTAATAGTGAGGACAATTAACCAGTGGAACAGAAGTTGCCTTCAGAAGTTGTGGGTGCTCCGTCCCTGGAGGCTTTTAAGAAGACTCTGGACAGCCATTTGTCCGAATTGGTATAGGGTCTCCTGCTTGAGCAGACTAGATGACCTCCAAGGTCCCTTCCAACTCTGATATTCTCTGTCTATCTCAGTGAACAATCACTCCATTATCTCACAGTGACAGCATCACACAGAAAGAAATCCAGTTCAGACCATGCCAAGTTAAGACATTGGTAGCCAGGGAGAAAACTTATCTTATTTTTGTTTTGTTTTGTGCCCACTGGGCAATGCTGCTGTAACCGAAGGGCAAATGGACGAGGCTGCAATCCCAAAGGTCTGGGGTTCAAATCTTGCACATGGCCCTGGACTAGCTACCCACCCCCTCTTCACAGCTTCCACTCATCCAGCTGCAATATGAAACCACCTAAACTAAGGCACCAGACAGCAGGGTGTAGTAACATCTTTGCAAGGTACTCATTTGTAGGCTGAGGCATCCCAATCCTGAAGAGGTCAAAAGTAAGGCTGCAGCTCTCACACACACACTTCCCCCCCCCAGATGTGAACACAAAGGACAAATCTCTCGACCCCCAAAGTACAGCGTGAAAAGGCCAACCCAGAGAAGTTACTCAGAGTGAAATATGAACAGAAACCAATATAGATTCATACTCAGCAGCATATTTATCCGCCCCACCCAAGGTAGGAATAACCATAAAGGCCGGGGTAGAGAAAGCTGAGGATTGATGAGATTGCAAAGGGAAACAACACTGCACAATCCCTGCCATGTTTGCAGGCTTCCTTTGGGTACACCAAGAACCACAGGGCGCACCGCTGCCCCTAATTCTGCAAACTCTGGAGCTGCCACCCACATCATGGTTATTGCTGCGTCAGCAAGGTTTGAAATCGGTGCCCCAACCTGCTAATTGGATCTGCAGGTTGCAGACACCCCTCAAAACAGCTCTTTTTGTAATGCAGGGCTAAAGACTTTGCAATGTGCATGTCCTTGGTGATGTGTGCAGGAAAGCAGCTGTGGCACAAAGCACGCGTCCATAAAACCCCATTCGGATTTAGCAGACATCTGTATTTAACAGACACACATTTCCCTCTGTTATTCTATCAAGCAGATTAATTCCAAAGGATCATGGTGGTTGACATCATGGATTAATTGTACTCCAACACTTTTTGAGGGAATTCTCTACAAAAATACACTATTTATGCAACCATTTATATACTGTTCCTTATCCTGAAGGAGAAGGAGGAGGAGGAGCAGAAGGAGGAGAAGAAGGGGAAGGGGAGGGGGAGGGGGAAGAAAGAGGAGGAGGAGGGAGCAAGCATTTTGAGCAGGAACAACATAGTGGGGGGAACCCTCATCCACATCATCATGAGATAGAAAAAGGGAGGTGCAGTTTATTAAAGGGCATAGATTAGAGAAGACAGCTACAGAAGTGGAATGGATGGGTCTGAAATGGATCTGAAATCATTTACAGCATGTCAAAGACCACAAAGACCACCAAGCCTGGCCAGAGGTAGGAGAAGACCAGGCAGAGCTGTGGAAGTGGGTGGGTGGGGGCGAAGTTAAACGTATCATCAGCTTAGAATCATTGCGTTGCCACACGTGCTCTTGAATTCCATTCACTCGTATCTGGTGTCAATTTAGTGTCGAACGAGTTGATCAGATTCTTGTGGGAAGGCTCGACTAAATCTGCTGGGTTGCAACCTAACCGGTGATCTTGAGTCACTGTGGGATCCATCAAAGACACAGAGCTAGCTCTCCCAAAGTTTTGCTGAGCCACACCATGATCACTGGCTCTTTCAGCTGGAGCTGGTAGGAGATGTAACAACTGAGCACTTAAAAGCTTTCCAAGATAAACAAGTGTTCAGATGGAGGGTGGGCAATGGCGGGAAGGGTGGGTGGGTGGGTTCAGACAACTCTTGGCCTAGTTTCAGAAGCTTTCTATAAATTGTTTCTCCAGAGCAAAAGAAAGTTCTACTCTGATCTTTCAAAGATTTCAGGACTGCACGTAGCTCCTGCGGTCTTGGGTGCAAGCCCTAGAGCCCTCCAAGAGTTATGACCAGATTGGGAGAACAAAAATTAGAAACATGGGGGAATCAACACATTAGTTGCATCAGATTAGGGGTTCCCCCCCCCCAGTAAATCTTGCTTTTGGTCTTGACCAAACTTCTGTCTGCTTTTTCTTCTTTTGCTGCTTGAAGTGCAGCCCACAGCCCCAAAGCAAATACAGCCCTTGATCCAGAGGTGGTCTTCAGCAGGTTCTGACCAGTTCTGGAGAACCAGTAGCAGAAATTTTGAGTAGTTCGGAGAACCGGCAAATGCCACCTTTGACTGGCCCCGCCAACCCCATCTATTCTCTGCCTCCTGAGTCCCAACTGATCGGTTGGGTCTTCTTTTGTTGCCCTGCACAGGAGACCGGAGCTGAAAAGCAGGTTAGTGGAGTGGGAGGGGAATGTGGATTTTGCAGTATCCATCCCCTGCCATGCCCACCAAGCCAAGCCAGGTCCACAGAACCGATAGTAAAAAAAAAATTGAATCCCACCACTGCCTTGATTATAAAATAAAAACTCCTTTCTACAATCATTCTGGCCATTTTCCTCTGAGTTTAACCATGGGATGTTAGCATCACAAACACTTAAGCCTTCTCTAGGCAAGGAGGTATCAGGTATCCCCAAGAGAAGATACAGAAAGGAAATCAAGAAACAATGGGGGGAAAAATAAGAATTCTACTGTTACCAAAATATGCTATATTTTTCTTTCTTTTTTCAACATGAAAAGGAAAGGTACAGATTTTAAGACACACTGTACCCAAAGAAAGGATCCTGACTTTTTTTTTTGTCTGTGTCATTGTGAGTTGTAACCATAGAAACCACATCCTCTGCCGCTGCTATGGTAACGCTGCAGTAACCTTTTCTTTCTTTTTCTTTGCAAATAAGGATAGAAGTACCGTAGATAAATTATTTTTGGACTTTTTTTCTTTCTTTCCCTGCAATGAAGAGGTGGAAGAGAAAGATAAAGACAGATCCAGGCCACACAACTCTACAACAGTTTTGTGAACAGCTTTCTCTTGACCTAGCACTGCCCAGATGTGTAGGGACTACAATTCCCAAAAATCACTGCGGACCAATAAAGGAGAAGGGGACAAAAAAAAAAGAAATAACCCAAGCACACATTTTTAAGTCAATAAAACCGAGCTACCATCCAAAATAGTGAGCCAGTTTGGTCTAGTGCAGTGGTCCGTCAGAAAACGTTGGTAGTCCGCAGAAAAATTATGTGCATTTTTTATATTGCACTAAATCAGGGCTCCTCAAACGATGCCCCCTGAGCCAGATACATGCAATGAACATTTGTTTTGCTGCAGAGAGTCTCCCCCTTCGGGGTCTTTTTGTGGGGGCTGGAGGGGGGCAGAAATTCCGATTTGGAGTCTGCTTCATCCCCCTGATGCAGGGCTTTGGGTGAAGGCTGGAGGGAAGTGGTATTCAGCAGGTTCTGACCAGTTCTGGAGAACCGGTAGCGGAAATTCTGAGTAGGTCAGAGAACCAGCAAATACCACCTCTGACTGGCCCCATCTATTCCCTGCCTCCCATTGAGTTCCAGCTGATTGGCTGGGTCTCCTTTTGTTGCCATGCACAGGAGAATGGAGCTGGAAAGCAGGTTAGTGGGGTGGGGAGGGAATGGAGATTTTGCAGTATCCTTCCCTTGCCACGCCCACCCAACCACGCCCACCAAACCATGCCCACAGAACCAGTAATAAAAAAATTTGAATACCACCAGGTGGCAAACAGCCGGAGGGCCTCGTTCCAGTGGGACTGCATCATGGCCTGGAACTGGCTGACCATCTCAGCCCCCTGAGCCTCCAGGTGCCGGAACCTGGCCTTGCACTCCCACAGGTCTTCCCTCTGCTTAGAGAGCCCATGCCCGTAGTCCTCAGTGAGGTGCTTCTGCTGAGCCTCCTTTTCGGTCAGATCCAATTTGAAATGAGTCAGCTGTTTTGCAAACTCTTTCTCATGGGGAGGGCTGCTTAGCTCCAACAACTGTTTCCTTTTGGGGGCCCTAAGGAGCCCAGGTGGGCAGGAGAGGAGTGGCTGGGAGGGGAGGGGCGAGTAGAGGCTAGCGAGGCGCCCCTTGACATGAGGGACATCGAGTTGGCCACACCCACCCAGTCACATGGCCACCTAGCCATGTCCACCCAGCCGGTCATTAGGCAGATCGTGTGAGTGGTCCACGGGATTTAAAATGATGAATTTAGTGGCCCCTGAGGTACAAAAGGTTGGTGACCCCTGGTCTACTGGTCAAGGCACTAGGCTAGAAACTGGGAGATTGGGAGTTCTAGTGTCTTCCTTAATCATGAAAGCCAGCTGAGTCATTTTGGGCCAGTGACTCTTTCTCAGCCCCAAAAGTTGTGTTATGGAGGAAAAAAGGAGGAAGGAGTAAGAGTGGAGAAGGAGTAGAGTAGAGTAGAGTAGAGTAGAGTAGAGTAGTGTAGAGTAGAGTAGAGTAGAGTAGAGTAGAGTAGAGTAGAGTAGACCATGGAAGTCTTCTAGTCTACATTTGCCCCTATCAGTTCTTTATAAAAATAAACAAGGTGGAATATAAATATTTTTATTATAAAAATAATCAAGGTGGAATATAAATAAAGGCAAAACAAACAATTGTTCCAAAAAAAAAGGTTATGTTTGTCTCTCGATGTTCCATTTTTCCCCCCAATGGAAAAAGTTAGGAACTTTTTTTTCCAGCAAAAATGGTGGTGGGATTCCCCTCTCTATCCCAATAACTATAATTTAATGGGTTTTTCTCATGCATTTGTTTCTCTAAATAAGCCTTATCAGCATCTCTCTCTCTCTCTGCAATTATGTACAAAGCAAACTGGAACGTTTAAGAACAATAACAGCAGTGGGAAATACTTTTGTTATGTTCAGAGAAAGTGCATCCGGCAAAGTTTTTGTATCTTTGTTATTAAGTGGGTGAAAAGCAGTGAGTAACTACATCTTCTTCAAACATAATCTCAAAGTTAGCTCCTGGCCTTTGCTATTAAGCCTCTCCGTTGAAATGCCTAATTGTTTTAAATGCCCTTTCCGTGGCACACCAAGTTCAAATATTGGTCATTAAGCTTTGCTAATGATTCAGAAATTCTGAAGGCTTGTTATTCTTGGCCTGTGCCCTGGTACATAATTGGTCATAAAGGTTTCTGAGTCTGTTACAAACAACTGTCTTAGCATTTAATTTTTGTTTCTTCCAACCAAAGGGCGGGCAGACTGTACCTGGATAGATTTTGCCACGCCTATGGTTTTCCCCCCTAAAACTTAATTTAAAAACTTTACATTAAAAGAAAAAAGAAGAAGGGGAAGGCTATTAATAGACTAACAGAATAAGAGAGTTTTTTTTCTTTATTCATATTTATATGCCGCCCTTCTCCGAGACTCAGGGCGGCTTACAGTTTTTGGGATACAACCCAATGCTCTCAGCAATAGCCTTCATTCCATTGTATATGCCTGCTTATTACTAAGTGGCATTTTTACAAAGTCAGCTTATTGCCCCCAACAATCTTGGGTCCTCACTTTACCTACCCCAGGAGGATGGAAGGCTGAGTCAACCTTGAGCCTGGTGGGATTCGAGCCTGCAATAATTACAGGCAGCTGGAGCTAAGTTGGAATGGAGCTAAGTGCATGAGTTGGAAGGGAGGACCGGGAGGTCTTCTAGTCCTACCTCCCTGCTCAAGCAGGAGATCCTATGCCAGAAGCCTCCAACCTTTTTGGCACCAGGGACCAGTTTCATAGCGAGGTTTTTCCACAGGGTGGTGGGAATGTGTTTTCATATGCCACCTGCATCCCACAGATGGGGTTTTGCTTGTTTGCATGACCAGTTCTGGTTGGGGACCCCTTCCCTATAGCATTCCAGACCAATAGTAATTCAGTCTCTTCTTAAAATCCTGCACTGATGGAGCACCCATAACTTCTGAAGGCAAATCAATCCACTGGTTAATTGTTCTCAGTTAGGAAATTTCTCCTCCTAAGTTCTAGCACATCTTATATTTGGGCTTGTCTTTGTTTAATTATTTTTTAAATATTTATTGTATATGTTTTAGAGCAAGTCTTAGCATACTTCAAGTATAAATAAATAAATAAGAGCAAGAGTACTTAGACTCATCTACTGCTTCTCAGTGCTTTACAGCCCTCTCTAAGAGGTTTTACAGAATCAGCATCTTGCCCGCAACAATCTGAGTCCTCATTTTACCCACCTCGGAAGGATGGAAGGCTGAGTCAACCTTGAACTGATCAGTATCAAAGTGTTGGCCGTGGGCAGAGTCAGTCTGCAATACCGGATGGATGCAGAGGTGGCATTCAGCTGGTTCTGAGCAGTTCTGGAGAACTGGTAGCAGAAATTTTGAGTAGTTCGGAGAACCGGCAAATCTCACCTCTGACTGGCTCTACCCCCATCTATTCTCTGCCTCCCGAGTCCCAGCTGATTGGCTGAGTCTTCTTTGGTTGCCCTGCACAGGAGAACAGAGCTGGAAAGCAGGTTAGTGGGGTGGGGAGGGAAGGGAGATTTTACAGTATCCTTCCCGTGTCATGCCCACCAAGCCACTCCCACCAAGCCACACCCACGGAACCGGTAGTAAAATTTTTGAATCCCACCACTGGATGGATGGATGGATGGAGGGAGGGAGGGAGGGAGGGAGGGAGGGAGGAAGGAAGGAAGGAAGGAAGGAAGGAAGGAAGGAAGGAAGGAAGGAAGGAAGGAAGGAAGGATAATAGCAATGGTACTTAAACTTATATATCAGTTTACAGTGCTTTTAGAGCCCTCTCTAAGCAGTGTACAGAGTCAGCCTATTGTCCCCAGCAACCTGGGTCTTCCTTTTACCCACCTCGGAAGACTGGAAGGCTGAGTCTAAACTTGAGCCTGGTGAGACTGGAACTGCCAAATTACAGGCAGCCGGCAGTCAGTGGAAGTAACCTGCAGTACTGCACTCTAACCACTGCGCTACCGTGTCTCATCCTAGTTTGCCTCTCTCTTTGACTAGTTTCCATCCATTGTTTCTTGTCCTGCCTTCTGGTGCTTTGGAAACTAGGCTGACACCCTCATCTGTGTGGCAGCCCCTCAAATATTGGAACACTGCTATCATGTTACCCCCTAGTCCTTTTCACCAGACTAGACAAACCCCATTCCTGCACCTGTTCTTAGGGCAGTAGAAAAACCAAACGAGGGAGGTTATATACGAATATAATTCCATGCACACGTCGTGCCTTGTGGTCAATGCTACATGAGTATTCATAATTCAGGTTAAATTCCCAGTCACATCTTTGCATGTACAGAAGAGAACTTCCGTTGGAGAGCAGCACGAAGTGATACGCTCTGGACATTTGCAAACATTTAAAACGGCCTGCTTACAGCCTTCTGAGACGATTAATGACAAGGCAGCAATCTTCGTAAAGAGGGCAAAAACCAGACATGTTATTTTAGAGCAAGACCCACAACGAACAAGGGCGGACGGAGACACACACCCCTTTCAAAAGGGGGTCTTTTTTTTTTTTGCATTTCAGCTCAGGCTATACAATGAAGAAAGACAGAGCTGTTTGTTTTAATTGCCCGCATGCTTCCCCGGTGCAACATGGCACCACTGTGTCAATAACAACGGGAGATAAGATGACAGGACTGTGTTAGCTTTGGGTGTCAATTTACTCCGGCAGTCAGCAGCTCTGAAGCAAATTAAAAGGCAAGGTGTCCCCAGCTTGGTTAAATAGGATTTTCGATGATCCGTTTTGTACTAATACTGCCATATCCCATCTGGAAATACCTCTATGCCACACACAAAAATAGTCATTTATTTTGATTGGTAGGTGCTATACTTCTAAATAAGGGATGCGGTGGTTCAGTGGCTAAGGATGCTGAGCTTGTCAATCAGAAAAGCTTGGCAGTTCGGCGGTTCGAATCCCTAGCACCGCGTAACGGAGTGAGCTCCCGTGACTTGTCCCAGCTTCTGCCAACCGAGCAGTTCGAAAGCACGTAAAAATGCAGGTAGAAAAATAGGGGCCGCTATTAAGGACCATGTTGTTTCTCCGTGTCATATAATATATGTGAGCGTAAGCATAAATTTGTATTTATTTATTTTGTCATGTTTATGTAGTATATATTAGAGGTGAAGACCCTTTGAGGGCTGTATGCTGTATTTATTTTAATATATGGCGATTCATGTGCATCCAAAGTGACAATGAAGTTATTCTAAGTCTAAGTTTGCAGTGAGGCAGGCCAGCAAGTCGGAAACAACTCTGCAAAAGCTGCAGCTCTGGGTTCAGAAGCCGACACGCCTTTGCCTAAGCAATTCTACCAGGCCTTTTTCTAATGCTAAGCTGCTGCAGAGAGAACTTTAATCTATGCATCCGGGA
The DNA here is from genome assembly GCA_009733165.1 of Naja naja. Classification (NCBI taxonomy): domain Eukaryota; kingdom Metazoa; phylum Chordata; class Lepidosauria; order Squamata; family Elapidae; genus Naja; species Naja naja. The sequence continues at coordinate 7,438,065 of CM019161.1, forward strand.
AACAATCACATAACCTGTTTGCTCTTTTGGGTAGCCACCTTGCCCAAAGGTGCCCGGACTAGACTTTGTAATGTGAACAAGAACAAAAAGTCTGCCATGTTGGTTATAAATGAGGGGAAATGTGATATAGATGGAAAAAGTGAATGCATTTATATCTGGTTGACAATCTGGCCCGAAAAGAAGACGAAAGGAAACGAGCAGCCCATAAGCAGATGATAGCAGCAACAACAACCCCCCCCAAAAAGGATTAAACTCAATGAATCAACGTGACTGTCAGCTTCGGGGGGGACATGACAAAAATGCTTTGCACAACGTGGTCACGTTCCCCAGCTAGAATTTTGGATGAAATTCTGGTGCAGAGTCTGAGAGGAAGAGAAAAAAAGCTCATCCTATTTGTACTTATTTTTTCTTCTTCTGTAATACCAATAGCACTTAGACTTATATACTGCTTTATAGTGCTTTTACAGCCCTCTCTAAGCAGTTTAAAGAGTCAGCCTCTTGTCCCCAACAATCTGGGTCCTCATTTTACCCACCTTGGAAGGAAGGAAGGCTGAGTTAACCTTGAGCCTGGTGGGATTTGAACTGCCAAATTGCAGGCAGCCGGTAGTCAGCAGAAGTAGCTGTAATGCTCAAATACACTTAGGAGCAGAAGCCCACTACAGGCAGTCCTCGGGTTATAACCACAACTGGCTCCAGAATTTCCATTGTTAAAGAAAGCAGTTGTTAAGTGAGTCCAATTTTACAACCTTTTTGGCCATGGTTGTTAAGTGAACCAGCAGCATAATTGGGTGGAGAAGTCTGGGAATTGAAATCCACAAGCCTTAAAGTTGTCAAGGTTGGACAAGGTCAAGGTTCCTTAGAGGAAGGGAAATGGATGGACCACATAGACACAACCCAAGCTCTTGGCTTGGTTGGCAACAGACACCACGTTCCCACATTCAAAGTATTAAAATATCACCCAGGGTGTGTCTTTCTACCATGAAGTCAAGAACCTTGCAAATATTTTTGACTTCCCAGTCTAGCCTACAGCTCTGGAAATTCCTGATGAGTTTCCAACCTTATTCTAACCAGGCCAGATTCCTGCTTAGCTTCTCAGCCTAAACAAGGGTCATTCAGGTGAAAGAACAATGGAAAATTTCAAGTCTTTAGACATCAACTGTTGCTTAACCTCATCCTGAGTAGGAGAATAACATGAGTCATTGTTTTACACTGCGGAAAGAGAGGCAAAACCGTGAGAATATATAGCGAAGAGTAACTCTTGCATCAGGCCAAAATATATAGGATGGGTAATCAAATTAGAAAATAATTTGATTACTTTGATTAATAACAATAGAAAAGCTACAAGCTTGCTCATCTTTGCAAGCAACTAGATAGGTCCCTGAACAATTCCTAAGAAGACCAATAGAAAGGAATCTGTAGTTTGCAATTTGCTATCCAGAGCTGTTCCCTCTTCAAACGTTACGGGTTCCAATGTTTGACAGGTTGCCACAAAGAAGTGGGGGTCAAGGTATTCTCCAAAGCACCACAAGGCAAGACAGGAAGCAATGGATGGACACTAATCAAGGAGAGAAGCAACCTAGAACTAAGGAGATATTTCCTGACAGGGAGGACAATTCACCAGTGGAATGGCTTGTCTCTAGTGATTGTGGATGCTCCACCACTGGAGGTTTTCAAGAAGAGAATGTATAGTCATTTGTCTGGAATCGTATAGGGTTTCCTGCTTGAGCAGGGGGCTGGACTAAGACCTCCAAGGTCCCTTCCAACTCTGTTATTCTGCAACTATCACTGGTAAAATGATTATGGATGTAATCACCAGGAGTTTTCGAGCCCCCTAAAAAGATGTTACATAAACGACCTTCAACATTTCCTTCTAATTGCCTAACACGTTTAGAATATGAAGCTTTTTCCAAGGCTGTTGTTCAGTTCAAAATATGGGCAAATAATGCTAACGTGCATGATGACCAGCATCATAATTATCTTTAATTCTCTCAATTTAGTGTTGTTGTTGTTTTTTAGGGTTTTTTTTTAAGGTTTATTATCAGCAGCCCAAGTCAGCCTCCTGCAGGATATGGACCGTAATCTACCATGCTAGATAAGTGCAGGTTGGCACAAGATGTTTTTCTACTTGACAGGGCAGATAGAGAGAGAGAGAGAGCAGGAAAGGAAAGGGAGGAAGGGATGGATAGATGATAGATAGATAGATAGATAGATAGATAGATAGATAGATAGATAGATGATAGATAGATAAGATAGATAAGATAGATAGATAGATAAGATAGATAGATAGATAGATAAGACAAGATAGAAGATAGACAGATAGATAGATAGATAGATAGATAGATAGATAGATAGAAAGATAGATAGATAGATAGATAGACAGATAGATAGATAGACAATACGTAGTAGGCAGGTAGGCAGATAGACAGATAGATAGATAGATAGATAGATAGATAGATAGAAAAATATAGATGGTAGATAAGGCAAGGTAGTAGTAGGTAGGCAGACAGACAGACAGACAGGATAGAGAGAGAGAGAGAGAGGGAGAGAGAGAGAGAGAGAGGAGGGAGAGGGAGGGAGGGAGGGAGGGAGGGAGGGAGGGAGGGGAGAGACCATAGTCACCCATCCAGCTTCTATGTCCACCAAAAGAGAAGAATCTGGGACTCTCCTACCGCAGTCCAGCACTTATACCACTCCTCATACTGGCTTTTTGGTTGAGGAGGGGTGATTGGCTCCAAATTTCCAGCCACCTTCTGTGGCTGGAGGGAAGGATTAGAACCTGTGTCTTCTCATTCCTAGACCAAAACCATTTTTTTAACCACTAAATCATTCTGGCTCTCCCATTTTAAGGAAAACACATACCAAAAAAACAACAATCCAGAACCTATCAAATCTGCCCTGAAAGTGTCCAACAAATAGATTTTTGCACCTTATCATCATCGCTTCTAGACGAGACGGATGGCACTCCAGTCAATCAATCAATGGATATAAAAATGTGCTGCCAAGAAAGATCTCCAAAAACGGCATTTTCTTCGCCTTTAACCGATGGTTCTCTTAGTCCAGAGAGGGCCAGTGTTTCTGGTGGCATCTGTGATGCACTACGCAACCAGCTGATGGTGAGAACTAGTTCCTTGTTCTTGGAGACATCCCCATTATATAATAATAATAATAATAATAATAATAATAATAATAATAACAACAACAACAACAACAACAACAACAACAACAACCCACTGATGCATTTCAAGCACACTCGGGTGCCATTTTATTTACTAGGACTCATATTCCAAGCCAAAAGGCTTCTGAAAAGAAAAGAAAACCAGAATGACCACATCATCGTTAATAATGACAAAATTACACGACATTTTGGCATATGAGGAACATTCGAAGCGTAAGCCCTTAAAGACAGGGTTAGGCAATGTTCCTGAAACTCAGCAGGGTGGTCTATATCAAAATACTGGAGATATTCCTTGCAATATGGTATTTTCTCCCCCAGGCTGTGTAATCACAAACAATCAACATTTATTTAGTTTTACAAAGTTTTCTGCCCTGTTCTTGTGATGATTGCAGTACTACCAACGGTATATTCGTAGCCATGTCAGTGAAAGAAATGACTTGGGATTTTGGGAGTTGAAATTTTTGAGAATGCCCCTAAGGAATGTGTTTCAGAAGAGGAGCAAATGACCTTATTTGTCTCCCAATGGGTCTGTCCATGGTGTAATAATATGTAATAATATAATAAGTAATAATATGGAAGAGCTGGTTGCTGCCTTTTTCCAAGAGTATTTTTCAACACTGTAGCTTAAAACAGGGTCTCCAACCTTGGCAACTTTTAAGACCTGTGGACTTCCAACTCCCAGAATTCCTCAGCCAGCAAAGCTGGCTGGGGAATTCTGAAATTGAAGTCCACCAGTCTTCAAGTTGCCAAGGTTGGAGACCCCTGGCTTAGAATATAGAACAGGGGTGTCAAACTCAAGGCCTGGGGCCAGATCCAGCCCGCAGGATGCTTAGATCTGGCCCACAGGGCCACCTTGGAAACAGCAAAAGACCGCCCCGCGATGCCTCTGCCAGCAAAAGGGAGGCCTGGGGAGGCTGCGCGCTATGTTTTTACTGGTAGAGAGCTGCCGGAGGCCATTGCAGTTGAAAATGGAGCCTCAATGAGTGACGCTATGCTGTCCACGCCCAGCCTGGCCATGCCCCCACTGGCCCCCCAAGATCAAATACAACCCTCAACGAAATCGAGTTAAGACACCCCTGATATAGAACATAGAATACTATGGGTCCCGAACCCCCAGTCTGTGGGGTGACCCTGGTCTGCAACATGCCAGAAACCAGGCCGTACAAACAAGTGATGCCCCATCTGCGGGGGATGCAGGCAGCACACAAAAACATGCCCCCACTGGTCCAAGGAAAAACCTCTCTCCATGTGCCCAAAAAGTTCCTGGTGCACAAAAAGTTGGGGGGCACTGTCATCGAGGGGTCTGCAACCTGTGGCTCTGGAGCCACATGCGGCTCTTTCGGCCCTTTGCTACAGCTGATCCCACCACTGGCTGGCTCACCCCTCCCCTCCCCATCACTCCTCGCCTGGCCTGAGAAGCTAAGGGTGATGGCGGGGGCCAGAGACTCATTCCATATTCCAGAGCAGGAGGTGACTGGGTGGGAGTGAGTGATGTCAAGTTGGCCATGCCCACCCAGTCACACCGGTTGTTAAGTTATTGATTCCCAGTGTTTCCTTTTCTGTGGGAAACGGGTCCAAATGGCTCTCTGAATGTTTAAGGTTGCAGACCCCTGTCTAGTCCAACTCCCTACTCAAGGCAGGAGACCTTTTACCATCCCAACCAAATGATTGTCTAGTCTGTTTTTGAAAACTTCCAGTGATGGAGCACCCACAATTCCGGGACACAAGTTATTCCATTGATTAACTGTTCTCGTTGTCAAGAGATTTCTTGTTACGTCTAGACTGGTTCTCTCCTTCAGTAGTTTAATTAGTTGGGCCCACTGCTTCTTCTGCCTTCAAAGTGCTATGGAGAATTAGACAGGGTTGGGACTAACACAGTGAATGAACTTACTGAGGAAGATTGACCAAGAGGGATACGAAGTCTACAAGACACCAGGATCATTTCTTGTGTTTCTGGAGCCCTAATTTTGGTGGGACCAAACATGAATCCCCAGTTTTTGTACTTTTAGAGAACTGAGGGTTTTTTTTTAAGAGGCAAGATGGATTGTCTAAGCATTTTGTCTACTAAATCTCCCAACCCTTCAAAACATCATGTTCAATATAAGCCACTCCAGCTAAGACTTGTGATGTAGCAATAAATAAATAAGCAATAAATAAATAATGAAAATATCAATAACTACACTGCAGACCACCAGAATTTTATCACTGAACTGAGAAAACCAAAGAGCAAAAGGTGATGAAGGAGTTTTTGAGGAGCATCATTTAAGTTCACACCGAAGTGATTTTGGTCACAACAAACCGAGAGTTTCCACTTTCAGGCTGAGCTTAAAACGTATTTATTTTATTTTCATGTATTGACTGGATTTTCTATGCTGTTTATCTCACTATTGAGAAACACTCTTCTATTCTAAATTATTTCCACAGGCCAGCCTTTTCATGTGTCACACTGTGATCTGTAGCACAGAAGACGAACAGAAGTATCTTGAATTTCCTTTAGAATCAAACATGAGTTTAAAAGTTTATCTTGGAGGGCTAGAAAGGTTTGCAGAAAACATTTCAGTTTTTATTTTTTAAGGAAAGCATTTTCTGCATCGAAAGTTTCTTACACAGAACACGAGAAGCAGGAAGGAAGTTGAAGAATTACAGCATCCTTGTCACTGATTTCCCCTTTTCCTCGCTATTGTTGTCAAATATTACAGGGACAATTTTCAGTTCTCAGCAATGTCATTTTGCAAACTGGTTATGCAAAAAAGCAATATCTGCATTTCCACAGATCTTCTCCAGTTGACTGGATGGACAAGGCAGGGATGAGAAGAAAAACGGGTGGCCTATAAGCTAATAAAGTATTGAAAATTTGGCACAAGTCTCAATCTATATATATATAAGTGAAATAGCATTTGCGTATCATCACAAAATCTCCAGAACTGTAAAGTCTACAAACTTGAAATTTGGCATGTATGTTCCTCTTGGCTTCTAGGTGCTCACTAAGAAAGGATTTTTTTAAATGACCATCACAGCATTAGTATTTCGTATATTATTATTAACACGCTCTGATGCTAAGGAGTTCTACTCTCCCTCCCCACCTGAAAAGAAATCTCTTCCAAATGCAAAACACAAGCAGAGGAGAGGAGTTTCAGTTTCAGAGCAACAAGCAGCTTTAGTACAGAACACTTGAGCTAAGCCATGCCCAGGCTCCTTGTCCTTCTTGCTCACACTGCAAATACCATTTCACTTGCCAAACAGTCCTCAACTCTCTCACACACTGACAGGACGCGAGTCAGATGAATACCAATGGATGCTGGTAGGCAGAGGCAGAATGTTTTTTCCTCAAAAACTAAGCCCGACCACATAGTTTCATAGCAAAGCATGGGTATCGAGCTAGTATTTTTAATAAAGGTAATACAATCATTTCCTGCTCAAAACACATTTTAAAGTGGATCCAGCACAGAGAGTTTTAAAACAAGATCCAATCTGGGTTACTGGAACAGAGACTCTGACCCCAACTGGGGTCTTCCAACATTGTCCTGGGACGTGTATATTTGCCTTTGTTCATGAGGGTTAAAACACAATTCCAATTTGCTATGTAACATCTCAAATTAAGTGAGATTCAACTCCAACAACGCATCCAGCCCATCAGTTGAGACAGGGTATGATCCCCTCACAGGCTGATAACAGCTTCCATCAGTTCCAGAACTGATCATATGTCCAAATCTGGCTTAAGAGGACCCATCTTTGACCAAAACTTACATGGAACAATCAACAATTCTTTCTAAACACTTTCAGCATCACAAACCATTAAGCATCTAAAGCAAGGGTCTTCAAACTTGGCAAGTTTAAGACTTGTGGACTTCAACTCCCACAATTCCTGAGCTAAAATGACTGGAGGAAGAATTCTGGGAGTTGAAGTCCACAAGTCTTAAAGCTGTCAAGTTTGAAGACTCCAGATCTAAAAGATACTCTTAAAAATCCACACCTCAAAATTAGGATATGGATTTAAGGCTGACAAGCTTTGGGACATCTGGAATTTTGAGAGCGTGTTTTGGTGTCCCAAAGTGGCTTTCTTCCTCTCTAGATGTTTTAAAATACTGCTCACCATCCCAGCTTCTCTTCCATTTTTCTAGGCATAGTTTAAGATTAAATTCTTGGTTGCAGCTGTCTCCTTTATTTTTCAAGGATTCTTAGAAGTCTCATGCATTCTTGGAAGTACAGATATTGCCAGAGGTTGGTACATTTTGCCGTAACAGGCTGGTTCCCCACCATAATTTTTTCATGACACAGGGTGCACCAAAAGAGGCATTAGAACATAGAATCATAGAGTTAGAAGGGACCTCGGAAGTCTTCTATTCCAACCCCCTTAGGCCATTCCGGTCAAACAGTTGTCCAATCTTTTATTGAGGCAAGAACTTTCAGTGATTAAAAAGTTCTCACCGTCAGGAAATTTCTCCTTAATTCTAGGTTGGATCTTCCTTTAATGAACTTCCATTCATTACTTCTTCCTGAGGCAAGGTACTCAGGAAGAAAGTTATCATGTCTCCCATAAACTTTCTCTTTGATGGTCTAGATCAAGAGTCTTCAAACTTGGCAAGTTTAAGACTTGTGGACTTCAACTCCCAGAATTCCTGAGCTAACATGACTGGAGGAGGAATTCTGGGAGTTGAAGTCCACAAAGCTGTCAAGTTTGAATACCCCTGGTCTAGATATACTAGTTCCTTTAACCATTCATCATATGGTTTAGCTTCCAGACTCTCTATCACCATTGTTGCTCTTTTCTGCAACTTTCTAGGGCCTCAACATGTGGTGTGTGGTGTGGTGTGTGTGTGTGTGTGTGTGTGTGTGTGATGGTGACCAGAGCTGTATATGCAATCAGAGGACACCATATTGCCAACTTCTACCTCCATATCTGAGCACTGCTGGAAATGTTGACTTTTTAACACCCAAGCCAAAGTTTTGAGTTTAATCAAACCTATTGATCTCTGATGCCCCGAACCTTTCCACTCCGCCCCCCCTCCTCAATCTCCAATTCTTAAATTTTATTTCAACCATAGTACCACAGTTGTTGCAACTCCACAACCTTGCTTTTTCTAATGCACATGTTTATTTAAGGGTTTCACCAGTTCCACCCAGGCCTGTGGGCACTTTGGTGATGTCAGCCATGACCCATCCAGAACGTAATCCAGTTGTAATAGGAACTAAAAGGCTACACGCCCTTTCCACAAAAGGGAATGAGGAAATAAGTCATAAGAGGAGGGTTGGGGAAATGACGGAAAAGCTGACAGCCAAAACAGTTAAGAGCCCAACTGTGTTGCAAAAGAATTCTGGTGAAATTGCTAAATGGTAGCATCAGCAATCTCAGTTGCTTTGATCTACAGAACATCAGAATAGTAAAGAGTTCAAAGGGACCCTGGAGGTCTTCTAGTCCAAGCCATGCTCAAGAAGGAGTTCCTACACCATTCTGGACAAATGGCTATCCAATCTCTTCTTGCAAACCTCCAGTGATGGAGCATCTACAACTTCTGGAGGCAAGCCACACTCATTAATTGTTCTCATTGTTAGAAAATTTCTCCTTAATTCTCAGTTGGATTTCTCTTTAACAAACTTCTACTCATTATTTCTTCTCTTGCCCTTAGGTGCTTTGGAGAATAGGTTGTCCCCCTTGTCTTTGTGGCTGCCTCTCAAATACTGGAACACTGCTATCATGCCACCCTTAGCCTTTCTTTTCACTAGACTTGACATGCCCAATTCCTGCAATCGTTCTTCATATGTTTTAGCCTTCATCCCACTAATCGCCTTTCTTGCTCTTCTCTGCACTCCTTCTAGAGTCTCAACATCTTTTTTGTATGGTGGTGACCAGAACTGGATGGAATATTCCAAGTGTGGTCAAATAGACGGCAATAATTTAAACCAAGAGAGAGCTGCAACCTATTGGAAGATCCAACCTGTCTATTGTTTCAAAGTTTGCTGCTTGTTCATTGATAACTATCGGCTTTCCCCAGTCTCATGTTTCTGGCTCTACAGAACACCATTTCATCTGAAAAAACACAATGAAAAAGCAAAGCAACGGAAGTAAACTACTACTGTATTCTTTCTTTGTTTTCTTTACACCTCAGCTTCTTGGGGCAGCCCCCACAGTGGATCATTGTCAGAATGCAAAAAGTGTGAAGCAGATAAAGATGAATCATTCAAAAAAAATACCTTGAGCACCACTTTGAAACAACAGGAAACCCAAACCCATCTGAATGACAACCAAGTTGATCACGTAATTGCGCAACATCCAAGTGGCTATTCAGGCACCTGGTTTTGTTCTGTTGCTTTCTCCTCCTCTGCAAAGTGAAGCAGGAGGGGCAGCAGCAAGTAGAATGGAGAGATAACCAGGGTTTCCTTCGGGGCTGTTCAGAGTCGGTTTGCAAACGGCCCAACACAAAAGGCCAGAAAATCTTCAGGACACACATTGCACTAAACCTGCTTTTAAAAAAAAAAAACCCAGCTACGCACCAGCAGGTTGCTCAATTTTCACAGTACCTGTACTTCACTTTTTTTTAAAAAAAAAAAACTTTTTAAACTTGATTGGTTGTAAAATTTATGTTCTGCTTTTCACAACACTCCTACCTTGCAAGACCGAAAGGTGTTAAGCAGAAAACGCTGGCAGAAAAATTGCAGAGAAGAACAACAAAGATTGAGGAAGGGGAACTGGAGGCTAAATCATATGGTGAATGATTCCGGGAACCATGAACCATTTAATTAAGGAGAACTTTCTTTACAGTGAGAACAATTAATCGGTGAAACGGCTCACCTTCAGAAGTTGTGGGCGCTCCATCCCAGGAGGCTTTTAAGAAGAGTCATTGGTCTGAAATGGTAGAGGGTCTCCTGACTGAACAAGGGGCTGGACTAGAAGACCTCCAAGGTCCCTTGCAGCTCTATTCTGAATTGAATTGAACTAGGTATGTTTAGCCTAACGAAGAGAAGGACTAAGGGTGACGTGATAGGCGTCTTCCAGTACTTGAGGGTCAGGCACAGAAAGGAGGGGGTTGACTTATTCAACTAAGCACCTGAGAGCAGGACAAGGAACAATAGGTGGAAGCTCAACTAAAGAGAGATTCAACCTAAAACGAAGTGGGAATTTCCTGCCAATGGGAACAATTAATCAATGGAACGGCTTCTGGAGCTCTGGGTGCTTCACTACTAGAGGTCTTCAAGAAAAAAATTGGACAGCCAATAGTCCAGGATGTATAAGGTCTCCTGCCTTGAGTAGTGGTCAGACTAGGACTTTTCAGCCCTAGAATTATCTGAGTCTAAGTATGCCTTCTTGCCCCAGCAGCTCCATCTGGAATGTCATCTCCTCAGAGTTCCAAATGCAACCTATTCTAACGATATTCTAGAAGGACAGGCCTGGACTCTCCTTCCACGTCTTGGGGTAGGATAGCCATCAAATCTTGTTTTTCATTCTCTATTTTTCACATGGGATATCACTGCCTGCATACTTCAGATTTCCCCACTATTTGTTTGTTTGTTTTTTAAACTGTAAGCCACCCAGAGACATCCTGGGGTCAGATGACTTCTAAATCAAATCAAATCAAATCAAATCAATCCATTGATGAAAAAAAACATCTGCACTGTTGGCCAAGAAGCACCCCAGGAAGTCTTCAGAGGTTGAGTTCAACTGAAGAAGTTGTTTACCTTACTATTAAAATTATCGCAAATGGAAATCAGACTTAGAAATTTCGAAGGGAGTGATCTAAAGTTTGGGCAGGGAGTAATATTCCAAACCAAACAACAACAAAAAAACCCAACCAACAAAATACCTTTAAAAGAAAAACAATTTTGGGAACTTTACAATGGAACAGCGACATAGGGACCCAAATTTTTGCACTCCTTGTGAGAGTCTTCAGAATTTAACAGTGCAATGGGCAACATTAACAGCAAGATTTCACACCCATTAGAGACAACAAATGATCATGTGATCTTTAAAACTAGCTATCTACATCTAAATAGCACAAGTACTATTTTATAATGTAACAAAATCCAAACACACTCCCATATTTCAACCCAAAATACAGTATTTTATGTGGCTCCTAATCACCTAATGTTTATATTTGGCCATTAGGCTCTCCTTTGTTTATTGATTTACCAAAGTAACAATTCAGGCCTTAAAATCTTGATTCAACTTTTTTATCAGTCATTAAACATAAAAGCACCTCTCTAGTCTTTACGAGCTTGGAGATAACATCTCAGATTTGTGGAAATCAGAGCAAGTAGAAGGTGCTCAAGGCCTTCAAGGATGGGAGTTTCACCCCCATGTTCCTTAGGCATGCTTGGATCCGAAAAAACAAACAAATGAAATGTAGCAACCAAATCAACTGCACAGAAAAATGTCACTTGAATTTTCTGTTTAAGACTTAAGTTTCATCTTCTATCAATTTAAGCATCTTATAGTCCAGGTCAGCCCACTAGGACATGTGCTACATGTGCTACATGTGTACAGGTAGTCTTCAACATACAAGAATTGGGACCAGAACTTCCGTTGCTAAGCGAGGCACTGGTTCAATGAACTGATTTTACCATCTTTGTAACCTCAGTTGTTGTTAAGCGAATCATTAAATGAATAACTTGGTTGTTAAGCAAATCCAGTTTCCCCCAGGGATTTTGCCTGCCAGGAGATGGCTGGGAAGGACACAAATGGAAACCACACCCCCATGTGACACCTCATACATCACACCTCATAAATGCATGCCAGTTGTCAAGAACCTAGATTTCAATCACATAACTATGCAGACGTTGCTATGATCACAAATGTGAGGACTGGCCATAAGTCACTTTTTTCCAGCACCGGTTGTAACTTCAAATGATTGTTAAAAAATTGACCATAAGTCAAGGACTATCTGCATTATCTTCTGTGATGATTGATTCAATCCAAAGACTTCTGGTTGCTGTAGGTACTACCTCTCTCACCTTTTCTGGCTCTTTTCATCATAGACGTAGTTCTTGACTTATAACCAGAATCCCAGCATTTCCGTTGCTAAGCTTAAATGACTTTCCCTCCATTTTGCTACATTTTTGGCCACGGTTGTTAAGCAAATCACTCTAGTTGTTAAGTGAATTATGCAGTCATTAAGCAAATCTGGCTTTCCCCCGTTAACTTTGCTTATCGGAAGTCGGCTGGGAAGGTAACAAATTGTGATCCCATGGCCCAGGGACAGTGCAACTGTCATAAGTACATGCCAGTTGCCAAGCACCTGAATTTTGATCACGTGATCTACGGGGAATATGGGTGAAAACTGGTCACTTTTTTCAGTGCCGTTGTGACTTAGAATGATCACTATAAGTCAAGGACTATTGGAATAGATTAAAGAAGAAGTTATTTTCTGGGACTTTCTGAGTAAAACGTGTCCTTTCAACACTCTTTGGTTTGTTTGTTTTTTGAAAGAGTCTCTTTTATTTTGCTATGCAGCCACAAACTGGAATTAACCTACATTTTGTCCCCTCTAATAAATGCAGACTGCCTGCCGTTTGGATGATGTCTATAGAAGGGACCAAGACAATCACAGGAACCATAGCAGACAGGCTATATAATTTAACCAGGGTGTAGAGTGAAACTAGGTGTTGCAATATTTAAATTTCATTGATACTGACTTATTTTCCTACTGCCTCCATTTCATTTAAATGCACGCAGCACTAATACTTTGTCTTCCAGAAGAAATGTGCATTTTCGCTTACTAGTGAGCAAAAGAATGCCTGACCCGGATGTCTCAAATTCCATTTTATATGACAGACTAGCGTTCGTCAGCGGCGACCCGACCAGCATGTGAGTGACAGAATTTAAATCGTATTTTTAGAAAAGGCTGGAAAGGATAACTTACAGAGCAAGGAAGTTTGACTCACTAAACCGTTGTTTCCCAAACGTAACCGCTTTACGAGGTGTGGACTTCAACTCCCAGAATCCCCCAGCCAGGAATTCTGGGAGTTGAAGTCCACACCTCATAAAGTGGTTAAGTTTGGAAAACACCGGTCTAGGTCCTTCCCAAGGCATGTGAATCCAGCCAATCCTGCTTCATTCAGTAAATAATATTTATATAAATCATGGCCCAGGGTAAGATGCACAAAATTTAAAATTGGAACACCTGGACTCCAGGTTGCAAGCTGAGTGAGAGCCTGCTGCCATTCGTGCTTTTGCCCTCAGTTGCCCCGGCTGACGCACAAAACTGACTCTTTAGACACACAAAGTGCCTATTTCCTTTCCTCTGGGACTTCTAAGGCGGAGAAGCAGTCCAGTGTGTTTAGGCTTCATAGCCTGAGGTTAGACCAAACATTTGACTTTGGGTCAATCTGGATTAAAGAAAAATATTCAAGAGGACTTCACTGGTTTACTTTCGTTCAGAATTTGGCAGGACTGAAAAGGATAAAGTTCAATACGCAACGATGTTTTGACCACAAGAAAATCTTCCAAACAAAAACATCTGGAGAGCGTTTGGAAAAAAAAAATTAATTTTCAGGAAATTTAGATTTACATTAGGGCAGCTTTTCTTTCTGTTTCAAGCAAATGGAATGGCCTCAGCAGGATTTCTACGCTGATCTCCACCTCCACATCTAGACATACAATACACACACAGACACACAGACAAAGACACACACAAACAAACACACACACACACACACAAGGTTATAACACACAACTAATCAGACATGGGTCTCAATAGGAGAGCAAGCAGGAAGAATGTCTACGGAGATTCTCAATCATCCAAGTTACGATTGTCCCAAAGGGGCTTTTCAAAAAGGTAATTGGACTTTTTTGAGCTTTTCCTTGAAAACATTTCGCTTCTCATTCAAGAAGCTTTTTCAGAATTGGAGAAGCTTCTTGGATGGGAAATGAAACGTCTTCAAGGAAAAATGTATTGCCTTTTGGCAGAAAAAAGCATCTTCGGGACAAGCAAGAAGAATTTACCAAACAGGCATCCATTATAAGCCATAAACAAGTCACGACATCTTCACCCAACTGACATAATTCACATTGTGTGATGACATCATGATCCTTTGCCTCCTGCATGGATGTCCTCCCATGACCTCAATCAAGAACTCAGAATTGATTAGCAATCTTTTCCTCATTCTCCAGGTTTTTACAAAGCCCCGAAGTGCCGCTCAATTCAACTAATATTTTACCATTACTGGGTTTTGAGTGTTTTGTCACGTAAGGGATAAACTTCAGAAAGAAACCCTGCTCGGTTGGAGAACACAAGGCGAGAGCAACAGAATCAAAATTATATGCCAATATTCAGCTAAACTGCATGGATCCACACTAGTCAAAACAAGCTATCAGTTTACACACACATGACTATTAGAAGACTAGCCACAGTTTAGATGGGGGCGGGTGGGAGGAATCGCAATGTTGTCATCTAAAGACACTGCAAAATTGTGCCTAAATGTTTCACTCTCCACTTAAGCCAGTCCCTCCAAATAAAATTTAAAAAATTGAAATAAACACATACAGACGTTGGCTAATGAGCTGAGTTTTCTTCCTGCTTGCAAGAAGCAATGCATTCAAAATAAGAAGCCAAGCACAACAGCGGCATCCAGATTTAAGGATACAATTGGAAGGGGAGATAATGATAAATTAAGGCTGGGCCAACAATTGAAATTGCAGGCTGACATCATGTTCAACCGAGAGGAAGCACGCTCCAGGACTCTGGAGGAGGAAACAAGGCAGTGTTGCTTATATGGGCCAAACTCTGTTGTTGGCAGAAGACTTCCCTGTCTCCTGGGAATGTCTGTGGAGATTCTCAGTCATCCAGGTCATGGTTGTCTCAAAAGTGGGTTTTCAAAAGGCAACTGGAACTGTTTTTTTTCCCCTTGAGGAAAAGTGCCAGAACTGATGAAGCTTCTTGGATGAGAAGCAAAATGTCTTCTTCTTCTTGCAACTGTTGAAGTTGGAACTTCAACTTGAAGAACAGTTGCAGGAATTGGGTATGTCTAGTCTGATGAAAAGAAGGACTAGGGGTGACATGATAGCAGTCTTCCAGTATCTCAGGGGCTGCCCCAAAGAAGAGGGAGTCAAGCTATTCTCCAAAGCCCCTGAAGGCAGGACAAGAAGCAATGGAGGGAAACTAATCAAGTAGAGAAGCAACTTAGAACTAAGGAGAAATTTCCTGACAGTGAGAACAATGAATCAGTGGAACAAGTTGCCTCCAGAAGTTGTGAATGCTCCAACATTGGAAGTTTTTAAGAAGAGGCTGGATAACCATTTGTCTGAAGTGCTGAAGATTCAAGGTGCTGGTTTTAACCTATGAAGCCCTTCATGGCTTGGGTCCGGGGTACTTGCAGGAGCGCCTCCTACCAGCATCGAGGTCCAATCGCCCAGTACGCTCCCACAGGCGGGCCCTCCTGGGGGTGCCGTCAGCCACACAATGTCGGTTGGCAGTCCCCTGGGGAAGGGCCTTCCCTGTGGGGGCACCCACCCTGTGGAACCAGCTGCCCCTGGGGCTGCGGTTGGCTCCTGACCTGCATTCCTTCCACTGCGATCTAAAGACCTGGTTATTTTTACAGGCCGGCCTGGATTGAGAGGGATTGGGGGTTTTAATGGGGTATTTTAGTATATATTTGGATTGGATTAATATTTTTACCTATTTTTGTATGCATATCTTTGTGTGAGCATGAGTCCCCCAGAGATGGGGCAGCATATAAATCCAAATAAATAAACAAACAAACAAACAAATAAATAAATAAGTGGTGCAGTGTTTCCTGCCTAAGCAGGGGGTTGGACTAGAAGACCTCCAAGGTCCCTTCCAACTCTGTTATTCTATTCTATTCTATTCTATTCTATTCTATTCTATTCTGTTCCATTCCATTCCATTCCATTCCATTCCATTCCATTCCATTCCATTCCATTCCATTCTTCAAGGGAAAAACCAGTCCAGTTGGCCTTTTGAAAGAGTACTTTTGAGTCTCCTGGGAAGTTTCCACATTAGATCATGAATAGAAGGTTCCAGATTAGATGGTTCCAGATTAGATGCTCCTCCTCCTCCCCCCCCCCTCCTTGAGACAGCATATGTTTATTCCAGTCAACCTCTGTGGTCCCCAGTGAAAGGACTTCAAGAAGCAATTGCTGGAAACAGTTCTTCCTGAGATCCTAAGAAAAGAAGGGGCATGCAGACGGTTGCTAGGCTATCACTGCCAGCATCTTTCTCCAAGACCAAGGAAAAATGCCAAGGATGCTCTCTGGAGCCTCAGAGGAGGGACTTGAGCAGTTCCCATTCCTCTCAACGACCAGCAAAAACTTCTACGTTAATAAGAGCAGCCATTTGTGTGTACTTAAAAGCGTGCTCTTTCCAAAACCACGGCCTTGCCAATGACTTCTCGACCAAAATGAAAAAAAAAGAGAGGAAGTTTTCAGTGGTCAAGCTACAAACTCCCACTCTTTCCTTGTTCATTTCCTCCCCAAGAGAGAATCAAACATTGAGGGAATGGTTTTGCCAAGTGTATCATCCCAAATGTTTTTTGGGTCAAAGAGAAAACAACAAGCACAGCTCGAAAAAGTCTCATTGCAAAAGTAGAACAAAAAGTAATGAAAAGAAATACAGCAGATTTTTCTTGCCTTTCTTTTTTTCCCTCCTGACATATGTAACCACATTGTTCATTTCCTTCCTTCCTTCCCTTCTCTTCCCTTCCCTTCCCTTCTTCCTTCCTTCCTCCCCTTCCTCAGAGTTTTTCCACTCAAGGGTTATCTTCCTACTAAATAGCAACTTTAGTTAGTGAGAAACCTCAGAAAAACAGGAAGAAAACTGTTTTAATTCTAAAGATAATGTGGAGGATTAGCTGCATTTAAAAAAATGGACCTGGGTGAGTTTTAAAGCCATTTGTTGACATTAAAAAAAACAAAATCTAATGAGCAGCATTTCTTATGGGCCTGATTTATCATAGGCCCAGAGAGTTCCCTTGTGGTCATCTCCCCCCACCCCCTTCACTAAAGCCCTTGATAAAGCAAGCCCCAAATGTTTCATGCACAAGCTCAAGATTTATTTATTTATTTATTTTATTGGACTTATATGCCGCCCCATCTCCGAAGACTCAGGCTCACAGTTAAAACATACAATACAACAATTATTTAAAAAAGAATTAAACAATTTTAAAGCCCAATAAAACCAAATTAAAATACTTAAAATTATCCCATGGCCCTGGTGAGGTAATCACAGCCCGATTTGGTCGAACAGCCAGGTCTTTAAATCGCGGGGGAAGGTGCGGAGGTCAGGGGCTAGATGGAGGTCCAGAGGCAGTTCGTTCCATAAATCGGGGACCGCTACAGAATAGGCTCGTCGCCGGGGACCGCCAGCCGACACTGACTTGCCGACAGGGAGGAGTCCTTGCCTATGTGCCCGCACCGGGCGGGTGGCGCTCGATATCGGCAGGAGCCGCTCCCTTAAATATTGTGGACCCATGTCGTGTAGGACTTTGAATGTTAAAGTCAGAACCTTGAATCTCACCCGGAGTGCAACCGGCAACCAATGCAGGCCGCGCAGGAGGGGGGTAATAACTCCCATCACCACCCGGGCGGCCGCATTCTGCACCAGCTGCAACCTCTGGATGGTGTGCAAGGGCAGTCCTAAATACAGAGCCTTGCAGTAGTCGAGTCGCGAGGTGACAAGGGCATGAGTGACTGTACGCAGGGCATGATAGGAAATGGATAAGTTCTCACTATATTTGCAATCAGTATGGAAAAATAGGTAATACATATAACGTAGCCTCTTCTGGCACCATCCCAAAGCTTGATGCAAAGAACTAACACAGAAGAACAAACAAGTTAGAACAGGAATAAAATGAACTCTTTAGGAACAGAATAACAACAACATGGCCCATTTCAGCAGAACTGACTGACCAAATGGATAGGCAGAAAATAGCATGGGTTCAAACTGAAAGTGGCATTAATTTGCACAGACTCAAAACAGTGCTCAGTTCCTTATTTTCTAAACTAGTCAAATGTCCTTCCCTTCACCTCCCCAGGCCAAAATTCACGGTGTGGGGGGGTGTACTCTGGAGAAACCAGCAAATTTGTGCATGAAAAAGGCTGAAGATTTTATTACCAATACATCAAAACTTCCATCATTGAACATACATTCGTTGCACTCTGTCCCTTAAACCTGAGAGCGTGTCCACTTATCTAAGCCCCTCCTTTATAATCTGGCATGAAATATATACCCCCCCCAAATAATCCAGAGCGTATTTATAGTTACTGACACAGCTGCTTATTACTTCCACTCTTTCCAGCATGCAAAGTGGCAAAAGGACACACAACTCAGGCACTCACTAAACGTACCCCTCAACTCTGTTGAAATAGAAACCTTTGGTCCCAATTTAATGTGTGCAACTGAGGCTCCAAAGCCTTGGTTGCAGACCACCTGCATTTTGCAATTGGGGAATGGGATGGGAAAATGATTAAATACACTGGCAGAGAACTTTCCCGTTAAATTCCCAGTTCAACGGGAATTTAAACAAACCAAAGGGTTATGATATGCTCTAACCACTATACTTTGGAGCAGGGCCAAAGGTGTTCTACGGCACGGAAAATGTTGGCCTCCAGGACTGCAGCCTAAGATAGTCTTGACGTATTGGTAATAAAATCTTCAGCCTTTTTCATGCACAAATGTGCTGGTTTCTCCAGGGTACACCCCCATCCCACAAATTTCATTTTTGGTCTGGGGAGGCAAAGGGAAGGACATTTTACTAGTTTAGAAAATAAGGAACTGAGCATTGTTTTGAGACTGGGCAAATTAATCAACTCAACTTTCAGTTTGAGTTGAGGCTATGCAGCTGTGTGTGGATGCTATCCAGCAGAGAGTTGCTTTTTGGTTAGTGAGAAAGTTTAATCAATAAATGAATTAATGAATGACCTGAAACCCAACAGCCTGCATGTAAGGCTGCCCAGCATTTAAGAAAGGCACAGGGAAGTAGTAACCAAGGAGTTGTACAGGTAGTCCTTGACTTATGGCTACAACTAACCGAAAATTTCCACAGCTAAGCAAGGCAGTTGTTAAGTGGACTGTGCTCCATTTTATGACCATGGTGGTTAAGCAAATAACTACAATTATTAAATAGTTGTTATGCAAATCTGGCTTCCCCCACTGACCTTGCTTGTTAGAAGCTCCCTAAGGAGGTTGCAAATGGTGATACTAGGAGCCCTGAACACTGCAGCTACTGTAAATATATGCTGGTTGCAAAGCACCCAAAATTCGATCATGCGATTGTTGGGATGCTGCAACCGTTATAAATGTGAGAACTGGTCATAAGTCACTTTTTTTCAGTGCCTTTAAATGAATGGTCATAAGTCAAAAACTGCTTAAGTGGTACTAAATTCCCCTTAAGAGGTCCGACGAGAAAAAAGTCAAAGGAGATGACTTCCAAATTTCACATTCCTGTTTCGAGGCAAACTGTTAGTAATACCGTGTTTCCCCGAAAATAAGACCTACCTGAAAGTAAGACCTAGCACTATTTTCTAAACCTGCCCTAATATAAGACCTACCCCGAAAATAAGACCTAGTGTAAATCTCCAGTTCCAGGAAGACTTTTCAGGGAGCAACCGTGCACCTGCGAAACACCCCCCCTACACACTCACACCCACTATTTGGCACCATAAATATATAAGACCTACCCCGAAAATAAGACCTAGTGTGTTTTTGGGAGCCAAAAAAAATATAAGACAGTGTCTTATTTTCGGGGAAACACGGTAGTAATAGTAACCGTTCTTGCTTTTCAGGCATTTTGGTTCAATTTCCAGGGCAAATATTGTCTTTGGAGCAAGGACATGTCACGCCCTCTTAGCCTGGGTATCGCAGACATCTGTGAGAGATTGGCACATTTCTATGAAAACCAACTGGCCAAGCAA
Organism: Naja naja; assembly: GCA_009733165.1. NCBI lineage: Eukaryota > Metazoa > Chordata > Lepidosauria > Squamata > Elapidae > Naja > Naja naja. Next base: position 7,458,101 of record CM019161.1, read on the forward strand.
GGAAAAGGTGGTACAAGGTTAGCAGGAAGATACACAAGTGTGTGTGTGTGTGTGTGTGTGTGTGTGTGTGTTTGCCCAGTTAAGCATCAGGCACAAACATTATATTTTCAACCAATGTGCCTGTTTCCATTCTAATGCAAGATAACAACTGATCCTCTGAAGAAAAGGTGTGGAGAAACACAAGAGAGACTGGAATTTGCCGGAATCGGGTATGTCTTTGCTGAAAAGAAGGCCTAGGAGTGGCATGCTAGCAAGTGTTTCAATATTTGAGGGGCTGCCCCAAAGAAGAGGGAGTCAAGCTCTTCTCCAAAGCACCAGAGGGCAGGACAAGAAGCAATGGGTGGAAAGGAATCGAGGAGAGAAGCAACTTAGAACTAAGGAGAAATTTCCTGACAGAACAATTAACCAACTTGCCTCCAGAAGTTGTAAATGCTTCAAACACTGGAAGTTCTTAAGAAGAGATTGGACAACCATTTTTCTGAAGTGGTGTAGGGTTTCCTGCCTAAGCAGGGGGCTGGACTAGAAGACCTCCAAGGTCCCTTTCAACTCTGTTATTCCGTTCTTGTCTGTCTGACACATCCTTATTTTTTTTCCTTTTAATTATGAAAAGAAGCTTAAGTGCTTCCATAGAAGTAAATCGATGAAATACAGGCAGAGGTTATATAGAAAAGAATCTTCCCCCATAGTAACAGGAAGCCATCGAGGTTTTAAAGGGGAACCGTTGTACCTTAGAATAAAAGCTCAATTTTTTTTAACAAAAGTGTTTATTAAATTTATATCCTGCTTTTCCTCTGAGGAACTCACAGTCGGAAAAGTACATAGTCCTTGACTAACAACAATTCCTTTAATGACCATTTGATGCTGGAAAAAGTGACCGTTTTCACACCTACAACTGTTGCAGCATCCTGATAAAATTCAAATGCTTGGCAACTCGACTTACAACAGACCATTTCCCCTTGCGGACTATGCGGAGGCTTCAACTGGTGCAAAATGCGGCCGCGCGGGCGGTGATGGGAGCGGCCCGATTCTCACATGTGACACCCCTCCTGCGCGATTTGCATTGGTTGCCAGTTGCCCTCCGTGTAAGATTCAAGGTGCTGGTGTCAACCTATAAAGCCCTGCATGGCTTGGGTCTGGGGTACTTGCAGGAGCGCCTCCTACCAGCATCGAGGTCCAATCGCCCGTTATGCTCCCATAGGCAGGCCCTCCTGGGGGTGCCGTCGGCCAGGCAATGTCGGTTGGCAGTCCCCCGGGGGAGAGCCTTCTCTGTGGGAGCCCCCACCCTTTGGAACCAACTGCCCCTGGAGCTCCGTCTGGCCCCTGACCTGCGCTCCTTCCGCCGTGATCTAAAGACCTGGCTATTTTCACAGGCCAGCCTGGATTGAGCGGGGTTGGGGTTTTTAATTTTGGGAGATTTTAATATTTTAGAATTATTTGGATTGGGCAAATTTTGGAATAAGTTTTATACTGTGTATATGTTTCTGTGTAAGCCGCCCCGAGTGCCCCCGGAGATAGGGCGGCATATAAATCCAAATATATAAATAAATAAATTTCGTGACCGTTCAGTTATAACAGCACTGAAAAAAGGGACTTATGACTGTTTTTCACAGTTACGACCTTTGCAGTATTCTCATGGTCATGTGATGAAAATCCAGACAATGGTCTCACTTAGCAACAGTAATCTTGGGCTCAATGGTGGCCGTAAATTGAGGACTACCTATATTTAATTTATTTATTTATTATTAATTTTATATACCGCCCTTCTCCCAAGGGACTCAGGGCGGTTTACAGGGCAATAAAAGCATACAGTACAAAAATTAAAATGAAGATTAAACTAACATTTAAGCCCGACTAACAATAAATTTTTAAAAATATTTAAAACCATTATTCCAATCAAAAATTAAAAATATAATTCTCATGGGGATAGATCAGCTTGCTCAAATAACCATGTTTTAAGGGCGTGGCGAAAGGCTCTCAGGTCAGGGACAATCTGGATCTCTAACGGTAGCTCGTTCCAGAGGGCAGGGGCCGCCACAGAGAAGGCCCTCCCCTTGGGGGTCGCCAGCCTACATTGTTTGACTGACGGCACCCTGAGGAGGCCAACCCTGTGGGCCCGCACTGGTTGGTGGGAGGCTGTCATCGGCAGTAGGTGGTCTCGCAAATACCCTGGGCCTAAGCCATGGAGCGCTTTGAAGATCATAACCATAACCTTGAATCGCACCCGGAAGACCACCGGCAACCAGTGCAAGCCGCGCAGGAGAGGTGTTACATGGGCATGCGGAAGCATCCCATAAATAACCCGCGCGGCCGCAGTTGGAGCCTCCAGGTGCTCTTCAAGGGGAGCCCCATATAGAGAGCATTACAGTAGTCCAACCGGGAGGCTGTGGTGGTGAACCTATCGTGGCGAACCTATGACACACGTGCCACAGGTGGTACGCAGAGCCATTTGGGCGGGCACGTGAGCCCCAACCAAACTTACCTGCACTGCACATGCACGTGCCTCCCAGCTGATTTTCAGCCTGTTTGAGGCTGTTTCGCCCTCCCAGAGCCATGAGGGAAGCCTCTGCAGCCTCAGGAGGCCGAGAAACGGGCCTTCTGGAAATACCGAAAGTGCTGAAATGGGCCCATTTTCAGCCTCCAGAGGCTCCAGAGGCTTCCCTCGTGGCTCTGGGAGGGCGATAACAGCCTCAAACAGGCCGAAAATCAGCTGGGAGGCGCGTGCCTGCACAGTGCAGGTAAGGAGGCGGAGCGGTGGTGTTGTGCACACTTGCGCGAGGGCGGGGGGATGGGACGCATTGCATTGTGGGTGCTGGCACGCGCACGCTTTCAGTACACCACCACAAAAAGGTTCACCATCACTGACCTATAGAAAGATCTATGAGTAAAAGGAAAGGAGAAGAAAAGGATCTATTAAGAAAAGGACAGAAATTAGCTATCCAATTCTTGAGGGGAAACACACACACACACACGCACACACATCCTCCAGCAATAAACTCAGCTTAAAAACTTCACCCAAAGAACTTTCAAATACATTTTCAAGCATATTAAAAATCAAGTGAAGAATCTGACACCCGTTTATTTCAGGAGATGAATTTTGTTTCTTCTGAGAAAGGAGAAGCCAGAATGAAAAACCAAAAGCGTCAGTCAGATTGAATCATGATATGTGTTACATTTTTAATTAAATAAGTTGGATATCAGCAGCGGAAAAAGATCCAAAGCCATAAAGTCTCTCAAAGTTGTATTTTAGACTTTAAACCGGAAATATTTTTATTGGGAATTATACCAGAAATTTATAGTAAAGAGTTGAATTTTTTTTTTTTTTGATTGTAAATGTTTTAACAGCAGCTAGAATTGTATTTGCTAAGAATTGGAAAAATGATAAAATACCTATGCAGGAGGAAGTCATTAAGAAAATTATGGACTGTGCTGAAATGAGTAAGTTGACATTTGAAATTACAGAGCAAGCAGATAAACAATTTTATATGATATGGGACTTGCTTTATCAATGGTTGGACGAAAAGAATAAGCAATGTAATAAAGTATAATTTTGTAATAGAAGTTTAATAGATTGATATAAAATATAATATAGACATATATAACCATTGGACGAAAGGATAATATAAATTTTAACATAAAAATTAGGAATATCTTGTATAGAATGATGGAGTAAATAGCCTAGTCATAGATGTTTAATAACTGATAAATATATACGCATATGTTAACTTGACAATGTGAAAGGTTATATAAATTGTGAGTGATGACGAGAATGATAGCACAAAGGATTTGTAACCAACTGACACACTGTATGTATATAGTATGCAAAGTGGTTTTATGTTCTTATGTTTTGTTTGTACGTCTGTCTTAAAAATAAAAACTTTTTTGCAAAAAAAAAGTTGTATTTTAGCCACAGTGCTCATTATGTTTCTCTTCCCCAATTTTAGCCTCTCTCCCACAGTCTTCTTTCATTCTTACTGTTTTGAGTCAAAACTCTGAAACCTGACGCTCACAATAACCTATCACTATTTTGTTTTGCTTTCTTAATGATGGAATCCTGCTCAAAATATTAGTAAACGTTTGAGTGTATTGGGGGGGGGGAATTGCTGCGTGAATGTGTTCTTGCTTTTTTTATAGACATAATTTTTATGAAATATTTTCAACAGGAAGATAAAAGCTAAGACAAACTAATGTAAATCAAAAAAGGCAATCAAATAAAAAGCAAAAAAGGAAAAAAGGTGCAAAAACAGGAATGCATTTTTTAAAAAAGAGATATAAAACACTTTCTAATATTCTCCACTACAGTTATTATGATAAATTTAGTTTAATCTCTCTCTCTCTCTCTCTCTCTCTCTCTCTCATTACATCCATATTGATCTTCTTTCTATGATCTCTCCTATCTAATCATCAAAACCACACATCACAAATTTATGCTTTCCTTTTTATGGGAAAAAATATGTGTCTTCCAATCACCAATAAATATAGATCAGGTCTTTTCTCTATAATCAAAGAAGTCAATTTATCCATTTCAGCAAAATCTGTCAACCATTCCTCCTGAGATCTTTCCATCTCTGTACAAATAATAATCTTGCTGCAATAATCCTATACTGAAATAACCTTCTGTCTACTAAGTGTTGTGTGTCTTTCTGCAACCAACATTCCTCTTCCCTCCCTCAACCCCACTCCCCAAAAGTCTCCAAGACAACAAACCTGGTTTGACTTTCCTCCTTACACTGAGCTTTCCAATATTCTCTTGTCTCACACTCAGTTCGATCCTAGGTACAGAGGCAGATATTTCTCTGGGCACACTGAGAATGTATCTGCTGAACAAAACTCTGCACTGGCAACAGGAAAGGCATCTGGCCATTAAAACACTCTGCTAGCTCCATTCAGTTGCCCAGACTCCATCCCCGCAAGGGATTATGGGGTCGTTAAAAGGAGATAGTACTGAGCTTTCCAATATTGGCCATAATGCACTCACCAGCACAAAATAAGGATGTGCCCCCCTTGTACAGTTTTGGTGTGTCCTGATGTTGCTGTTTTAAAAATGTATTCGAAAAACAAAAATGATTGTTTTACAACCTTGATTTAGAATCATTTTGTTTAGTGACCAAAGTTACAAAGGCACACAAAGAAAAGGTGATTTGTGATTGGTTCTTACTCTTATGATCGTTGCAGCATCCCCATGGTCACATGATCAAATTTGGCAATCAGCATCGTTTCTCCCCCGTAACTCATGTTGCTCCCTTCTCCGTTCCTCCCTGTGTGCCCTAGGATGAAGGGAGGGGGTGGCCCTGGGTCTTCCTCTGGATGCCCAGCCGGACCATGCCCTTCCCCAGTTTCTTCCACAGCCACTGCAGCCACACTCCCTGTCAGCTGCTCGATCTCCCCCTCAGAATCAGATTCCACCAGGGGCATGACAATCCCAAAACTGTGATTGTAAATTGAGGATTACCTCTAACTTTGCCAAATGCTGAAACAAGGGGTTGGGCTAGAAGACCTCTAAGGCCCCTTCCAGATCTGTTATTCTGTTAAATCACTTAGAGCTTTTCAGGTTGAAGTCTCAACACAAATAAGAGGTCAAATAGCAAGTGAAGCAGACCCAGGACCATTTTAGCCATCAGTGCCTGGGTCACACCAAGCCACAAATCGTATCCTACAACCAACCATGGCTGGCTTTGCACCATGCACGGTGGAGTGACAGGAACGAATTCAACTGGCCTCCTAACCCAGCAATGTAGGGTGGCAAGTAAAGCAGAACCCACAGCGACAACTTCCCACTGTCCACACAACTTCACAGCCTTTAAAATCCCTTCCGAAAGGAACGCAGGTGTGATGAACAACCTGTTTGGAGACAGCTGTGAAAAAGGAATTTGCTTTCTTACGAAGCAGACGGGGATTGCCACATTTCTGCCGAACAATGCCAGCAAGCCTGCGCGAGTTTTCTCAAGCTCCACAACCCCTCCCCCCCCCAAATTTCTTTTCCTGGTCTTGCTGAAGACTTAAGTTGTTTAAACACTTGGCAAGAGTTTGCATTTCAGTCTCAAGTCATCAGGATGAGAACAAAAACAAAAGATGGGGGGGGAGAAGAAATCAGGGTTTGGCTGCTGGGGGTTCACAGGGGTTCGGAAGAACCCCTAGCTAAGATTCGGTGCAGTTCGGAGAACCCCCCAAACCCCATTCCTGGCTGGCCCCAACCGCCACTCCCCTCCCCTCCCCGTTTTGAAGTGCAGGACGCGCGTGGAGGCTCAGGTAGGGTGAAAAACAGGCCTCCCAGAAGTTCTGGAAGGCCAGAAATGAGCCAATTTCCGGCTTCCTGAGAGGCTCCGGAGCCCGGGGAAGACAGTTTTTGGCTTGAGGAAAGCCTCCAAAGTCCAGGGAGGGCAAAAACACCCCCTCCCCCCTGCCATGGTGCAGGAAGACAACTAGGCCACACCCACCATGGCCACGCCCACCCAGCAACCGGGCAGAGAACCTATTGCTAAAATTTTTGAAGCCCACCCCTGCCTAAAATCCTCTCCTGCCTTACCACCTTCTCCTCTTCCTGCCCCCTTCTAGAGAGTTCCATGTAATGCAGACATTTTCCTTCCCCTGAAAGGCAGCCATTTTGGAAAAGGAGGAAGTGGTTGAAATGGCTTTTTCTTGGAACCGGCGATCTTCCCGTTTTGCAGAACCACTGAGAAAACAGGCAGGAAGTTGCCCAGAAGCTCTCACCATCCACATTCCACAGGAGGACATTGGCTGACGGGGATGACACGACACCGCAGGGTCCCTTCAATTTAAATTTTTAAATGTCCTCCGAAAAAAGCTGGCTCTGTGCTTGAAACAATAGATCACCACTTGTGTGGGCGAGAATGGCTTTGGGCGACTGAAGAAAGGGGAATACAGGTAGTTCTTGACTTACAACAGTTCATTTGGCGACCGTTCAAAGTTGGAACGGCACTGAAAAAAGTGAAAAATAGTAATGTTACATTTTTCAGTACTTTCGTAACCTTGAACAGTCACTAAAAACTGTTGCAAGTCGAGGACTGCCTGTAGCTACAGATAGTTCTCAACTTGTGATCACAATTGGGACTGAAACTTCTGTTGCTAAGCAAGATGGTTGTTAAATAAGTCGCGCCCAAAGTTACAACAGCGCTGAAAGAAGTAAATTTTCCAGACCCTCTTTCACACTTATGACCATTGCAGCTACCCCCACAGTCACATGATCAGAATTCAGATGTTTGGCAACTGACTCATATTTATGATGGTTGCAGTGCCCCAAAGTCATGTGATCTGCTTTTGCGACCTTCTGACAAGCAAGGGGCCAGCCAGATTCATCAAACAACTAAATTTAACGGCAGTGATTCACTTAACAACTGTGGCAAGAGAGGTCGTAAAATGGGGCAAAGCTCATTTAACCAATGTCTCACTAGCAACATTAATTCTGGGCTCAATTTTAGTCGTACACCAGGCCACAGCTTAATTTGGTTGTGGTCGTAGGACAAACCACAGCTTAATTTGCAGAAGCCATGAGATCATGGCAAATATCTCAGAAGGGACTCTCCCAAATTTCTGGAAAGATAACGGGAGGGACCGGGGGCCGAGGGAAATGTACATTCAGACTTGGAATATCTTGCTGATGTAAACTTACAGTAAAGGAGAAGTAGTGCTTCTGGGTGTTCTTCCTTTCTGGTAAAGGTAAAGGTTCCCCTCGCACATATGTGCTAGTCATTTCCGGCTCTAGGGGGTGGTGCTCATCTCTGTTTCAAAGGCGAAGAGCCAGCACTGTCCAAAGATGTCACCGTGGTCACGTGGCCAGCAAGACTAAACACCAAAAGTAGCATACCACCACTGTGCCAGATGATGTGTGAATTATGGTTCCATGCCTAATGGACACCTTTACCCTAGACGGTGACCCACATGGGAACTATCTGGGTCAGGCTGAAGAGCCCTCCCTGCTAAAACAAAGATGGTGCCTTCAAAAGGTTGCGGCTCACATTACCAAAGGCTTTCTGAGCATCCAAAAACATCAAAGCCATTTGCTTTTCAGGATGTGCCTCATAGTACTCCAAAATGTCCAGAATTATTCTCATATTATGTTTAATTTGTCTCTTTGGCAGAAATCCGTTTTGGTCAACATGTATAAGGTTATTTAAATATCTTTTCAATCTTTCTGCCAAAATTGAAGCAAAAATTTTATAGTCAGAGTTTAATAGGGAAATAGGTCGATAATTTTTAACTTGCTGTGAGTCTGTTATCTTCCTTCGGTATAAGTGTATATCTCCCATCATACATAAATGTGCCAGATGATGTGTGAATTATGGTTCCATGCCTAATGGACACCTTTACCCTAGACAGTGACCCACATGGGAACTATCTGGGTCAGGCTGAAGAGCCCTCCCTGCTAAAACAAAGATGGTGCCTTCAAAAGGTTGTGGCTGTCTTATCTAGGTTACCTGCCCTTCCACCAGAGATTTGGTCTTGTGGTTAAGCACGTCATCATCCGATGCATACACAGGACAGGAATGTGCAAGCATTACAGATAGGTGCCTGCTGGTGCCTGCACACCCTTCTAGTGTTTAATCTTCACAAGCAAGCCTGTGAATCATAGATCTTCATCACTCACTTCTCAGCTAGGAGGCTTTAAACAGCAGTTGCGACCCGACTCTTGGCTTGACACTCACAGCTCTACGTGATTAAATAGGGGGTTGTTGTTGGTTTTTTTTTTCCTGCTACATTCACAGATTCTGTGCCAGGCTTCGGGGGGAGGGATGGGGAGTGCGGGGAGTGGAGGGGGTGGGACGGGACAGAGAAATATTTTTTTTCCAGGATCTCTTGAAGGAAACCAACTTGCTGCTGAATTATTGCTAAAGGTTGGGGCCGTAAATAGCTTGTGAATCATAACTCTATTAGCACATCTTCTGAAGAAGATGTTGGAGGAAACAATACAGCGCAGAGGTAAAAATCTACCATCACATTTCAGCAACTTAACAGCAGCGTTTCACCTTTTAAAGTTTGAATGCAAAAAAATAAATTAGAGCAAGTTAAGACAGAAAAATCAGAATGTTGAATCATCCTGTGTTTGATGGGCCGTCCGTGAAATGAAATCTGTCGCGCTGTTAGCTTTAAGTGGGGTCCATCCCGTCTTTTGCTCGCTCTCTACAGCTGTGGGGTGCATTGAAAGCTGCAAAATGGCGTGAAAAATGATTGCCAAATAAAATACCACTGCTCAGTGTAATCATCTGAATGGATAAATTGACTCTCCTTAAATTTTGCATAACTGAAATAGTTGGGGGAAATTGGGAGGGCAGGAAGATTGAGGGAAAAAGGATGCAGGCTGTTCCCTTTCCCAGTGTTTTGTTGTCAAATAAATTCAAGGAAGGAGAAGCCACCATATATATCCCTGGCATGATCTTCTTCGACCTCCAGCCCTCCAAATGTATGCAGAGACTACATATGCCAGAACTCTGTGCTGGCGGGGACTTCAGGAAGTTGCAGTCCTGAAACGTCTGGGGGATGGGCCTAATTGCTTTCTCTCAAGTCTCATACTTCTGCAAACACCGTCAGGCTGAGGTCTCATTTGTCTGAAGTGGTGTAGGGTTTCCTGCCTAAGCAGGGGGCTGGACTAGAAGACCCCAAGGTCCCTTCCAACTCTGTAATTCTATTCTATTCTAAGTGAATTTACTCAAGGAAAAAATAGATCTCACCCAGCACAAAAATCAATGGGTTTCAAAGCCACCTGCCAGGGCTGAAAAATTATATTATGAATTATCTGCACCTTGTGTAGCAGCTGCCAAGACCTTTTGTTTAAATGGGGCAGGGTCTCCTTCCCTCAGTGTGACTGTGGTGTCCCTTGTCAGACCCTGGTTCACATACAGGTAGTCCTCGGACATACAACAGTTCGACAACAAATGGCCTAGATACAGTAGTATTTATTATTATTTTATTTATCAAATTTATTAGCTGCTGCTCTTGCCACATGGTAACTCTGGGCATTGCTATATAGAACGCTTATTCTATTCTTCTGAGTCGACGTATTTGAAAATGTAACATACAACTTATAAATAATTCCTTTAGAATATTCTTTCTTTATTGGCCAAGTGTGATTGGACACACGAGGAATTTGTGTCTGGTGCATAAGCTCTCAGTGTACATACAAGCAACAAAGTGATAAATCGTAAGATACATTCCAGCAAAGGGATAGACATGATACACTACCACTAGGAGTAGGTAATAGGAAAGATGAGAAGGATAATAGTAATACAGTTCCAGTACAGGGTTAGATATCCTTAGGCATAAGACAGTGCTGTGGGAATTACGTGTTTACCAGAGTGATGGCATGTGGGAAAACTGTCTTTGTGTGTAGTTGTTTAGGCCAGTGGTGAAATGCTACTGGTTCAGACTGGTTCAACCAAACCAGTAGCAAAAATTGCTACCGGGTTCAGCCTAACAGGTAGTAAAAAAAGCTCCGATGATCAGCTGAGAGGAGAAAGAAGATAAAAGCGCAGGATCTGCCCTCGCATCTGCCCCTGCTCTTTATCCTCTCAGCTGATTGGTGTGGCAGAGCCTCAGCTGGTGTTTGGAAAGACTGCGCATGCGCGTGTTAGGTGCACACACGTGCAAAGTGCGCGATCACTGAACCGGTAGGGAAACTGGTAGAATTCCACCACTGGTTTAGGCTCTATAGCAGCGTCCTGAGGGGAGAAATTGAAACAGTTTATTGTCTTGAGTTTAATTCCAGGAAATAATGAGTTTAGTTTTTTGAACTCCTCAAACCTTACAAAAGTGACTACGTATTTATTTCCATCATATGTACGCCGTAGTATTACGTGCTCTTTGTGTATCATTTGATTACTGTTATCCATGTGCTTTATGGCCCATGCTAAATAAACACTCAAGTCCTGTTGACGAGCCAGCTGGCAGATTCAACCATTTCAAGACAGGTCACCCTTTTTAGGCCATCTGAAGGTTCACAAAAGATTTGCAAAGCTTTTTGTAGCCATCATCTGACCCAAGAAAGGAACTGCCTCTATGTATTTGGGGGGTGGGGAGATGGGAAAATGTCCAACTCAGGAAAACTTTGTAACATTTCCAAAAAAGAAAGTCAGATCCACTTCCAGCTTTATTTACAATAGTAGGATCAAAACAGCTCAGATCTATTTCTTTCGGGATGAGCTAGATCCATTTAGAGCAAATGGATTTTTTTTTCCTGTAGAATGGGCAAAATCAGCAAGAGATAAAAGGATTTGGACAATTACAACATAATTCCTTAGTATATATTTAAGTAGGGAACGTACTGTGTCACCTCACAATCCTTCAGTTCCTTCAAGGACTGTTTACAGTTTCATGTGAGATTAGTTTTTTTAGATTTTCCAAAACCTACTTCCTAGACAAATAGTCGAATGGGTTGTTCCTTCTTTCAATGTAGGCTTTGTTTCACATTCCTGTAGTACACACCAGCTTGGGTAACCACACAGAAAATGTTCACACTGTTGTCAGGACAGAGGATACTTGCATCTGAACCAGAAAAGCAAACAATCCAGAATCGGTTGTACAATCCAAACAAATGAAACAGAAAAAGGGTTAGGATTTCAGCCACACAAATTTTACCAAAACAAAAGCAGGAAGAAAAAACAACAACATCCCGCTCTCACTTCCATTTGCTTGCTGGGCAGGCAAATGGAGACACATCATCCTTGCAACACAAAAACAGGACTTCCGATGGTTGATTTAAAAAAGAAAAAAAGAAAAAGGATTCTGAGTAGCTTTAAGTGGCAAGCACCAGATGTGAAACCTTTGCAGCTGTCCTTCAGCCTTAATCCAGATTAAGACACTGAATAATTGTGCCTATTTCTACTGTTTTGATCTCCTGCCTAGCGCCATATAGTAAAGCCATGTAGAATTTTGGATGAGATTCCAAAAACAATGCTTCAAAACATATTGGAGCATAAAGAAAGCCCTAGTCAGTAACTCTTTAAAACCGCTTTGTCTTTATCTCCAATAGCAACAGCATTTAGGCTTATATACTGCCCCATATATCTTTACAGCACTTTCTGGGTGGTTTACAATGTCAGTGTATTGCCTCCAACAATTTGGCTCTTCATTTTACCGACCTTGGAAGGATAGAAGGCTGACTCAACCTTGAACCCTGTCAGGATCGAACTCTAGGCTGTGGGCAGAGTTTGCCTGCAATACTTGGATCCGGGCAGTTGTCAACGCTTCGTTAAGGGAGGGTGTTTTTCCCTCCGCCTTGAAGGAGGCGGTGGTGAGACCCCTCCTGAAGAAGCCTGCCCTGGACCCGACCGTGTTAGACAACTTTCGTCCAGTCTCCAACCTTCGCTTCTTGGCGAAGGTTGTTGAGAGTGTGGTGGCTCGGCAGTTTCCACTCTTCCTGGATGAAGCGGACTACCTGGATCCATACCAATCGGGCTTCCGGCCTGGTTTCAGCACGGAGACGGCATTGGTCGCACTGATGGATGATCTCTGGAGGGCGCGGGACAGGGGTTTTTCCTCTGTCCTGGTCCTATTAGACCACTCAGCGGCTTTCGATACCATCGACCATGGTATTTATGCCTCAGGGGCTGGGAGTGAAGGGCACTGTTCTTCGGTGGCTCTCCTCCTACCTCTCAGGGCGGTCGCAATCGGTGTTGGCAGGGCGGCAGAGGTCGGCCCCGAGGGCACTCACTTGTGGGGTCCCCAGGGTCGGTCCTCTCCCCCTTTATTTAATATCTACATGAAACCGCTGGGTGAGATCATTCGTGGTTTTAGGGTGAGGTATCATCAATATGCCGATGATACCCAGTTATATATCTCCACCCCAAACCAGATCAGTGATGCCCTCTCCGTGATGACTCACTGTCTGGATGCGGTACGGATCTGGATGGATGGAAACATGCTTCGGCTCAACCCAGCCAAGACTGAGTGGCTGTGCATATCGGCATCTCGGTCCAGTCAGGAATGTCCATCGTTGACCATAGGGGGAGTGGTGTTGCCCCCTGTGGATAGGGCAAGAAACCTGGGGGTCCTCCTGGATGCGCGGCTCCAGTTGGAGGAGCAGGTGGGGGCCGCCGCCAGGGGTCTTTGCCCAGGTCGGCTGGTTCACCAGCTTCGTTCTGGACCGAGATGCCCCTGCACAGTCACTCATGCCCTTGTTACTTCACGACTCGACTACTGCAATGCTCTCTATTTAGGACTGCCCTTGCACACCATCCAGAGATTGCAGCTGGTGCAGAATGCGCGCGGGTGGTGATGGGAGTTACCCGATTCTCCCATGTTACCCCCCTCCTGCACTGCCTGCATTGGTTGCCGGTAGCACTCCGGGTGGCATTCAAGGTTTTAACTCTAACATACAAAGTCCTTCATGGCATGGGTCCTTATTATTTTAGGGAGCGACTCCTGCTGACATCGAATACTAACCGCCCTGTGCGAGCAGATAGACAAGGACTCCTTGGGGTCCTGTCGGCCGGGCAATGCCGGTTGGCGGTCCCCCGAAGGCGAGCCTATTCTGTCGCGGCCCCTGACCTCTGGAATCAACTTCCCTTGGAGCTCCGCCTGGCCCCTGACCTTCGCACCTTCCGCCATGATCTGAAGACCTGGTTGTTTAACCAATCCGGGCTGTGACCCTTTGGGTGGGGTGGTTCTTATTTTTGTATTTTTGTAATTATATTCCTTGGGGCTTGTTTAGTTTAATTCTTTTTTAATTATTTATTGTTGTCGTTTTAATTGTGAGCCGCCTCGAGTCTTTGGAGATGGGGCGGCATACAAGTCCCATTAATAAATAAATAAATAAGTAAATACTGCATTCTAATCACTGTGCCACCAGGGTAATCACAATTCCTTGCCCTTCTTAGCTATTACCCAACCCCAGGAAAGGACACAGCTGCTTTAAAGAGCTATGCAAAGTTTGGGCTTCAGCAGAGTGCCTACCACGATTTTAGAACTCAATCCAAAGCAACTGAGCAAGCTTAACACACCAGGATGCAGCCACATGTACTTAGAAAAAAGTGGTTTTATCAATGGTTGGATAAAAAGACTTGATAATGCAATAGACTATATAATTTTGTAATAGAAATATAATAGGCTGATATAAAATATAATGTTGATATATATAACCATTGGATGAAAGGATAACATAAATTTTAGATTAAAAATATATCTCGTATATATGATGAAATAAATAGTTTAATTGTACACAAGTAATAATTGATAAATACATAATGTTTTATTGATAATATGAGAAATTTTCTTTTGATAAATTGTGAGTGATGAATATGAAAGGATGACACAAAGGATTTGTAACCAACTGACACACTGCATGTATATATGGAAGATGGTTTTTATGTTGTGTATGTCCTGTTTGTATGTTTGTATCAAAAATAAAAAACTTTTTTTAAAAAAAAAAGAAAAAAGTGGTTTCTTTGATCTATACTGTAAATTCATCCATACCGTGTTTCCCCAAAAATAAGACCCTGTCTCATATATATACACACACACACATATACATACATACATACATACATACATTTATATTTACATATATGCCACAAGAAAGGCACCAGGTCTTATTTTCAGGGGATGTCATCCACTGACTAACCTCACTTGCGCATGTTGCCCATGGCCTCCTTTTCGCTGTCAGGGGCCTTTAGGAACCACTTCTGCAGCCGGCAAGGCTTTCCTGAAGGCCTCTGAAGCCAATAACAGAGCTTTGGATCGATCCAGAGCTTTGTTATCAGCTGCAGAGGCCTTCAGGAAAACCTTGTCAGCCTTGTCAGCTGCAGAAGAAATGGGCCGGCAAAGCAGGTGTCGTGGTGTGGGACACCTGGTTACAACTGTCCAAAGGTAAGTAGTAGGGCAGCTACACCACCCCCCTATCCCCACCCTAGCTTAATCTTTACCTGTGCACTCTGGAGTGGGTGGGGTCTTAATTAGGGCTTATTTTGGGGGGGTAGGACTTATATAAAAATGTAAAAATCAAGCTAGGACTTACTTTTGGGGTAGGTTGTATTTTGGGGGAAACAGGGTATAACACCTGCTAAAATGCAGTGGGCACCCACGGCTTGTATGATACCTTTCCACGCTGCCACAGGAACTCAAAATGTTGGCCCGCTGCCTCAAGCGGAGTCTCATTTTCAGGAAACAATTCCTGGCTTGCTGAGACATGCAAAGAGTTTCTCTTTCACAGCTGAGTATCTCAGCCAGCCGAAGTGACCGAGTGCCCAGCTGTTCCTGCCTCGCTCTTAAAAAGATTCATGAACATGAGCCTGGCACAGAAATCATGAGAAGCGGCTTTTCATTCAGTGACGCAGGGAAAATCCTTTGGCTTCCCTCCTCCCCCCCCCCCTCTTGCCAGCCCTCTTCCAATGTTTTGTCCAGCTGGAAAGAGAACTCCAGATGAAGTTGAGCATCAGAACAAAGCCAGGCTTCGAGTTTTCGAGTCATTTAAAATCACACCCACTTCAATTCTACCCTCAGGCTTCCACGTTTCGATCCATCGCTTAACAAAAAGTCAGTACAGCGTAGTTCTCGTCTTACCACAGCTCAAAGTTACAACAACACTGAAAAAAATGGGGGGGGGGGGCTTATGACCTTTTTCACATTCACGACCGCTGCAGTGTCCCCATGGTCACCTGATCAAGATTCAGATGCCTGGCAAGTGGTTCGTATTTATGATGGTTGCAGAGTCCCGGGATTGCCTTCAGCAACCTTCTGACAAGCAAAATCACAGGGAATCCAGATTCACTTAAGAACCGTGTTACTAACTTTTAACCAATGCAAGGAAACTTAGCACTCGGGCAAGGAAAGTCATCAAATGGGGCAAACTCGCTTAAGGAACATTTCACTTAGCAACAGAAATTTTAGCTCAATTGGGGTCATATCTCAAGGACCACTTGTAAGTCTCAAACCATAATGGTAAAGAGGAGAAATTGCTTCAACTTCTACCCTCAAAATGAAGCTATAGGGCACTGCACACCAGAACAACTAGACACAAGGACAGTTTTTTCCTGAATGCCATCACTAACTCCCACAACACTGTCGAATTACTTACTAAGACTGTATTACTATTCTTCTTCTCATCCTTCCTAGTACCTATCTCCTTTTCTACTTATGACTATAACCGTGTTGCTTCTATCTTTACAATTTCTATTGTTTTGTTTTCCTAGTATGTTTTGATTGCGTATTAGTAACCTATGTATGATTTGATTGCTTATAATAACCTATGACTATCACTAAGTGTTGCATCTTATGATTCTTGATGAATGCATTTTATTTTTTTCTTTATGTACACTGAGAGTTTATGCACCAAATTCCTTGTGTGTCCAATCACACTTGGCCAATAAAGAATTCTATTCTATTCTATTCTATTCTTATTTCTATTCCCATTTCTATTCCTATTCCTATTTCTATTCTATATTTTCCTATACATTCTCTTCTCTTCTCTTCTCTTCTCTTCTCTTCTCTTCTCTTCTTCTAAAATGGACCACCAAAATAACCAGAGGGCTCAAACTCCTTCCTTACAAGACAAGGCTATAATCTTATTATACAGTTTAGCTCAAACATAAAAACAAAGGGAATGATAATTTTATGGGGGACAATTCTAATGAAGGATAATTAATCCTAAAGACCCAAGGTGACCTCCAGAGTTGTACCAGCATGCTTACAAGATACCTTTGCTGATGGAAGAAGAAGGACATGTCACCACCTGTTACTGGCGAGCATCCCAAAGGCCATTGTGGGAAACACAATGTTGACATGGGCCTTACTTTGTTCCAACAGGAGGTTCTTTACGTTGAGAATCATAGACCACAAATAACCAGCCTGTGTTTACATTGGAGCTTGCAGACATTACAAACAGGGGTGTACCTAGGGTGGAGCTCCTCCTGGGTGGCAGGCACCAAGGAAGTGCATTGTCTGATAATCTGGAGACAACAAGCAGGCTTTTGGGAAGACCAATATGGAGTCGAGCCAGCTGCTTGGCAGGAGCAACAGAAGAATGGGGTATTTAAAAATGATCCCCTCCAGATGTGACATGTGTTAGTAACACCACAGGTCCTTTTGTGTATACAGGTGATCCTCGACTTACAACAGTTCATTTAGTGACCGTTCAAAGTTGCAATGGCACTGAAAAAAAGCAACTTATGACCGTTTTTCACACTTGTAACCGTTGCAGCATCCCCACAGTTACAAAATTCAGATGCTTGGCAACTGACTTGTATTTATGATGGTTGAAGTGTCCCTGGGGTCATATGATCACCTTTTTGCGACCTTCTGACAAAGCAATGGGGAAGCCAGATTCACTTAACCAACGCAGCAAGGAAAGTCGTAAAACGGGGCAAAACTCACTTAACAGAATTCTCACCGCTTGTGGCTGTAAGTTGAGGACTACCTCTTCTTGCAACACAGATGTGATTTTTCTCCATTACTTCAAAACGCTCATTCTTCAGATTAATAGCAATAGCACTTAGACTTATATACCACTTTTTAGTGCTTTACAGCCCTTTCTAAGCGGTTTACAGAGTCAGCCTCTTGCCCCCAACAATCTGGGTCCACATTTTTACAGCCAGTCAGATCGAACTCCTGGCAGTGGGCAAAGTTAGCCTGCAACATGGAATGGATGGATGGATGGTAGATGGATGGGAAAGGGGAAAGGAAGGAAGGAAGGAAGGAAGGAAGGAAGGAAGGAAGGAAGGAAGGAAGGAAGGAAGGAAGGAAGGAAGGAAGGGTAATAGCACTGAGACTTATACATCACTTTACAGCCCTAAGTGGTTTACAGAGTCAGCCTGTTACCCCCAACAACCTGGGTCCTCATTTTACCCACCTTTGAAGGATGGAAGGCTGAATCAACCTTGAGCTGATCAGGATCGAAGTATTGGCAGTGGGCAGAGTCAGCCTGAAATACCAGATGGATGGGTGGATGGATGGGTGGATGGAAGGGAAGGGGGGAAGGAAGGAAGGAAGGAAGGAAGGAAGGAAGGAAGGAAGGAAGGAAGGAAGGAAGGAAGGAAGGAAGGAAAGGCAATAGCACTTTCAACTTATATACTGCTTCACAGTGCTTTATAGCCCTCTTTAAGTGGTTTACAGAGTCAGCCTCTTGCTCTCAACAATCTGGGTCTTCATTTTACCGACCTCAGAAAGATGGAAGATGGAGTCAACCTTGAGCCTGGTGAGATTCGAATATATTTCACAGGCTGCACCAAAATCTGGACTGGCAATTTGATTCATTTCCACCCATTGCTTCTCGTGAAGCAAGTGAAAAGCATCCAGATGGAAAGAAACTACTGCTCAGCGAAGCTGTTTTCCACCCTTAATCAACCCTTTGATCAGCTGAAGACTGAATCATAACCACCCTTCAATATCTTAAGCTGCCCTGGGCTTTGATGCTGGATCTCGTTCTAACCACCCCATCACATGATCACCCAGAAAAATCTTATCGACAAAACGATCCTTTTTTTTTTTCATCAGTATCGAATCTTTCCTTCCTCTTTTCTAATCAGGAACACACAAAAAAGTAAATGTAATGTCAAACTGAGCTGTTTGTTTTTAACTTCCCCAGAGTTATGCCCCGACTGGTTTGGTGGTCTTGTTAAGCACTATACTTGGAACTTGTTTTGTGAAACTTTTTTTAAAACCCCCTGCAAAAGGGTTACTTTTAAGGGTCTGGGTTGTTGCTTTTTTGCATTTTCTACCTTTTATCTGTTAGGGTAAACTATAATTAGGCCCCAGGCAAAAGACTAATGATGAATGTTGAAAATCCCAACCTTAGAACCTCTTTAATCAAGGCAAGCTAACTGTAGTCTTGGAAGACAGTTTTAAGAAAATAAACTCTCTTTATTTTATCTGCTACACAGCTATCCTGCCTCCCAGCAGCTGAAGTCAGCTTATATGGAAAGCTCTCCTTATTTTATTTAATCCCTAGACAACAACCCCGAGGTGGGTAGATAGATGGGTGTGTACAACCAAAAACTGTGTTGCAAACACAAACCACAATTTGTAGAAAACGAGCTTCATTATTTGTTCCGGTTTTATTTTATTTTATTTTCCAAGGGATTTATTGTAAGCCTTTAGATTGATTTGAGGGGGGGGGAGGAACAGGGTAGCCTAAATATACAGAAAATTGGTATTCTTTTAGCTTCTAAGGAAGGGACCCCAGTGGCCTGCTTTTAAAGTTTGGAATTATTTTTTATCTTCTCCAGTGGAACAGTAAAGCCAGATTTATAGGTGTTCTATCTTGTTTTGGGAAATCATCTTGATCTCTGTGGCACCCCATGTTCTAACAATAAAAGCTGAACTTAAAAAAAAACACACACACCAAAAACTCAAGACTCCCTTTCTGTTATAATAAAAAAACACCATCTCCCAGCTTTGTCTTCTCAGCTGCAAAAGAGAAATTAAGAAATGATGAAATCGTGTTCCTTTTTAACTTCCTTTGGGGAGGTTAATAGATAACTTGGGGACTATACTATTTTGTCCTGTCCTGTAATCCTTACGCAGGCAGGGTCAATGAGAACTTAGCAGAAGAAAATACGTCCTTCGTCCTCAGTTTTATTCTGCAAAAGACAGTATATGTAGGCAATGGGGACTAGCAGACTTTCCAAATTGGGATTGGTTTATTCCCCCCAAGGGAATATCACAGCAAGGGGTTGATTTTGGACCTAATTAGCAATAACAATAGTAATAGCACTTAGACTTATATTCTGCTTCGCTGTATTTTACAGCCCTCTCTAAGTTTACAGAGTCATCATTTTGCCCCCAACAATCTGGGTCCTCATTTTACCCACCTTGGAAGAATGGAAGGCTGAGTCAACCTTAAGGCGGTGAGAATCAAACTCCTGGCAGTGGGCAGAGTTAGCCTGCAATACTGCATTCTAACCACTGCACATCATGGATGAATGGTCGGATGGACAGATGGACGTTGACAGAAGGAAGAGCACTTAGACTTATATTCGTGTCAGCCTATTGCCCTCAACAACCTGGACCCTCATTTTACCGACTTCAAAGGAGGCGGAGTCAACCTTAAGCTGGTGAGATCCGAACTGCTGGCAGAGGGCAGAATTAGCCATTTATTTTCCTAGCTAGACACAAGAAGGATGTTAGGCATGCAAGGTCTGAAAGATTGAGGAAGTGAATGTGAAATACTTATGATATATAGCAAAAGTGATAAGACTTACATATCTCTTCAGAGAGCGTTACAGACCTAAGTGGTTTACAGAGTCAGCCTCTTGCCTCCAACAATCTGGATCCTCATTTTACCAACCTTGGAAGGATGGAAGGCTGAGTCAACCTTGAACCTGGTGAGAATTAGCCTGCAATACTGAATTCTAACCACGGCACCACCATGGCTTTTAATAATTACTTGGATGGGGCACCAACAGGAAACCCCAAAGCTCTAGAAAAGTCAGAAAACATCCTGGGAGGTGGCCATTCACACTGCATTCCTTTCCCACCACAACTGAGCTCTTCACTAAGGTAAATCACAGTAGGTATGTCTACCTCTATGAGGTCACCAGGCGTAGAGGTCAGCTGAAGCTAATGTTATATTTACTGGGAGGGAAGTCGCATAGAACCTTATGCATGTTGCCTTGAGCTGCCTCATGCAAAAGAGGCAACAAGGGAAGTTGTTGATTGGGCTTTTAAATCAGCCAATAAAGAAGAACTCGTCATTTTATGAACAGAAAGGAGGGGAGGAGAGGGAGGAGAAGGGAAGAAAAAAAACCCAGTGCAAAATTCAATACATGAACTATCACGCATCATTCTTTTATTGCTGTGATAATCAAACATGTTTAATACGTGTTTTGCAATGGTATTTTATATTATAAACCAATATAAAAACAGGACAACGCCTTCAGAATTCCAGAAAAAGGGCCACTGGTGACATGTACCCAACAAAATGCTATTATCTGAAATTTCTAAACAGCTCCTTGAATGATGCAGTGAGATAACAATATATGGGAACAATTTTCCAACCTATTATCACATTAACGGTAAGGTTGGTCTTCTCAACTAATGATGTGACAGCTGGCTGTAAAACATGTTATATGTAGCTGTGCTCAAACCTGTACAATGTTTACATCAGGGATTTCATGGGCCAAAGAGAAGGGGGTTGAATGGGGGTGCTTGAGAAGCAAAACACAAACACCTCCCTTTGATTTTGATTTGAGGGGGGAAAATTCTCAAATTTCCCAACGTCAAAAATCTTGGTTTTGTTTTTCATTTCAAGAATGGATGGTGCAAGAGTGAAGTTTTTGCTGGATCAGAAAAAGTCTGTCTGTTTCATGTTTTTCCCCCTTCTTCCATCAGCAGCAAGCATGCTTATTAATAAAGCAAGAATATTATTTAAAAAAAAAGAAAAATCTGAAGATCAAAATCAAGCAACAAATAGTTGTATCAGCGATGATATTATCATGTTACTATGTTACAGGAATTGAAGCCAATTTCTTTTTAAAAAAACACTGTCACTCATTTACAGTAATTACTATTCCTTTCTGATTATATTAGCCCTGTTATATTTTTGGTTGAACGTCATCGTATCTTCTGGTTGTTACAATTCATTGAAATGCCAACAAAACAATGTAACGTGAATTCCTAACTACAAACCACAGTTCCAGCTAAATATAACACATGGAGAAAAAAGAAAAGAAAATATCAGCATACGCATCAAATGTTTCAGTTAAGGTTTTTCTCATTTCAGTTTTGTATTTCTTCATCAGGACATGTCTATCCAGCGAATGAGCTAGGAAAAGAGGATAGAATTTCTTTGCAAATTTCTCTACAAACAAAAAAAAGTGCATTGAAAATAGGAACTTCTAAAGTCTGACTTGGCTTTTTATCAAATTAGAAACACAGCACAAAACTTCTAGGTTCTTTATCTCTACAATAATGAGAGCTAGAAAATTGTCCCATTTGTTGCTACTTTAAATCAAAGACAGTTTTTTTTAATAAAAAATAAAAAATAAATGTCTTAAGTACAGGAGGGAAAAAATCTCTCTCCCAAGCTAAATTATTCACAACTGGTCTTGCAGAAATCCACTGTCATGAAAAGATTGAAGAGCAATATAATAGCAACAAACCTAAAAGGATGTTATTTAATACTAGTAGAGTTTAGTTTTTATTAGACTGGCATGTTCAGGTGTTTTCGCACAAACAAATATTTAGACTCCTTTGGCATTTGTTTTATAAAACTACCAAGCCCAGGAGGCAAAATAGATTATGTCCCTGAGCAAGCACTTATCTGATGAAAGTTTGTAAATATTAAAACTGTTCTTTGGGGAAATTGAGTGGTAAACCCATATGCATACAGCCTCGGGGATAAAAATGAGGTTACTCTTTAAGTATGAAATCCTGCACAATGGAAAACTACATGCATGCTGCAAAAATGCATCTGATTTAAAGGACAATGGGGGGGGGGGGAACCAGCATGACAACAGAGCTGATTTGACGAAAATACGTTAAGGTATGTGCTAGCTAATAACTGCACATATCGTAACATACTGTGTTTATTGGAATTCTCAACCGGTTAAAATCTGTAGCAGAACCAGCTTGGATTTTAACCAAAATTACGGTAGCTACACCAAATAAATAAATGCTTAGATCTGATATTTATCTTTCTTTTCTTTTCTTTTTCTTTTTGCTAAGGTATAATGTGATCTGCTTGGCTTTGGATTAAGGGTGCTGTGGGAACTCAGCCCTTCTGTTCAGTAATCCCTGATTTTCAACTTTGTGCTATGTGTAACTGGTAGCTTATTCATGAATCTTGGCTTCATGTGATGGGCGAATCCAGGCACCTGAGACCCCTGCCAAAAGGTCACCTTTCTTTTGCTGGGTTTATTTTTAACTGGAAATTTTTAATTGAAAAAAAAGTGTTTGAAAAAGTAAACAGTCCAATAGATAACTGAAACAGAGATTTAGGCAATGCATAGGTAAGGGCAAGTTTCAGTGTTTCTCAACCATGGAATCTTTAAGGTGAATGGATTTTAACTCCTAGATTTCCCCAGCCATCTAGCACAACTGAGTTCATACAATGATGGTCATGGGATTTTATTGTTCCAATATCTGGGAAGTAGGTCCCAAGTCCTTCTTCTAAGCCAGAGGTAGACTGTGTCCCTATGATTCCTACAATGTAGGACTTCTCAGCCTTGGTAAGTTGACAATACTCATAGTAATGGGGGGCCCTAGATTTGTCCATAGGTCAGGTGCAAAAGACCAGGTCCATATGTGACGGTCCAATTAAACTGATTTATAGAGAAAAAGAGCGAGAGCAGAAAGAAAGAAAGAAAGAAAGAAAGAAAGAAAGAAAGAAAGAAATAGAAAGAGAGAAAGAGAGAGAAGGAAAGAGACAGAGGAAGGAAGGAAGGAAGACAAAGACAGACAGAAAGAGAGAAGGAAAGAGAGAGAGAGGAAGAAGGAAGGAAGGAAGGAATGAAGGAAGACAAAGACAGACAGAAATAGAAAGAGAGAAAGAGAGAGAAGGAAAGAGACAGAGGAAGGAAGGAAGGAAGGAAGGAAGGAAGGAAGGAAGGAAGGAAGGAAGACAAAGACAGACAGAAAGAGAAAGAGAGAGAAGGGAAGGAAGGAAGGAAGGAAGGAAGGAAGGAAGGAAGGAAGGAAGGAAGGAAGGAAGGAAGAAGATTGATTTGTGGACTTTAACTCCCAGAATTCTTTAGCCAGCACAGCTTTGGGATTCTGGGAGTGGAAGTCCATACCTCTTAAAATTTAACAGGTTTAACAGCCTTGGTGGTGCAGGCTGTTAAATGCCTAGCACTTAAGTTCCAGCTGCCTGCAATTAGTGCAGGCTCGAATCCCACCAGGCTCAAGGTTGACTCAGCCTTCCATCCTCTTGGGGTAGGTAAATTGAGGACCCAAGATTGTTGGGGGCACTAAGCTGACTTTGTAAAAATGCCGCTTAGTAATAAGCAGACATATACAATGGAAGGAAGGCTATTGCTGAACGCATTGGGTTGTGCTCCAAAAATTGTAAGCCGCCCTGAGTCTCCGGAGAAGGTGGCATATAAATGTGAATTTAAAAAAAACAAAAAAACAGATTAACATAGTTGGAAGGGACCTTGTAGGTCATCTAGTCCAACCCCTGCCCAAGCAGTTGTCAAGGTTGAGGGACACTTGTCTAAAACTTGCTTCCTGGGCCTCTCACTGGGGTAACTGTTGAAGGACCAGAATTATCAGTCCTCTAGCTGGGTCTTAAAAGTGGAAAAGAAAAACTCCCATGAACAAAAACCACCCCCTTCTAAAAGAAGAAAATACAGCCGAAGACTTTTATATGTATACATATAAAACAGAGAACAAAGGCCATTTGGCCTTTGATGTGTCAAGCATAAACACAATTGATACACTCAAGTTGATCTTCTTCTACTTCCATTTCTAAAAGATCTCTCCTGGATAGAGTAGGAAAAAACCTTTTTTTTTTTGTCAAGCATTCCCCCAAATGGCATTGGACTTGCAGGAAACCCTGCTGCCAATCACGACTTCCCGACACCCAGTACGCTCCCACAGGCAGGGCCTCCTGGTGGTGCCGTCAGCTAGACAGTGTTGGCTGGTGGCCCCCAGGAATAGGGCCTTCTCTGTGGGGGCGCCCGCCCTCTGGAATCAGCTGCCCCTGGAGCTCCGGGTGGCCCCGGACCCCCAATCCTTCCGCCATGGCCTAAAAACCTGGCTATTTCAACCAGGCCTACCCGGACTGATGGGGAGAGTTTTAAATGGGTGTTAAATGTTTTAGTTTTTATGATTATGAGATGTTCTTGGGTTTAATTTATTTTTAACTTGTGTATTATATGTTTTTTAGTATTGTAAGCCGCCCTGAGTCCTTTGGGAGATAGGGCGGCATATAAATCTCATAGTTAAATTAAATTAAAGAGAGAATGAAAAAAATAGCTGAGGAATTCTGGGAGTTTAGGTCCACAAATCTTAAAGTTGCCAAGGTTGGACAACCCTGCCTTAGAGAGAAAATGGGGCATATGCTTGTTTTGGGGCTATTTTAAAATCCAAACCAGAAAAGGATAGTCCTGAATATGTGAAAATTTTATCTGCAGATGAAAATCCTAAGATTGGGCAGTAGCGAGATTTTTTTTTTTATCTGTGGCTATAAAAACAAGGATTGTCATAAACATATCAATGATTTAGTATCAAGCAGCAAGAATCAGAACCATGCATTAATTTGCAGTCAAAATGATTTATTGCTTGGCCTATGCACAAGAATACTAGTCAACTAAACTGGTGCTACATAAGGGTCAATGGAATTCTAGTTGGACTTAAGACTCTTTGTGGGAACGTAACAATCCCAGGCTGATTCCTCTCTTGACTCCTCCTCCAGGCTCCGCCTGCTCTGCTCCTACAGTTAAGGATTTCAAGTCTATTATTGTGTCATATTTATTAAATATGTTACTGGTTAAACTATTTTTTCCAATGCCAACATTAGATTATGTTTTTAACTTGCTTTTTGGCTGTGAACTGAATTGTTTTTGTGCTGAAGAAAGGCTGAAGTTTTCACACTGGGGGCAGAAGTTAAGACTTTCTTTGCACCTGCCAACGGCTGCACTGTAAAGGGGAAAATGACAATGTAGATGGTCGTAACTTCTCTAACATTTTAACTGGGATCTTACTCAACTATTGGATCTCATTCCCAAAATCATAAGCTTCTGTGATAGATATCTGCGCAGTATTTGTTCAGAGAAAAAAAAAACCTCCTAGGGGTTGAAACACAATATCTCTAAATATTTGTTGTCCCGTTAGCTTATAAGTCTATTTCCTCATTTCTACCTATCTTCTTTAAAAAGTTCAGTTCATCCCTCATCAGTTCTGCCAACTTCTAGTCTTCAGAAACTTCAGAACTTCTCGAAACGCTTCTACCTCACTTTCTTCTTCTAAGCAATAGCACTATGTTTATATTATTTTATTGGCTTGTTTGTAAACCATCCAGGGTCCCTTAACAATAGCACCTAGACTTATATATCGCTTCATAATGCTTTACAGCCTTCTCTGAGCAGTTTACAGCCTATTGCCCCCAACAATCTGGGTCCTCATTTTTACTGACTTTGGAAGGATGAAAGGCTGAGTCAACCTTGAGCAGGTCAGGATTGAACTGCTGACAGTTGGCAGAGTTAGCCTGCAATAGCAAAGCAACTGAGCATTCAGAAGAGACAGAGCTTCCTACTCTCATCTCCTGCCTCCTTCAGGGTTGCTGCATAGATCAAACTCAAAGGGAAAGGACACACAGGAGGAGGGAAAACAAAAGATGGAAATTTTAACAAGTTGAGCCTTGTCAGTGAAACTATTAGAGGTAGTCCTCGCTCAGAGACACCATTCAAAGTTATAGTGGATGTCCCCAGAGCTATATCAGTCATGGTGGTGCAGTGGTTAGAACGCAGTACTGCAGGCTATTTCTACTGCCTGCCAGCTGCCTGCAATTTGGCAGTCCAAATCTCACCAGGCTCAAGGTTGACTCAGCCTTCCGTCCTTCTGAGGTGGGTAAAATGAGAGGACAAGAGGCTGACTCTGTAAACCACTTAAGATAGGGCTGTAAAGCATTGTGAAGCGGTATATAAGCCTAAGTGCTATTGCTATTTACAACTGTTTTTCAAAGTTATGACATCTGTCACATAATTGCATTTTTGGCAATCAGGCCATTTGCAACATCCTGCAATCATCTGGGCTGTTTCCCAATGTTTATTTCCAGTTTCCAGCAAAAATACACCCATTGGAAACATCAGATTCGCTTAACATCTGGTATGTTCGCTTAACGCCCACGGTGCCTGCTTAACGATCACAGCAAAAAAAAGGTTATACCATCAGGCACAGCCATGGGGTGTTCTCTTAACGACGGAGCCACGACTGCAATTCGGGGCTCGATTGACGGTCTTAAGTCAAGGATTACACCTTGACTTGAGGAAAAAGAAGTAGAAAGATCCTCAGCAGACGAGAAGAGATGGAACAACGATGAACCAAGAAATAACCGGCCCTTTGGATGAATGCTGTGCAGAAAAGAAACACAGTGCAACCCTGCTACTCTCATCCAATTCCATGAGGAATTTGCCTGGGATCATCTTTCAAAGAGAAAAGGATTACTTCGAAATTCCCAAGGGCGGAGTGGAGCGGTGTTTCATTTTGGGAGGAGAGGGGGAGACAAGACCTCAGGTGTCAAGTGAAGATCTGGTATTTTAGCATACAAGTCTCTCGCTTGGGATTCTGCCACTTCCCTGATTTCCATTAAATCTCCAGGGAACCGAAGGGCAGGAGAGAGGGCAGGGCACCTGGAAGACGGGTAGGGCGGGAAGGGAGATTGAAAGGGGGCAGAAAGCTCACAAAGAAATATAAAAGGCATTTCAGCCACTGGAGAGTAGAGTAGAAATACAAATACTTTTTTTGAGGGGGGCAGGAGGGGAAAACTTTTAGCAAGTAATACAATGGGATTAACGGCTGTTCTCACGGCTGGCTTTTCTCTCCTTCCCTTTTGGATCAACAGATTCAATAGCTGGGTCACCGGATTACACTTAACACGTGATTCGCCTGGGTTTGCAGGTAAACTGAACCCAATCATTTCGAGTAAAATAATCACACTGGGGTTAGAACAAACCCTGGGACACAATGCACTCCAAGCCCAACCTAGGCGAGACTTCATTGTTCTTTTATTCCACAGGGTTTTTAAAAGAAAAACCATGGCAGAAATAACTGTGCTTTTTATTATCCCCAATCAAATCACGGCTATAAAACTTCACTGAGGAATCAACTCAGTATTTCGGTTTTAATTCACAATAGATTTATGGCTAAGTTAATGTATCATGGTGCCCTACAACTATTAAATAAGGATTATCACTGGAATGAACGTTCCTTGGTGATCTTTGAACTTGGTCGGTTCCTTGCAGACATTTCATTACCAAACTAGGTTACATTATCAGTGCTAGTAGGGAGTGGGGTTTTGTAGTGGTGGAGGAGAGCTGGGACTGGTCTTTGTTCTCCAAACTTGGTTGTTTTCTTGAAGACACTTCATTACCAAACTAGGTAACATCATTAGTGTCGGTAGGGAGTTGAATTCGCTCTCAATTTATATTCTAATGGCTTTTTAAAAAAATTACATTTATATGCCGCCCTTCTCCGAAGACTCAGGGCGGCTTAAAATTTTTGGAGCACAACCCAATGCGCTCAGCAATAGCCTTCATTCCATTGTATATGCCTGCTTATTACTAAGCGGCATTTTTACAAGGTCAGCTTATTGCCCCCAACAATCTTGGGTCTGTTTACCACTGGAAAATAGTTTTGGGATTTCCTAACCCTGATTTACAAAATGCAAGGCAGGTTTGTATAGCACACCAGACCAAAGTCAGGTGAGGACCTGGTAAGTGCACTCCTTTAAAAAAAATATTATAATGAAACATTTTCATTTGGCTGTCCTGCCTTGGCTTGCTTTGAAAACCCAAAGAATTAGGAAATCCTCTCTCACCTCAATCATGTGAACAAGATGCAAGATTGTCACTGAAACCAATCCCAGACAAAAGCCACACTCTGTCAACGAACAGGAAAAGAGAAATGAAAGGGAGATGGAGATAAATAAAGAGAAAAAAAAACGAAAGCTGCAATCCATATACCCTTACTTAGCAATAAACCCAGGGATGCCCGTAAATACGAGAGGCCTGCATAAATTTTGACCTCACTCCAGCCACAAAATGAAGAACCAGGGGCTGAGTTGACAGACCACAAGAAGTCCTAAAGATGTGGCTTTGTGAACTTTCTGCCACAGGTTAGGAGGAAAGAGCATAGTCTTTGCACTATTTATATGACGCTGGTGAATCACACAGGATCTAAAGAGCAACACCTCCATCAAAAGGCCCAAAGTCCAGAACAGTCATTAATTCTGAAAGAGCCTTGGTGGTGCAGGCTGTTAAATGCCTAGCACTTAGTTCCAGCTGCCTGCAGTTAGTACAGGCTTGAATCCCACCAGGCTCAAGGTTGACTCAGCCTTCCATCCTCTCAGGGTAGGTAAATTGAGGACCCAAGATTGTTGGGGGCAATAAGCTGACTTTGTAAAAATGCCGCTTAGTAATAAGCAGGCATATACAATGGAATGAAGGCTATTGCTGAGCGCATTGGGTTGTGCTCCAAACATTGTAAGCCGCCCTGAGTCTCCAGAGAAGGGCGGCATATAAATGTAATTTTAAAAATTCTAAAAAACAGCTAACTGCTGCTAACGTCTACCTGTGGTTGGCAAGGATCAACTTCAGACAGCCAACTGGGAAAATGGCTGCTTCGGGAGCCACAACTGGTAGAGTTGTACAACCACAACAAAGCTGCAAGGAAACATGAGCCATTAACTCTTCTGCTAGCCTTATATTCTCTTGAGCCTACTGCTCTCTGGCAGCCTACCTTGCAGGGTTATGGTGAGCTATAAGAGATGCTTCGCTCGCCGATGCCTTTGCAAGAAGGCCAAAATTCATTACATGCACGAGAAGAAGTAAACACCCACGTTTCTTGAGCCAATATGAAATTTAGTCTCAGAAAGCAGGGGTCTCAACCTTTGGCAACTTTTAAGACTTGTGGACTTCAGTTTCCAGAATTCTGGGAGTTGAAGTCCACAGGTCTTAAAGTTGCCAAGGTTGGAGACCCCTGTCATAAAGAACACTTAAAGTATCACGTTATCTGCAAACTAGCCTAAAATCCAGCCAGATATGTTATCTAAGATGGGAGAGAGAGCAAATGCATCTGCCATTTTCTGCAATCTAGAACAGGGAAAGAGACGTTGCAGGAGATTTAACACAATCATTTCAAATCCCAAGGAGGAGGAAGAGAAGAGGAGGAGCTTTTTCCAGCCTTCTGCTCTTTAGACTGGGTGGACTACAACTTCCCACAATCTGGGTGGACTACCCTCCCCATAATCCTTAGCTTGCTCACCCTCACTTCAAAAGATCAAGGGTAACAAAGGTCAACCCTGGCTCTGGTCTTCAAGAAAGCAAAATTCATCAGGGTGTATCTTTCAGAATCCAACTGCAAACACAAAATACATGCTGTTTCTTGAACCATTCAACACACTCCACGCGTACAAAGCCTGTTTGCTTTCCGTCCCAGGTCTGATTTGCTCTTCTTTCTCCCTTTAATTATAGGTCAGCATTTTAAGAGCCAGCCAACCTGATTTTAAAAAAACAAAGAAACCTCAACCTCCAAAGAAGGAAATGATTAAAATCTAAGTAATCAGGCATCTGGATGTTGAAGAAAGAGGAAGCGAAGTCTTCCATCATGAGGTGTCATGATGAATAATTCAATTACAATCGCCATCTAAATAATGGGGAAAAAGGCAAGCCCTTAGCAAACAGGGTTTTTTAATTATTGTTTTTTTTTTTGCTAACCTCTTCGTTTCAACCTCAGATATTCCAAACTGCCGAAGGACAAGAAGATGACAATCGGATTAAGAACAATAATTTTTTTTTTTAAAAGCAACCTAAAGTCAAAATGTTGCTTCTGTGGGAGGCTTTGTTCTAATCTAAAGCACCTATTTTGACCTCAAAGACCATCCTTCATGCATGCCAGGTTTTGCAAAATTTTATTATTTTTTTTTTGCAGGATGGGGGGGAGGTTTTCCAGCTCCCCACCATCCAAGGGTTCGACCACAACTCTCCCCGAACCCCCACCAAGCACAGAGAAGGTGCCAGGAGCCAGTTCAAAACTGGGGGAAGGAGCAAGGGAAGGTAGTGAGAACGGCCCCAGAACAAGCAAGCAAAGTCTACCTTGAGCAGGTTGTGGGGAAGCTTCCACCCCTACAAGCCACAGATTGGCACAATGGGCCAAGCCAAGGTGGGTTCAAACCAGCGGGTGCCTGCTTTTGCCTGACACCCCAAGACCTGGCTCGATCGGGAGGGGGGGTATTCAAACAGCCCAATATGCAAACCCAGGTAAAGGGGAGGGAGGGAGGAAGGTAAGCCCCCCCCCCAATTCAGCCCAAGGGTTGGGGGGAGTTAGGTTTGCTCTTGGCTGGAGCAGCCACTTACCGTGGCGGAGGCCAGGCTGTGGTCGGTGAGGGCCAGGTGATGCGGCTCCCACCGGCGCAGAAATTTGGAGGTGAGGATCTTGCTCAGGAAAGTCCGCGGGTGCCGCACGACGCACACCTGAATGTCCCCTTCCTGGAGCAGCTTGTACCTCATGCCGCTGCAGTGGACGCCTCGCCGGCACGGGGCTGCCCCACTCTTGGTCCCTTCGGGCGCTTCGCCCAGCAGCGGCTTGCTCTCCTCCAGCGGACGGGGGTCGCTGCCGCCGCCGCCCCCGCAGCCCCCGCTCGTGCAATCCATGGCGACCCCCTCCCCGGGCGGAGCGAGCGAGGGGCGGGGGGGCGAGAGAGAGGAGGGAGGGAGGGGCGGGGAGCCGACGGAGCGGGGGCGAGAAAGAGGGGGGGGTCTCAGCCCCGGCCACCCCCGAGCCTGTCGGCGGAGGAGCGCGGAGCCCCCATGCAGCCAAGACCCCGCCGAGAGACAAAAGGCGCTGCTGCTGCTGCTGCTGCTCCGGAGGGACTGCACGGCGGGGCTCCGCTTGGCGGGCGAGGCGAAGGGGACCGACGGGCGGCTTCCAGCCGGGCCGGGCGACGGAGGAGAGGCTCTGCCCGGCGGGTCCTCCTTGTGCACGTCTGGAGGCGGGCGGGCGAGCGGGCGGACGCGTGTCCCGGAGCCAGGGGCGGCGTCGTGAAGCCCTCCGGAGGAGCCGCCGCCGCTGCCGCCGGAGGAGGAGGAGGAGGAGGCGAGCCGAGGCTGGGAGCGCCTGGCAGGAGCCGCTCCGGAGCGCCTCTGATTGGCTTCCCCGGTCATGTGCGGCCGCCGCTCTGACGTCAATGCCCAGCCGGGCAGCTGCTGCTGCTCCTACTCGGGCTGGCTGCGCTCGCCTGGGCCGCCAGTCGCCCCGGGAGCGCGCCGCGTCCACACGGCCCGGGATGGAGCTGAGCGGCTGGATGGGGAATTGAGGGTGGGGGATAGAAGGGAAGGGGAGGGGGGAGTTCTGGGGGGGAGGGCGGTCTTTGGAGCCGGAGGACTACATAGTCCATGCCACCCATCCTCGGCGCTCTTCTGGTGGGCACCAGGTTGCAGGACAAGGCTTTCTTTCTTTCTTTCTTTCTTTCTTTCTTTCTTTCTTTCTTTCTTTCTTTCTTTCTTTCTTTCTTTCTTTCTTTCTTTCTTTCTTTCTTTCTTTCTTTCTTTCTTTCCTTCCTTCCTTCCTTCCTTCCTTCTTTCTTTTTCTCCTTCCTTCCATTCCTCTCAATCCCATCTCTTACCTTCGTTCTCATTCCCATCTCCTCCCTCCCTTCCTTTTTCTTTCTTTTTCTTTCCTTCCTTCCTTCCGTTCTTCTCAATCCCATCTCTTACCTTTGTTCTTGTTCCCATCTCCTCCCTCCCTTCCTTCCTTTTCTTCCTTCCTTCTTCTTTCTTCTCAATTCCATCTCTTACCTTCATTCTCATCCTTCCTTCCTTCCTTCCTTCCTTCCTTCCTTCCTTCCTTCCTTCCTTCCTTCCTTCCTTCCTTCCTTCCTTATTTTTCTTCTCAATCCAATTTCTTATCTTCGTTGTTATTCCCATCTCCTTCCTTTCTTCCTTCCTGCCTGCCTGCCTGCCTGCCTTCTCCACTCCCTTTCTCTCACACCCCCAATCCTCTTTTCACCAGCCAGCACAGAACATAGGGCTGGAAGGGACTTTTGAGGTCTTCTAGTCCAACCCCCCTTGCTCAAGGCAAAAGACCTTATACCCTCCCAGTCAAATGGTTGCCCAATAGGATTTGGAGTTGGGCGTTGGCTTTTGAATTTTGAAAAGCCAGTACGTTTGTTTTTAATCTTTAACTGATGGTCCTTGATTGCCTTGAACATGTGAACTCAGATGGGTTGGTGTAAAACAAGACTGAGCTAAAATGGGAATTTATCAATTCCTCCGTTTTTTGATTGACGCTACTCGCTGAGCCATGAGCAATGAATGAAGTGGCCCAATGGGGTTCCAGTAACACACCTGATAAGATTATAGTGGTTCGTTTGTATTTTAGCTTGTTTTTCAAACCTGCCCTACAATTGCCTAGATGTGATTTATCCTGATGAATCAGCGCCCGCAGCTTTTTATCAAAAACACACACAGCTTTTATCAAAAACACACTGTGATGGATGGACAGAATGTCATGGCAAAAATTTATTTATTTATTTATTTTATTGGACTTATATGCCGCCCCATCTCCGAAGACTTGGGGCGGCTCACAGTTAAAACATACAAATACAATAAATAATTAAAAAGAAATTAAATCACTATAAGGTCCAATAAAACTGAATTAAAAATTAAAACTGTCCCATACCCCCGGTAAGGTAATCACAGCCTGACTTGGTCAAATAGCCAGGTCTTCAAATCGCGGTGGAAGGTGCGGAGGTCAGGGGCCAGGCGGAGGTCCAGAGGCAGTTGATTCCATAAATCGGGGGCCGCCACAGAGTAGGCTCGCCGTTGGGGGACCGCCAGCTGACATTGGCTTGCGACAGGACCCCGAGGAGCCCCTGCCTGTGTGCCCGTACAGGGCGGTTGGTCCCCGATATCGGTAGGAGGTGCTCCCTTAAATATTGTGGACCCATGTCATGTAGGACTTTGAATGTTAAAGCCAAAACCTTGAACCTCACCTGGAGCGCAACCGGCAACCAATGCAAGCCGCGCAGGAGGGGGGTAATATGGGAGAATCGGGTAACTCCCATCACAACCGCGCGCGCCCATCACAACCAGCTGCAACATTCTGCACCAGCTGCAACCTCCGGATGGTGTGCAAGGGCAGTCCTAAATAGAGAGCATTGCAGTAGTCGAGTCGCAAGGTAACATGAGTGACTGTATGCAGGGCATCTCGGTCCAGAAACGGGCGAAGCTGGTGAACCAGCCGGACCTGGGCAAAGGCCCCCCTGGCGACGGCCCCCACCTGCTCCTCCAACTGGAGCCGCGCATCCAGGAGGACCCCCAGGTTCCGTGCCCTATCCACAGGGGGCAACACCACTCCCCCTATGGTCAATGATGGACACTCTTGACTGGACCGAGATGCCGGTATGTACAGCCACTCAGTCTTGGCCGGGTTGAGCCGAAGCATGTTTCCGTCCATCCAGATCCGTACCGCATCCAGACAGCGAGTCATCACGGAGAGGGCATCACTGATTTGGTTTGGGGTGGAGATGTATAACTGGGTATCATCAGCATACTGGTGATACCTCACCCCAAAACCACGAATGATCTCACCCAGCGGTTTCATGTAGATATTAAATAAAAGGGGAGAGGACCGACCCCTGAGGGACCCCACAAGTGAGCGCCCTCGGGGCCGACCTCTGTCCCCTGTCAACACCGAGCCCCGGAGAGGTAGGAGGAGAGCCACCAAAGAACAGTGCCCCCACTCCCAGCCCCTCGAGACGTCGCAAAAGGATACCATGGTCAATGGTATCGAAAGCTGAGAGGTCTAATAGGACCAGGACAGAGGAAAAACCCTGTCCCGGGCCCTCCAGAGATCATCCATCAGTGCGACCAATGCCGTCTCCGTGCTGAAACCAGGCCAGAAGCCCGATTGGTACGGATCTAGGTAGTCTGCTTCATCCAGGAAAAGCGGAACCTGCTGAGCCACCACACTCTCAACAACCTTCGCCAAAAAACGAAGGTTGGAGACTGGACGGAAGTTGTCTAACACGGTCGGGTCCAGGGCAGGCTTCTTCAGGAGGGACCTCACCACCGCCTCTTTCAAGGCGGAGGGAAAGACACCCTCCTTTAACGAAGCGTTGACCACTGCCCGGAGCCAACCGCAGGTGACCTCCCTGGCGGCATAAGCCAGCCAGGAAGGGCACGGGTCCAACAAACATGTGGTGGAACTCAGACGCCACATAATCCTGTCCACTTCATCCTCAGAAACAGGGTCGAACTCAGCCCAGATCACATCAGCCAGACTACTTGCACCACAATCCTCAGACCACTGCAAGGTGGAGCACAACCTGCCCCAAATCCGTGCGATCTTATCCGACAGATATTGACCAAATTCCTCAGCCCTTCCCCGGAGAGGGTCCACCACCTCCCGGATGTAAGAGGGAGCGGTGGCCCTAAACAGGGCGGCTGGGCAGTTATCTGGACGCTATGAGGGTGGAGAGATAAGACCTTCTCGCCACCCCCATAGCTACCAGGTAAGTCCTTATATGGGCTCTTAACTGGGCTCGATCGGCTTGGGAGCGGGTGGCCCTCCACCTGCTCTCTAAACCCCTCTGGCGCTTCATCTCCCGGAGCTCCTCAGTATACCAAGGAGCTACCCGGGATCCACGGCGTGTGAGGGGACGCATGGGGACAACCCTGTCGAGGGCAGCCTCAGCAGCCTGCTGCCAAGCAGCCGCCAGGTCCTCGGCAGAGTTGTGGGCAAGGGAAATGGGGAAAAACCCCAGTTCCACCTGGAACCTCTCAGGGTCCATCAGGGCCTGGGGCGGAACCATCTAAGTGGCTCCTCATCCCAGCAGTGGGGGCAGCCTGTTGGAAGACCAGCCGCAGGAGATAGTGATCAGACCATGGGACGGGCAGTGTTGTACAACTCGCCTGCCCTATATCACTACGCCACTGTTCCATGACAAAAACCAGGTCGAGAGTGTTTCCCCCCTCGTGAGTCGGGCCTTGAATTAACTGGGTCAGGCCCATGGTCCCCATGGAGGCCATGAATTCCTGGGCCAAACCCGACGCCCCCCCAAGGGAAGGCAGATTGAAATCACCCAGGACCATAAGCCCCGGGAGATCCACCGCCACCCCCGAGAGAACGCCGAGAAACCCAGGCAGGGTTGCTGCCACACAGCTGGGGGAAAGGTATGTCAGCAGCAAACCCACCCGACCACCAGGCCCCCACCTCAGGAGGAGGGTCTCACTTCCGCCTATCTCAGGAACAGTGACCTCCCTTGGAATCAGGGTCTCCCGAATAACCACAGCCACTCCACCACCCTCCCTGAGCCCGTGGCCGGTGCAAAATCCGGAAACCTGGGGGGCATAAATCAACCTGGCCCAACCAGGTCTCAGTGATGCAAGCCAGGTCCGCAGCCTCCTCCTCAATCACCTTGCGGAGGAGGGAAGACTTATTAGCCACGGACCTGGCATTAAAATACACCAGCTTGAGCCCAGGGGTCCCCATTCCCCTGCCCCCAGGGGAGGAGGTCATAGGGTCGGAGTGCGGCACCGCTCGAAGATAGCGAGGGCGCGCTCCCAACACATGATCTGGCCCTATGCCTCATCGTCTCCCACCGATCCCAACCACCCTAGGGATTGCGGTCCCCGGCCCGCACTCCGGGCCCCACCGCCCCCAACCCCCCCCCCACCCCGAGCCGGGCTGCAATCCACCCCCCCGACATCATTTCCCACCCTCCTCCCTAGCCTACTTAAAAATGTATTTAAAAATTTAATTAAAGGGGTCCTAGTGACCCTCTTTTTTGCCTTCTTAGAGCCCCAACCCCAACCCAACTCCCCGCCATGCCATCTCTCCGGGTTCCATAACCCATCCTCGAGGTAGGCCGGTGATAGTGTAGCAGGCCATGTCCTGGAGGGAGGGAGCCTCCTGAAGGCCTGAAGCTCTGCTGCTGTAAAAGTTCGAATATTACAGATCCAGGGATGTCAAGGAACCGGCACAAGGGTCTGTAGGTGGAAACAATAAAGTCCGAATATAGGAACTTGGTAAAGTCCTAGGTACTGCCCGTCGGGGGGTCCAGGAACCAGGCTGCCCTCTCACAACAGACCTGTGGTTGATGTTTAAGACCCTCCTCCGGATCAAGTCCCGCACTCTCACCGCGGGTATCCCCCATGGGCACCAATTGGACAGTTGGTAAACAGATGTTAAATGGCTATCTAGAGAGAAAGTGAGTCCCCACTGCCGTTCTCTCACCACGGCTAGGGAAACAACAAAATCTGGTAGCCGTAAACCAAGTTCAAGGGTGTACAGTCGGCACTGGGAATCTGGGCCCAGGTCACTAGGGTGTCCAAGCTCACCCCTCCGTGGCCTATGGCACGGTATAGATGGTTATAAAATAAAGATGATTTACTGTATATTCCATTTTGAACCAGCATGCTTTATGATACTGAGAATTTATAGCTTAACCTTTGCAAAACAAACCAAACAAGTGGAGTATCAATTAAATGTGAAGTAATCTTCCAATTGAAGAGATAGCAGCTGCTTATGTAAAACAATGGTGTTTTAATTGAATTTGAGTTTAAATTCAATGGATTGAAAAGTAAAACCTTGAAATTATTAATTATTTTAACCACTGTAAAATTTAGTTTTTGTAATTTTTGGGCTTGTGGAATTAGTTTAATCTCTTTTTAAGTATTTATTGTTGCTGTTTTTAGTTGTGCGCCGCCCCGAGTCTTCGGAGATGGGGTGGCATACAAGTCCAAAAAAATAAATAAATAAGTAAATAAGTAAATAAATAAATAAATAACTTTCACGTGACATTAAACATAATAATGAATAATGGAGATCACATGACATTAAAAAGCTTATTTTCTAGTTACAATGTTACGCTTCTGTGCTTTATAAAGTAGCATACTCTTAGAAAAATCAATACAATATAAAAAAGTATCATATTGGACTGAAGTCTTGTAACAACAGTGGAAGCAACAATAAAAACAAATTGAATACTCACATTTACAGATAAAACGATACTCTTTTGAAAGACCCATAACTAGAATGTAATATTTCAAACTGTTGTTTTTGGAAAGAACTTTGCCACGCTCCAAATACTAAAAGTGCACCAGGAATTCTTTTTAAGTTCTTTTCATTTTTATTACTGTTACGAAAGCTGCAAATATTTAATCATTCAGATTGAATCACAATCAGTACTGGGCTTGCTTTGGATAAGTAAAATATTTTTTAAACTAAAAATCTGCGTGTGGAAATGACAGAAGAAGGCCTGAAAAAGTAAAAGGCCTGGTGTGAGGACTGAAGAATGAAAAGTAGAAGAGTAGAAAAATGTTAATTTTTTAAAAATAATGATCGAATTCAAAACACTTATATAAAACTAACACTGTCTGCTAAAGTGCATATACAGATAGTCCCCAACTTATTAAACCTATAAATCTATAGAAGTACCCAAAAAAATTATACGGGCCGACACAATTGTGTAATTCCTATGGACACACGAAATATACTGATGATTTATTTTGATGATTAATATAGCAATCTTGCATGTGATTAGATAGAAATAAGTAAACAAGAAAAAAATAAGATCTATTCTGCTATGCTCAGAAGGATTTATTTCTCATTTGGCATGGAGAGGAATGCACACAGCAGGCTATTTCTAGGCATACCTGATTAGGAATAAAGTTCATGAAATTTAATGGGGTATAAGGACACAGAAAGATTTATCTTCAACTTAACACTGAACCATTCAAAGCTTGCAAGATGAAACAGAGATACTGTAGGGATCTGTAAAAGACCAAAAGCTTAGGCACAAATTTGTAGATATCTAACCTACAAGCCCTGGAGAGGCCAGCAATAAAATAAGTGTCGTTATGCAAATGAAGTAATTAAATCATGTTTTGTTTTGCTACTTCTTTCCTATAATTGACTGGAGTAGTCTTAATTCCTGGAAGCCTAGCAAAGCTTCAGCAATTCTTAGACTTAAATTAGCATAGCCTTACATCCTTGTAGCATTTTATAAATGTTAGTATTACTTATGGCTTTTTATAACGACCTGTCTTCATTTATATAAGCATTGGGTATTTGATGTAAAATGTAAAGGTAATTTTGTAGGATTCTGTTGCATTTGAATACTCTGAAATTATACCTTAATTATTTTATCTTTATTTTATTCTAACAATTTGACTTTTTTTTTACTTTCAGTTATAATCTTAGAGTAATTGTGATGTTATTTATTGTATGCTTGGCCATGACCAAAGAGTAAAATTGATAAAGTGGATGGACTGGTTATCTCGTAATGCAAGTATCTAACAGCATCATTCACATAAAACCTGGGATACATTTTGGACAGAGGTGATATTCAGCAGGTTCTGACCAGTTCTGGAGAACTGGTAGCGGAAATTTTGAGTAGTTTGGAGAACTGGCAAATACCACCTCTGACTGGCCCTGCCCCCATCTATTCTCTGCCTCCCACTGACTCCCAGCTGACCGGCTGGGTCTTCTTTGGTTACCCTGCACAGGAGAACAGAGCTGGAAAGCAGGTTAGTGGGGTGGGGAGGGAATGGGATTTTGCAGTATCCTTCCCCTGCCATGCCCACCAAGCCACAACATGCCCACCAAGCCACGCCCACAGAACTGGTAGTAAAAAAAAAATGAATCCCACCACTGATTTTGGACATCATTGGGGATGGCTGCAGACATCCCTGCCTGCAAGGCCCTCACACAGGGACGCTCAACAATCTGGAAGAGAATCTGAGCAGACAGAAATACGGTGTCACTCAAGCAGAACTGCTGATTCTCCAGGAAGCAACACAAGTCTGGGGGTGGGATTCCTTCTTAAACAACCCTTCTGTAAGAATAAGAGAAGGAAGAACTCAAAAAGAGTTATTGCTTGCAAAGAAGCAATTAAATGAGAACATTATTTAATCCTCCTAACCAAATGCAACAGTTTCTCTGGCATTCAAAGAATCTGATGCATTTCTTTGAACAT
The DNA here is from genome assembly GCA_009733165.1 of Naja naja. Classification (NCBI taxonomy): domain Eukaryota; kingdom Metazoa; phylum Chordata; class Lepidosauria; order Squamata; family Elapidae; genus Naja; species Naja naja. Next base: position 7,497,678 of record CM019161.1, read on the forward strand.
CAGAGTTTCTGCTGCTCTACAGAGAATATTTTCATATTGTGGTGTAGCACAACTATCCATCAGAAGTTCCTCAGAAATATGGAAATGGAGCAACATTTTATAGTTGTAGTCCTACCTCCATGCTTTAGGGAATGGGTGTCCAATCTTTTGGCTTGCCTGGGCCAAATTAACAAGAATTGTCTTGGGCCTCCAAAATATATATATAATAAGTCTTGGGTGACTTCAACTTGCCCTCCCTGGGAGGGGCATCGGGTTTGGCCCAGGAGTTCATGGCTTCCATGGCGGCTATGGGCCTGACCCAGCTAATACAGGGCCCCACACGGGAGGGCAACATGCTCGACCTTGTTTTTGTCTCAGAGCAGTGGCGTAGTGATCTGGGGGTGGGCAGTATTAATGCCCAACCCGTTGCATGGTTAGATCACTATCTCCTATGGCTGGTCTTCCAACAGGCCGCCCCACGCTGCTGGGATGAGGAACCGCTGAGATGGTTCCGCCCTAGACGCCTGATGGACCCTGAGAGGTTCCAAGCAGAGCTGGGGTTTCTGCCTGCCTCCCTTATCCACAGCTCGGCTGAGGTGCTGGCAGCTGCATGGCAACAGGCTGCCTCGGAAGCCCTCGACCGGGTTGTCCCCTTACGTCCCCTCATTTGCCACAGATCCTGGGTGGCTCCCTGGTTTACAGAGGAGCTCCGGGAGATGAAGCGACGTAGGAGGGGCCTAGAGAGCAGGTGGAGGTCACCCGTTCCGAATCTGACTGAACCCAGTTGAGAGCCTATATTAGGACTTACCTGGGAGCTTTGAGGGCGGCGAGAAGGGCTTACCTCTCTGTCCTCATAGCGTCTGCAGATAATCGCCTGGCCACCCTGTTTAGGGTCATGCGCTCCCTCTTACATCGGGAGCCGAGGTGGACCTCTGCAGGGCAGGACTGAGGAATTTGGACAATATCTGTCGGATAAGGTCACTCGGATCCAGGAGGGGCTGAGCTCTAATTTGCAGTTGTCTGAGGAGGGAGTCACAGAGAATCTGGCTGATGTCATCTGGGCTGAGTTTGATCCTGTTTCTGAGGATGAAGTGGACAGGATTATGCGACGTCTGAGTTCCACCACCTGTTTATTGGACCTGTGTCCTTCCTGGATGGTTTATGCCTCCAGGGAGACCACGTGCGGCTGGCTCCGGGCAGTTGTTAATGGCTCGCTGAGGGAGGGGATCTTTCCTGCCGCTTTGATGGTGGTGGTGAGACCCCCTCCTGAAGAAGCCTGCTCTGGACCCAGCCATTTTAAACAACTTCCGTCCAGTCTCCAACCTTGGTGAAGGTTGTTGAGAGCATGGTGGCTCAGCAGTTTCCACTTTTCCTGGAGGAAGCAGACTATCTAGATCTGTATCAGTCGGGCTTCCAGCCTGGGTTTAGCACGGAGACGGCATTGGTCACGCTGATGGATGATCTCTGGAGGGCTCGGGACAGGGGACTTTTCTCTGTCCTAGTCCTGTTAGATCTCTCAGTGGCTTTTGATACCATCGACCATGGTATCCTATTGCGGTGCCTCGGGGGGTTGGGAGGGGGGCACTGTTTTGCAGTGGTTCTCCTCCTACCTCTCGGGGTGCTCGCAATCGGTGTTGGCAGGAGGGCAGAGGTTGGCCCCAAGGGCACTCACATGTGGGGTCCCTCAGGGGTCGGTCCTCTCTCCCCTCCTGTTCAACATCTAGATGAAGCTGCTGGGCGAGATCATCCATGGTTTTGGGGTGAGGTATCATTAGTACGCTGATGATACCCAGTTGTATATCTCCACCCAAACCAAATCAGTGATGCCCTCTCTGTGATGACCCAGTGTCTGGATGTGGTATGGATCTGGATGGGCAGGAATGGACTGCAGCTCAATTTGGCTAAGACTGAGTGGTTGTGAGTACAGGCATCTTGGCCCAGTCAGTTGATTCCATCTTTGGTCATAGGGGGAGAGGTGTTGCTCCCTGTGGACAGGGCCTGGAACCTGGGAGTCCTCCTGGATTCACGGCTTGGTTTGGAGGAGCAGGTGGGGGCCGTGACCAGGGGGGCTTTTGCCCAGGTTTGACTGGTTTGCCAGTTGCGCCCGTATCTGGACCGAGATGCCCTCCGCACGATCACTCATGCACTTGTGACTTCCCGACTAGACTACTGTAACACTCTCTATTTAGCACTGCCCTTGCATACCATCCGAGGCTTCAGCTGGTGCAGAATGCGGCTGCTGGCTGTGATGGGAGTTTCCTCCCATGTTACACCCCTCCTGCGCGAGCTGCATTGGTTACTGGTTGCCCTCTGGGTGCAATTCAAGGTGTGGGTTTTATCATTCAAAGTCCTTTACAATATGGGTCCAGGGTACTTGGGAGCATCTCCTGCCAATATCAAATACCGACGCCCTGTGCGTGTGCACACGGGACTCCTCGGGTGCCGCCGGCTAGACAATGTCGGCTGGCGGCGCCCTGGGGAAGGGCCTATTCTGTTGCAGCCCCCGCCTTGTGGAACCAGCTCTCTCTGGAGTTCCGTTTGGCTCCTGATCTTCGCTCCTTCTGCCATGATCTGAAGACCTGGTTGTTTGAACAGGCCGGGCTGGATTTACCTCCGGGTTTTTTTTTAAAAATTTTAATTATTTTAATTGGGTTTTAAAAATTGGGCTTGTTGATTTAATTTTCTCTTAAATATTTATTGTTTGTATTACTCTGTTTTTAGTTGTGAGTCGCCCCGAGCCCTCATGGAGAGAGGGCGGCATACAAGTCCAATAAATAAATAAATAAATAAATAAATAAATAAATAAAATGTGTATTGTATGTCAATGGAGATTCTCAATCATCCATACTATGGTTTTCCAAAGATGTTTTTTTTTTCAAAAAGGCAACTGGACTTTCTTGGTGTTTTCTTTGAAAACATTTCACTTCTCATCCAAGAAGCTTCTTCAATTCAGTTCTTCAGTTATTATATTCAAATCACAGAATAATGTTAAAGTTTACAACCTTGGGCGGCTACATTACTAGATGTCCAGAGCTGCATGCAGTCTATGGAATGAACATACCTGCTTTAATAGCAATAGCACTTAGACTTGTATACCACTTAATAACCCTTTCTAAGCATTTTACAAAGTCAGCATATTGCCCGCAACAATCTGGGTCATTTTACCAACCTCGGAAGGATGGAAAGGCTGAGTCAACCTTGAGCTGGTGAGAACTGAACTGCCAGCAGCTGGCAGAATTAGCCTGCAGTGCCGCATTCTAACCACTGTACCACCACTGCTCTGTATGGAGGTGCGGAGAACAGGTGCTACATCCACAAGAGTATATAATTTAGCTAAGTCTATAGGAAAAGGCCATTAAGGAACATCTCAGTGACTGGGATCACAGATCAATTGCCTTATTTAACCATGATGGTGAAGGATAACAGTTGAGTTATTTATTTATTTATTTATTTATTTATTTATTTATTTATTTATTCGACTTATATGCCACCCCATCTCGGAGGACTCGGGGCGGCTTACAATTAAAATACAACAATAAATAAATTAATTATAAAAAGTATTAAACAATTAAGCCGAATTAAAATTTAAAACCCACAGTTAAATAACCCCAACCCAGGAGAATCAGCACAGCCCAGATTGTAAAAAGAGCCAAGTTTTCAAATCATGGCGGAAGGTGCGGAGATCGGGAGCCAAGCGGAGCTGACCCTAGTGTGGCCCCAACCTTAAAAGGTAAAGGTTCCCCTCGCACATACGTGCTAGTTGTTTCTGGCTCTGGGGGCGGTGCTCATCTCCGTTACAAAGCCAAAGAGCCAGCGCTGTCTGAAGACGTCTTCATGATCATGTGACCGGCATGACTAAATGCTGAAGGCGCACGGAACGCTGTTACCTTCCCACCAAAGTGGTCCTTATTTTTCTACTTGCATTTTTTACATGTTTTTGAACTGCTAGAAGCTGGGACAAGGAACGGGAGCTCACTCCATTACACAGCGCTAGGGATTCGAACCGCCGAACTGCCAACCTTTCTGATCAACAAGCTCAGCGTCCTTAGCCACTGAGCCACCACATCCAACCTTAGCAAGTTCTAAAAGTGTGGATTTCGGCTTCCTGAATTCTCAGGCAGACAAAATTCGGTGGGAACCATCAAATGATGATTTCCTCCTTTTGAAGTCTTCTTTCTGTCTCGCAAAGACTCCCAGAACAACACAGTCCAAAGTCTTGTTTTCTCTTGGTTGAGCGGAGTTTAACCAAGTGAAACCAAAACATTTTAAATATCTAGCGCAGGCACGTCCCCATGTTCTCATCCCTCAGGTTGAAAGAACAACTGTTTTGGTCAGAGGGGGAAAAGCTGGTTTTATGAGATGACACGCAGGGAAAGCAAGGGGAAATATATATATCTATATATCTATATCTATCTCTATCTCTATCTATATCTATCCACCCATCTATCCTCTATCTATCTATCTATCTATCTATCCTGTCTATCAATCATCTATCTATCTATCTATCTATCTATCTATCTATCTATCTATCATCTATCTATCTATCCTGTCTATCATCCATCTATCTATCTATCTATCTATCTATCTATCTATCTATCCATCCATCCATCCATCTATCCTGTCTATCTGTATCTACCTACCTACCTACCTATCATCTATCTATCTATCTATCTATCTATCTATCTATCTATCTATCCTCTATCTATAGCTGTCTGTCTGTCTGTCTGTCCGTCTGTCTTTCTGTGTGTCAAGCTGATTTTCTTAGCTTTTCTAATAGCTGTGGCTATGTGTCACAGTCATGGTGAAAGAGTATAACAGGAAGCTATTTACCAGCTGCCGGTATCTATGGTGAGCCATTCTTCTCCTGGAAGAACAACTCACTTAAATGCTGGAAATGAGCACAGGTAGTGTTCAACGTACAACATTTCTTTTAGTGACTATTCAAAGTTACAACAACACTGAAAAGGGTGACTTATGACCGTTTTTCACCCTTGTGATTGTTGCAGCATCCCCAAATTCTGATCGGAATTTGGACGCTTGGCAACAGACTCATATTTATGATGGTTGCAGTGTCCCTGGTTATGGGATCACTTTTTTGGCGACCTTCTGACCAGGAAAAATCAACGGGGAAGTGAGATTCACTTTACAACTGAGGTCCTAACTTAACCGTGGCAGCGCTTCACTTAACAACAGTGGCAAGAAAGGTCGGTAATGTGGGGCAAAATTCACTTAACAACTGTCTCACTTAGCAAAAGAAATTTAGAGCTCAATTGTGGTTGTAAGTCAAGGACTACCTATAGCAGTAATGGCAAACCTTTTTGTTGTGGTGTGCCGAAAGCGCTTGCGTGTGCTAGTACCCACAATGCAATGCATCCTGCCCCCCCTGTGCATGCGTGTGCAACACCCCCACCCTGCCCCCTTACCTGCACTGCGCATGTGCGCGCCTCCCAGCTGATTTTCGGTCCATTTTCAGGACATTTTCGCCCGCCCGGAGGCTCTAGGAAAGCCTCTGCAGCCTCAGAAGGCCGAAAACAGGCCCGTTTTGGCACTTCTGGTATTTCCGGAAGGCCCATTTTTCAGCCTTCCGAGGCTGCAGATGCTTCCCTCGAGCTTCCGGGAGAGCGAAAATGGCCTCAAATAGGCTGAAAATTAGCTGGGAGGCGACACATGTGCAGTGCAGGTAAATTTGGCTGGGGCTTGCATGCCCGTGCAACCAGTGCGGGCCCACAGGGTTGGCCTCCTCAGGGTGCCGTCGGTCAAACAACGACGGCTGGCGGCCCCCAGGGGGAGGGCCTTCTCTGTGGCGGCCCCTGCCCTCTGGAACGAGCTACCATTAGAGATCCGGATTGTCCCCGACCTGCGAGCCTTTCACTGAGCCCTTAAAACATGGCTATTTGAGCAAGCCGATCTATCCCCATGAGAAATATTTTTAATTTTTTGATTGGAATTATCGTTTTTAAACTATTGTTTTTAAATTTTCAAAATTTAATGTTAGTGGGGCTTAATTCGAGTTTAATCTTTATTTTAATTTTTGTATTGCATGTTTTTATTGCCCTGTAAACCACCCTGAGTCCCTCTTGGGAGAAGGGCGGTATATAAAACTAAATAAATAAAATAAATAAATAAAATAAATAAATAAAATAAATAAAATAAAATAAAATAAAATAAAATAAAATAAAATAAAATAAAATAAAATAAAATAAATGAATGAATGAATGAATGAATGAATAAATAAATAAATAAATAAATAAATAAATAAATAAATGGCTCTGCGTGCCACCTGTAGCACGCATGCCCTAGGTTCGCCATCACGGATCTATAGGCCTTGTTCAGCAAAGGGCAAGAGCTTCCCTTTCTGATGTTAGATATGCAGTTTTAATGTGTGGGGCCAGAAAATTTGGGAAAATGTTGGTATGAATAGTATGAAAACGTTGGTGTGAATAGTGGGGTGGAATCTGCAAAGCTGAAGTTTGTTGCTGAGGTTTAGTGAACAGGAAGAGGAAACAAAGTAATATATGAATAATGTTGTGCAATGAGGCCAGGACAGATGTGGAACTAAAACTGAGCCATCTAAATATGCCGTACAGACAGGATATATTTGGAGATAATCTTGCTATTTGTTTTCTGTTCTACGAAATAGGACCTGCATTGTTTTCAAAGGTTAAGCACAATCATCCAGAAGATCCTAAAAGTTCTAGCAGCAAAAAAAATGACATGTATAGCTCAAACAGTCTGCTAACCCACCTTTAAGCTCTTATTGTTGTTCTGACAGGGGAAAAAAAAACCACTAACCTGGTTAAGGATTCTCATTTTGGTATATAAAAGTTTCCGTCCATTTCCTTTAGACCTGTCTGATAACCCATAAGCTATGATGCAAGGAACATCGATTGAGAGGTTTCTCTAATGGTTGACTAGGAGATTCTGGGAGTTAAAGTTCATGCATATGAAGGTAGCTGAGACTGAGAGCCACTGGTTTAAACAGGGAGCAATGGATATCATTTGATTGCTGAAGCCATGAAGATTTTGGCTGTTAGTTTTTCAGTGGAAAGTCTGACCCGTTCATCTCCTGTCCTTGGAAATCTTCCTAGGAAGTTCAGGTCTTCTGGTCCAGAAGGAGTTAGTTCTAGACTCACCCAACATACTCTTATTGTGGGAAGAAGGTTGGGCTACTGGCTTAAGGATGAGGAACCCTGGTTTAGGTATTTCAGCTCCTCCTCCTTGAATTAGCTGGGATGCAGCTCAATTCCCTGGACTTACAACATCTAAAGAGACAATTAGACGGTTGGAATGCAGAGATCAGAATCAAATGAACAGAGGAAACGCTACAAGAGAGGTCAATTCCAACTCTGTCCCCTTCGCTAGTCCAGCATCACTATTCTACAGCCTAATAATTTTGCCCAGAACATCAGCAGCATCATCAATTCAAATGTCATCTCTTAGCAAGGCCTCCCTGCAGTCCATGGTGGAGAAGAAGAGGAGGAGAAGAAAGAGGAGGGGAGCAGAAAGAAGGAGAAGGAATCTGTTAAGTTTGCATGAAGAGTCAGACGCGGAGTGCTTCAAGCTCTTTAGTTTATTAGTGACTACAGCTCAGAACGGACCCGCTTTGGCTGGGCTGCGGCTGCTACTTATAGCCAGCAGCCGCAGTTGCCAGCCAATCAGAGTGCAGGGTTTTCCCGCACTTTTTAAACCAATCATTTCCAACATTTTACAAGAACAGTTCAAACTAAACCAATGACTTCAAACCTGCATACATAACAGAATCCATTACCTTTGAAGGTGGATTTATGTAGGGAGATACCAAAACTCAAGAAGTTTTCATAGAAAGCTGAGTGTTGTGTATTGTTTGGCTTTTCACAAAAGGCAGGATGATGTGGAAGTTTCAGGAAACAGGTGTTTTCCTGGGCATTGCAGAATGTTTTGTGACCTCCTTTGGAAAACTGGACCATGTTTGCTATCCCTCCAATTCTCACAGCTTTGGGGGATAATATTTATTAGAAACCCAAGAGTTTTGCTTGGAGGAAGAGAAGGAGAAGAAGAGGAGATTGGTGCAGTGGTTAAAAGTGCCGGGTTTAGAAGCAGGAGACCATGAGTCCCAGTCCTGGGTCAGGCATGAAAACCAGCTGGATGATTTGGGTCAATCATTCTGCCCCAAATCTAGGAAACTAGATTTCTAGGTACCTGCAAGTCACTTCCATAAGTTATGTTACCAACGGACTTATTTTGGTGGCATCTAGAATTGGGGTTGACTTAATAAACCATGACAGCAAGATGGGAAAGAAACTATGATGGTGATGTTATCCTTTGCCCTAAGCCAATGTTTCTCACTCTCAGCAACTTATTAAGAAGTCTGGGCTTCAGCTCCCAGAACTCCCCAGCCAGCAGAGAGAATGACTGCTTGGGGCATTGAAGTCCACACATCGTAAAGCTGTCAAGTTGGAGAATCTTGATCAACTTTGCCTGAACTTGGAAGCCAAGCAAAGTTGAATCTCGTTAGCATATGGATGGAAGACCAGGAACTGGAGGCTAGAGTGAGAAGATTAAAAAAACAAAACAAAGCAAAACTTAGAAGTAGGAAGTTGCCAACAAGCACAGCATGGATGTGTTATTAAGTCAACAGCAGCACAGCGTGATTCAAAGACGGCTTTGCTTTCCCTTAATTGAATAAACCTCATTTGGCTGAACCTGCACAAGAAGCTAAGCCATAAACCATCACTTCCAAACCACAGTGGCTAAGCCCATGCGTGTTCAGCCACACTTGAAGAATGACATGATGGCTTAGTGAGACGGCTGAAGCAGGGCTGGGATCTGGAACCACAACAGCTCACGTGGGATCCCCAGTGATCAATCTGGATGGCAGAATTGGCTCAGGGAGGAAGGGAGCATCATTTAAAGACCGAACATCAGTATCTTCCCTTAACTGGATGAATCCTGGTTCCCACAGTGTGCTATTCTTCTAATTTCTAAAACTTTTTGCAGCTGCAGAGTTGTTGGCTCTCTAATGAACTCTTATAAATATGGAGTTATTTTTCATTGAAAAAAATGTATTAAGGGTATTATGTAACAAAAGAATGTCTCAATGCAAGAGAATATTTGTAGTTCAGGGTTAAAATGAAGGATCCTTGGTGCTCTCTGATCTTGGTTAATTTCTTGCAGACATTTCGTTACCTGATGAGGTAACATTATTAATGCTAATCCCACTCCTTTCTAGCATTGATAATGTTACCTAGTAACGAAACATCTACAAGAAAATAACCAAGCTCAAGAGCACAAGGACATCTGAAAACAGACTCTCTTCCAAAGAAAGCATGACTTGGCAGAGGAAGTCCTCTAATCCAGAATCTTTAATTATTTAACTATACCACTGTTGGGGACCCAAGTCCCTTGGGCTCCTATTTCTCTCAATAATTTCATCATCATAAGATGTATAGGTGCATTTGAGTCAAGCTTCCTGTGACATCGCTATGAGCATTTATTGACTTTTGAAGTGGTTTGCTATTCCTTCCCTGCTTTGAACTTCCCAATCTTGTTACAGATCTAGAATTCCCAGGTGCCTCCCTCTATACACGCATCTAAGTAGTAACCAGGGCTGACCCAGCGTAGCTTCTTAGATCAGCCATGGTTGACCAGATGCTATTCTATGTGAACTGTCAGCTTGCTTTATGGAGGCCCAGACTGGATTCAGACAGCAAGTCAAGATAAAGTGGACTTAAGAATTTCGCTGTATTAATCCAATTATTGTCATTTGTACATCGGAGTTTAGAGCTTAGAATGAGTTACATATTCCTCTAATTGCCATTTAGTCAACGGATTCCAAATAACAAAATGGTTGAACCAGTCATTGTGATTTATGTGAGCGCACGGCAATATATGAACCCAACATTTGTGTTTGTATGTTCAGAATGCTTTTATTTAGTATGGGAAATCCCAATTTAAATATATATATTTTTTCCTTGGCCGTGTTGAAGTTTATATCCTTTGCATTTTGGAGATATCATGCCAACATGTTATTCAATCCTGTTGCTCCATCACTGGAGACTTTTAAGAAGAGACTGGACAAACAGGAATAGTCTGGAATGGTATAGGGTCTCCTGCTAGTGCAGGGGGTTGGGCTAGAAAACTCCAAGTTGCCTTCCAACTCCATTATTCTGTTATTCCGTATCTGGTATAAATTCTTCCCCACAACTCATGAGGGGCAATCTAAACAAGAGGCCAAGTTAACAATTAACAGGCAAACTGCTCTGGAAAACTTGAAGACAGATGCAATTCTCCTGGTAAGGATGATCTTGATTTCTATAAAACCATATGAATTTAGGACAGATTATCATCCATCTGCAAATGTATTTCTAACCTTCAAGGCCAACTGGTTGGCTACAGATACCTTGAGGGGGTATCTGATGGTCTTAGGGCAGTGTCTCTCAACCTTATCAATTTTAACATGGGTGGATTTCAACTCCCAGAATTCTCCAGTCAACCACACTGGCCTGAGAATTCTGGAAGCTGAAGCCCACCAATCTTAAAAGTTGCTGGGGTTTGAGAAAGACTAGTCTAGGAGATGAAGGATAATGATCTGAAATCAAAATAAGAAACACTAAATGCAAAAGTGTCAAGGAGGATTTCACTGTTTAATCGAACTTTACTCAACTTTGTTTACCCGTGAAAACATTCCCTTCTGTGGAAACTAAAATATCTGGAATTATTTCAAGTTCAGGCTGACCTGCCTGGGGAGGCGACCTGGAAAACCACAAGCTGAACAAGGGAAAGAATTCCCAAATGGAGAAGGCCGATCTTATATGCTATAGCCAAATTAGCTTAATTCTCTGTTTTATGACCACTTGGTGCATTCTAAAGTTAGCAATCTTTTCCAAGGCTGATCCGACTTTAGAGCCAATTAAATCTAAGGGGTTAGAGGAAGATGTCAGAGCATCTTGTATGACACATTTACCCCTGGTTAGCCAGAGTTACTCAATTATTCCAATGTTCTGGCCTTTGTGGAAAAACAAAGTAAGCCATTCCAACTGAATTGTCCCCAAACACAACCATCTTGATTGGGCAGCTTCAACATTCAACCTGTTACTCAAACACAGCACATCCGAAAGATCCAGTTGAATCCTGGTTTGTTTGTTTTTTTTAGAGGAAAGTGCTTCATCTGGTTTCTGCCCTTCCCAATCGCAATAAAGACATGTTACGTCTTCAAATGCAGCAATAAAATGCATAAGAACAGCCATAAAACCTATTTCTAGATCAAAACATGCCCCGAGATGTTCTCTAAGCATTTCATGAGATCGGTACAGGGTGAAAGAATGAAGTATAAGGTTCACCGGCCTCATATAAATGTCCTTCACCAAAGGAAGGTTCTTCATGGAAACATCTAGGGCCAAGGTCCTTCACTCAGGGAGTTCCCGAGGTCCTCCCCCTTGCTGGGATGAAGTGAAAGGCCAGGTCATTCAGGTGTGTCCATAAGGTGAGGTAAAACCTGTCAAGATGGGGGCTGAGATGGTGATGAAAGTTCCACCTGTTTTGTCACGCACATGCAGTGCACATTTAAAAGAGGTGGAGCTTAGATCACACCATTGCAGTCATGACCTTGATTTCTTTGACTCCACTCTGAAAACACCCTGGTGGGAAAGGCCATTCTGGACCAACACTGTCCAAAAGGAACATTTCCACGTGTTTGGCTACAACTCCCATTTCTTAACTCATGGGCAATTATACAACCTGCTATAATAAGAATTGTTTGGTTTTGTTGCCTCAACTTTCATTAATTGATACAATCTGTCCTTTATGTTTCTTCACCAAAAAAGAGGAGTACACTTTTGTTTGATAATGTTTCTCCCCAGTCTTTGCTGCCTCTTCTCTGGCTTTCTTGAGATGAACAAAGCCAGAATATAGAAGGAAAACACAAAAACAGATGCCAAGAACTAAAAAAGTCATCAAGATTTATTGTATGGTTTCTAAAGGAGAGGGCTTGAGGACTCAATGTGGACAAATAACTGGGAGTTAGGATGAAGAGGGGGGAAAATGAAGAGGGCTGTTGGTGGCTCAGGCTGTTAATTGCCTGCACTTAAGTTCCAGCTGCCTACAACTGCTGTAGGCTCGAATCCCACCAGGCTCAAGGTTGACTCAGCCTTCCATCCTCTCGGGGTAGGTAAATTGAGGACCCAAGATTGTTGGGGGCAATTAGCTGACCTTGTAAAAATGCTGCTTAGTAATAAGCAGGCATCTACAGTGGAATGAAGGCTATTGCTGAGCACACTGGGTTGTATCCCAAAAATTGTAAGCCGCCCTGAGTCTTCGGAAAAGGGCGGCATATAAATGTAATTTAAAAAAATATGTGTATTTATAATTTGTCTTCTTTAAAAAATGGAGTATGGTTCTTTACGCACTTTCAGCAGCTTTCATAATCAGCTAGGTCAGTCCAGCAATTACTAATTTCCACAGAAACTGATTCATGAGCCAGTCAGTCATATTAATACAAACATCCTGTAAATTTATTGCAAAGATACTGGGGTGGATACATTTCTTTACCCTGGTATGATAACAAAAATTTAGAACTTCGAAATGAGATGCTGAAGAAGGACTGTTTCCTTACCTCTTGTTGTTTCAAGAAACAAGGCAAAAGATTGGCTAAGATTGGGATCTGGCAATATCTCATTGCAAAAACTTGCTTCAGATACAAACCCATTCTGTAGCTTCAGATAAAAACCACCTCCTATAGAATAGAATAGAATAGAATAGAATAGAATAGAATAGAATAAGAATAGAATAGGATAGGATAGGTTCTTTATTGGCCAAATGTGACTGGACACACAAGGAATTTGTCTCTGGTGCATAAGCTCTCAGTATACATGCAAACAGCAAAGTAATATAATCATAAGATACCCATAGGTGAAAGTAGTAGAAAAGATGAGAAGGATAATAGTGGTACAGCCCTACTACATAAGTAAATATCCTTATAGACATAAGACATTGCTGGAGGAATTCATTGTTCAGCCAAGTGATGGCACAAGGGAAAAAACTGTGTCTAGTTTGGCATACAATGCCCTACAGCAGCATCCTGAGGGGTGGGTTGAAACAGATTATGTCCAGGATGTGAGGGGTCTGTAGATATTTTCTCAGCTCTGTTTCTGACCCGTGCACTATACGGGTCCTCAATGGAAGGCAGGCTGGTTGCAAATGTTTTTTTCTGCAGTCCTAATTATACATTGAAGTCTGTATCTGTCTTGATTGCTTGCTGTGCCAAACCAGAGAGTTATTGAGGTAAAGAATGACAGGCTCAACAATTCCTCTGTAGAACTGTTAGGGTTCTAGAAATGTTAGGGTAATAACTCTGGCTCATCTCACAAAACTAGGGAAAGATTAGGAATGTGTGTAAAATGAAATGGGGAAAGATTCAATAGGGCTTGAAGGTTATCTTAATGCTGAGCTGATATTGTTTTCTCCTAGTTTTCATTCAATTTGATGAAAAGGCATCTGTTTAGAGATTATTTCAAAGAGATGGGAATGTCAGTGAAATGCTCAGGGGGTGGTATGTAGTGTGATTTATTTATTAACACATTCCCCAAGACTCCGTAAATGCTCGTGTATTTATCGATCTGTAGATTTTGAATCTGGGTCTCTTCCTGGAGCACAAGTCAACACACAAAATATTCCCACCTCCATTCCCTCCCACCAGTGTATAGTGAAATATTTGGGATTGAAGGCTAGAAAGTGGCTCAAGACAACTAAGTGAGCTTCTGTGGCAGAGGCAAGATTTAAATCTTAATTTCTTAATTCCTAATCCAACATCTTAAACTTGTATCAGGGTTGCAAGTGTCTATCCCTTGGTTTTACCATCTTTTGCCCCATCTTAGTCTTTCCAACTCCCATTAAATCCTAAGGGAAGGAAGGAACTTCATGAAGGAACTCAAATGTTTTATTGCTCCCCCACTGCCCAACAGATGTTAGATGTTAGATTTCGAGTCTATGTGTCTTCCTGGAGCTTAAGGCCACAGACAAAATCAGGGATGGGCTTCAAAAATTTTAGCAATGGGTTCTCTGCCATGGTGGGTGTGGCATAGTTGGCCTCCTGCACCACGGTGGGGGGGGTTTTGCCCTCCCCGGGCTCGGGAGTCTTTCTTTGAGACTCTAGGAGGGTGAAAATGGCTTCCCCGGGCTCCAGCTCCTCTCTGGAAGCTGGAAATGGGCTCATTTCTGGCCTTTCCGAACTTCTGGGAGACCCGTTTTTCACCCTCCCCGATCCTCTGCATGTGCACTTACCTGCATCTAAAATGGGCTGCATGGGGACTCCTAGGAGGGGCGGGGTGGGGGGCCAGCCAGGAGTGGGATTTGGGGGTTCTCCAAACTGCGCAGAATGTTAGCTAGGGGCTCTCCCGAACCCCTGCAGACTCCCAGCAGCCTGACCCTGTACAAAATATTCCTATCTCCCTCCGATTTCCCCCAAATGTATAGTGAGATATTTTGGGTTGAAGGCTAGAAAGTTGGCTCGACAACTAAGTGAGCTTCTATGGCTCACTTCCATGGCTTATCCCTATCAAGAGCCTTGGTGGTGCAGGCTGTTAAATGCCTAGCCCTTAATTCCAGCTGCCTGCAATTACTGCAGGCTCGAATCCCACCAGGCTCAAGGTTGACTCAGCCTTCCATCCTCTCGGGGTAGGTAAAGTGAGGACCCAAGATTGTTGGGGGCAATAAGCTGACTTTGTAAAAATGCCGCTTAGTAATAAGCAGGCATATACAATGGAATGAAGGCTATTGCTGAGCGCATTGGGTTGTGCTCCAAAAATTGTAAGCCGCCCTGAGTCTCCGGAGAAAGGCGGGATATAAATATGAATAAATAAAAAAAGAGGGGATGTCATGTCCTTCAGAACAAAAAACCACCACCAGTCTTTCTGAGGTTGAGCTACCATCAATGAAGGCAGCAGTTCTCCTGCCATGTCTTCCCTTTGAGAGAAGTCAAGAAGTAACATGAATGAACTCAAGGCGTGGGAAGAAACGAGGCCAGCAGCTTTTGATGTGAATGAGAGAGAGAGAGAGAGAGAGATGTGCCGAAGTTATCTGAGGACAGACGGAGAGGAGCTGAGCCTTCTTCAGCCACGTGAAAGGAAGGCATCACCTCTCGCATACAGAGCGTGTTCAGCTCCAGGGCTGCACTCTCTGCGACCTCAATCCTCTCCCCTGAACACGGGATTTAGCATTTCAAAGGAGCCACCCTTGGCATTTGCAGCCCCTGCCCTGGGGCTTAAAAAGAGCTTTGGCTGTCATTTATAGAAGCTGCAGGGAAAGCAGTGTGGCTCTGTCCTCTGGAAAAGGATGCTAAGGGGAAAGATCACTTTGGGGCTTCATTGTCCTCCTCCTCCTCCTCCTCCTCCAGATTCTGGGAATCAGCTGGCCGTGCACGAGACAAAAGGAAACGTTCCAGAGAGTTCACCGTGCAGTGAAATCCTGCACTGCACGTGAGACATGAGCTCCACAAAGGTGACATTTCTCAGCTCTCCTTTTGGTTGAACGGCTCTGAAATTCCTTGGTGACTGGAGGCAAAGAGCCACAGGCTCCTAAATTTTTGAACGGGAGACCGTCTTTGGTGATGCACCTCCTTCCTCTAAACCTCTCGCACACCCAATGGCCTGTCTTTCTTTGTTTCAGCTGAAGCCCAACCTCTCACATCACTCCTTCCGGTCCTTTGTGCGATATGGCCATTCCTTGGTTGCTAATTTGACTTCAGCTGAGCTTGTTGATCAGAAAGTCGGCAGGTCGGCGGTTCGAATCCCTAGCGCCGCATCACGGAGTGAGCTCCCGTTACTTGTCCCAGCTTCTGCCAACCTAGCAGTTCGAAAGCATGGAAAAAATACAAGTAGAAAAACAGGGACCCCTTTGGTGGGAAGGTAACAGCACTCCGTGCGCCTTCGGCGTTTAGTCATGCCGGCCACATGACCACGGAGATGTCTTCGGACAACGCTGGCTCTTTGGCTTTGTAATGGAGATGAGCACCGCCCCCTAGAGCCGGAAACGACGAGCACGGATGTGCGAGGGGAACCTTTACCTTTACAACTTCTCCTTGGGATCCAAGCGTGCAAAGAACAGGTGTAGGATGATAAGTAGATCCTGTTTCCTCCACAAGTATCAGCTTCCATTCCTGAGTTGATGTGACCATGGAGATGTTTGTGTGGCCATTGGAACTCTGGAAGTGGTACCTTTTTGAGGGCAGTCTACCCTAACTTTGAACATCCCAAAGGTGCTCTTCCAATAGGCAATTGGATTTTCTTGGGTTTTTTTCCTTTGAAAATGTTTTGCTTCTCATCCAAGAACTTCTTCACTTCTAACTTCAGTTAAGTTGTTAAGTGAATCTGGCTTCCCCATAGTCACTGCTTGTCAGGTCACATAAATCACATGACCCCTGCAACCATCCTATGAGTCAGCCGACAAGTGACTGGATTTTGATCACATGACCACAGGGATGCTGCAATGGTTGTTAAGTGTGAAAAACAGTCTACGTCATATTTTCAGGCTTTTGTAATATCAAACTGGCTCTCAATAATGATGTAATTTTTATTTACAAGCGAAAGACCCAAATAAAGCTGGCTCTCAATTGGTCATGGAAGAACTTGTTTTGATCTTCACAGCTTCTGAGAAACATTTTAACACTTGTCTGAGTTCCGTAGTTTTTTTTAAGATTGGTGTTTTCCCTGTTCTTTATTTTGCGATGGGTAAGCTTTTCTAGGCCTCAAGAAAACACAGACATAAAGGGATAACATTGAGCTTAAGGCCATCAATGTTCTTCCCCAACTCATTGTGTTGTTTCAAAAAGCACCTGGAACAATACACAGATGTGATTAACACAAAAATGATAGAATGTTCTGAAAACAGTTATCATGTTTTGTCCCAGAATTCTGGGGGGATCATTATGGGGAAGAGGTTTCTGCAAAATAGAGCTTTGAACATGACTTTATAGTCATAGTTTGGGAGAGTTCAGTTCTGTGGAAGCTAAGGATTATTAATTCGTGGGAGTATGTGAACTTGCGGTAGGGGAAGAGTAGGCAGAGTTAAGCAAGTCATCAGCCTAGAACCATGATGCAAAACTATGGCATGTTACCCGAAAGCATAAGTACACCCTGCATGCTGGGAATAGCTGAAGTTTGAGGCTGGCCTGCCCAGGCTTGGCAAAGGCAACACTTCCTGTCTTGCGCACCTCAAGCCTTTTTTCAGGGGGAGGTGCATGCATAGGGAGGGGGCACGCATTGCATTCTGGGTGCTGGCATGTGAGTGTGTGTACACTGGCGTGCGCGCAATTTTTAACACAGGAGCCCAAAGATTAGCCACCACTGGCCTAGAGTCATTAGGTTGTCACAAAGGTTGAAGTCCAACCCCTCCTGAATTCTGTTGACTTTAGCTGGCGCCAATTTAGTATTGAATTTTAGCTGACTAGATTCTTGTCTATAGGCTTGAGCAATAAAAAATATGCTTTTTTACCTTGGTTAATTTTGGATCAAAGAATATAATGGTAATAAGACTGCCTTGGGCTTTACGGTTTTCACTACCAAGAAAATACATCTAGATTAGTTCTGAATGTTCATCAAAAATCAATGGCTGAAAAGTTCTATATCAGGAGTGTCCAATCTTGGCAACTTTAAGACTTGTGGACTTCAACTGCATTCTGGCTGAGGAATTTTGGGAGTTGAAGTCCACAAGTCTTAAAAGTTGCCAAGGTGGGACGCTCTCTGCTCTAAATTGTGGAGCGAAGAACCTTAGGAAAGCTAAACTAAAATTCCTTCTGACTCCCAATACATACAAACTATTCTTAGATCAGAGGTCTCCAAACTTGGCCACTTTAAGACTTGTGGATTTCAACTCCCAGAATTAAAGTGGCCAAGTTTGAGGACCCCTGCCTTAGATGGTTGCAAATGGTTAATGGGTGTGTTTAAGAGAGAGAGAGAAACAGAGAAAAACTCCCTAACTAGAGATTTTGTTCTGGTAAAATCTGCCCTTCTGGACTAGAGCAAGGAAGTTGCAATAGTAAGGATTTCAGATTTGGGTAAAAGCCAGTTTCTAGTCCTCTCTCCCAAGAGTCAGTGCCAGAGTCTTACCCTTTTCCTAAAAGTGTATTCACAATTCAGTAATTTCTTCTGATGATGTGTATCTGAGCATATAACAATGAAACTTGTCCTTACCTTGCAATAATCCTTTACCCTTTTGTAGATGCAGAAGGTTTTTTCCTGTCTCCTCCGCTCGTGAAAAAGCTTGTGTTAAGATTTTGAATTAGAGCTGTCAACCAATTGCAGTTTTTTTTTAAAGATACAATTAATGTGTGTGGGTAGTCCTGGACTTAAGACCACAATTGAGTCCAAAACTTTTTGGTTGCAAAACAAGACAGCCGTACAGTGGTGTTTTGTCCCCTATTACGATCTTTCTTGCCAGAGTTAACATGAATTGCTGCAGTTGTTAAATTAGTAACATGGTTCTTAAGTGAATCTGGCCTCCCTATTGCCTTTGCTTGTCAGGTTGCAAAAGGTGATCACATGACCTTCAGGACACTGCAACAGTCATAAAGGCATGCATTGCTGAGTGTCCAAATTCTGATCATGTGACCATAGGGACGCTGCAACGGTTGTAAGAGTGAAAACAGTCGTAAGCAGAGGTGGCATTCAGCAGGTTCTGACCAGTTCTGGAGAACCGGTCGTGGAAATTTTGAGTAGTTTGGAGAACCGGTGGTAACCTTCTCCCAGGAGTGGGGAGGGAGTGGAGATTTTGCAGTATCCTTCCCCTGCTATGCCCACCAGGCCAGGCCTACCAAGCCATGCCCACAGAACTGGCAGTAAAAAAAATCTGAATCCCACCACTGGTCGTAAGTAATTTTTTTTTCCAGGGCTGTTGTAACTTCCGAAGTTACCAAAAAATGATTTACGACTGTTTTCACTAAATGAATGGTTGCAAGTCAAGGACTACCTGCATAGGATTTAAGTATTATATATCATGGCCAGGCCTGGCTGCCTGCCTTTGCTCCCTGAAAGTTTCATTCAGTAGTACCAATCTGGATTGGTTTACACACACTGCGTATTTTGTTGAATAGCGGCATATGAAACCACTGTTGCATAGCTATGGTGGCTTGACTTCAAACAAGAGAGTTAACTCAGAAACAAATAAATGTTAAGAGTTTAAGGCGCAGCATGTGAGGGGTCCTTGGTGCTCTCTGAGTTTGGTTGTTTTCTTGCAGACGTCTCATTGCCTAAACTAGTAATATCATCAGTGCTAGAAGGCAGTGGGATTTGCAAGGAGGAGGAAGGGGGAGAGGGAGGAGGATTGTGGGGTCCTTGGTGCTGTCTGAGCTTGGTTGTTTTCTTGCAGACGTCTCATTGCCCAAACGAGGTAACATCATCAAGGCTAGTGGGTATTTCATTGGATAATGAAACGTCTGCAAGAAAACAACCAAGCTCAGACAGCACCAAGGACCCCTCATTTCAACCCTGAGCTATGTACACATTCTCCTTTGTTGGCACAGCAAGTGGTATCAACCAGGGCCCAGTTGATTTGGCCTTTAGGAGATTGAGAAACAGGTTACTTTCTGAGCTCTAAACTACCACTTGGAGAATATTGGACTGACCTTTAACAACAGAGATGGTGATTATCTCTACACTCAATTACTCCTGTTGCTTGTAGTCACAATCGGGCAGGCTGTTGTAAACATCCCATTTATCTTCACTCCCTATTTAGTTTCCATGTCACCCTTTTATTAGCAAATAAATATAAGAAAAGCATTCATGCCAGAGACAGCATATGTATGCAACCATAAAGTGTTTATTTGGTTAGTTCATTAACCATCTGTAAGACAGTTCAGGTTTGGTCTGCATCCTTCTATAAAAGAGTTCAAGTTTTCAAGAAACCTCCAATTACATACAGCAAAGTAAAATGACAGCACACATTTCAGACCAAAATACAAGACTTTTTCTTACGTTTTATAAAACCCGGTCAATTCAAACTACATTAAAAAAAAAAGCAACAGACTTTCAGTGATCCTTAATACAGTATTTTGCCAGAGTTTGCACAGTGGCCACGAAGTCCATAGAGCACAATCCATGTGCTTTAAATTAAAACAAACGCAAACACCCTTTTATGTACCCAACATCATATTGAACATGTAAACAAAGTACCACTTAAATCCAAGAACCATTTCTGTACTCCGTTTTGTAACATGTAAACTTCAAAAGGACACCCATGAGAGAAAGAAAGAGGAGTTCTTAAACTGCCTGTACGCAACGTTTTCCGCGAAAAGGGCAGGCTTAAGGCATGTGAAATCATCCTACAGCATCATAAAGTGGTCTGACAGTTGAATGCTCCAATTTGGACACAAGAGTTTTATGCTCTTCTACGAGTGAAGACAGACTCAAATCTTTGGAGTGTGGATACCTTAAAGAAGGTACGAAGAGTGGAGATGCCAGTGGAAGGTATCTAGAAGCCAAACTTCTCTCTGGCAATTCTCACAACGGGGAGATTTCAATGTGGTTAAAGTACGGAATTTCTCACTCCCACTCCAAATTCTCGGACCAATTCGCTTATCCGTTTGTTTTTCAGCTTCATTTTTCTTTTAAAGTGGGAGGAAAGAAAGCATATATGTGGCTGAAGAGAGTCTATCTTTACTCTGAGAAGTGGAAAGATGGTATCAGGTCATTTCCTCTGTGCTGTCAATCATGCAATTGACAGTCCTTAGATTTATTACCTTCTCCATGTCCATAGACCATTGCTTGCCCAATTAATAAATAAAAATTCAATGTGATTTCTCAGTTTGCCCCCTTTTTAAATTAACAACCACTACTAAACACTTGGAAAAGGAATACAAAGAGCACTGAGAACACAACTTAATACATATTAATAACAGTTGTTTTATTGCAAAGCCCAGTTTTCACTCATCCATCACAAAGTGCTACTCAAATTGCACTTTTTTTTTCTTCAAATACAACCACAGAAGTTAGCATGCAGGGCAATCAAACAAGCTCCTTAACTGTTCCTAAAATCAAAATCTATGCACACTAGGAAGAGATCTGGGATCCCTTGAAGCTAGAACACAGAAAAACAAGTATACTGCACATCAGGTATTAAATTTGTTCAGATGCCATAAATGGGAGTCAAAAGAGACCATTGTTTCTGTAATACAAAAATTGCAAAAAAAAAAAAAACCCATGGAGGATTAGGGGGTGGAGAGCAGTCACCTAGGTAGGAAATACTCTAGGAATGGGGAGCGGAAAAAACAAATATACAACAGCACGGACTGACACTTAAAATGCAAAGGATAAACAATAAATAGAAAAAGGAAACAACATTGCAGCTTTCTACCAACAGATTTGATGAAATGTTTTATTCACGTGGTTTTTGTGTGTGTGTGCAGGTGTTTCCCAAGTCCAACACTAGGTATAGTCTTGGGTACCTTAAATTTAAAAATGAAAGACTGGAAAAATTGAGGGAGGGAAGCTTCAATCTCAATATTAGGAAAGTGCAGATAATCAAAACAGACAAGATTATACCTTCCACCTCAGGATTCACTTCGAGTAACACAATTTCCCGCCAACATGGTTAGGCGTTAGCTTGGACTGATGTTTGGGCGACATCTGTTTGATGTTATAAATGGGCTTAAAGGGATGGTGATGGGTCGGCTTATTTCATTTATTTGATTTTGGAGACTGCCTGATTCCAACTGACTCGGGCTTTACCACACCACATAAAACGAGTAGATAAAAATTAATTCCCCCCCCCCACCTCAATGACAAAACAGTACATGTTGAACTCTCTTTAAGGTAAAATATGACATCTGAACAAATCCGGCTGACCGAGTTTATAATGCAAAAGCGATTTTGGAGGTCTAGTTAGTACAACTCAGCATGTCCCATGTGTTTTACAGAAGACTGTGAATACAAGGGTATTTTATTATTGGCAATCTTACAGGTCTTAATACTGTGAGCTCTCTCATGGCACTGCGTAAGTAATTTCAGGTAAATTTGCACAGTGTGTTTTAAAATCACGTTTCAGTCGGATTCCTATGTTAATCTTCTGATTATCTGGTTTCCAATTTCAGTAACCTAGAGGAATTCACAAGCTCACTTAAACTGTGCACAAATTAAGAGATGATATGTACAGCGTACGTGGAATTTTTTTTTTCTTTAACACTTTGTGTACTAATTCTGATTCTGTTTCTGATTCCCATGTCAATAATGACTCTGGATATTTCATGTTAACCGTTAAGATAACAATTAGAACAACATCTACTGCTACTGCTACACGAACAGGAGAAATAAAATCTTCTGAAATTCAGCAGTTCAACTGTAAAACTTCCAATGGGTGGAAAGCGTATTTTCCCTTGAAGATGAGTCAGAGATAGGACGGTTAACGATTGCTTTCTTTTGTAGATGGCTTGGCTATGAATCTCTCTTTCCCAATGGGAAAAATATCTCACACTAGCTGTTCAGAAGTCTGATGCTATTAACTCTCCAGAATGGCTGAGTAAAGAGTTCGACCCCAACAGGCAGTGATCCAGGCAAAGCTTATAGTGTTGGAAAATAGTTGTGTTTTCCTTTTTTTTTTTTTGCCCATTATACCTGCATGACTCTAGCCAAAGAGCATTATTGTTTTTTGAAAAACACATATATAAACGCTGCAGTACAAAACCCTCTGTGATTACACTGCTTACGCCACGCTAATCGATATTCTGTGCTTCCTCTAAGAAAGGCCCCTTGGAGAAAAGTATAAAAATTGTATGTTTCCTTAAATAAACATGTGATTCTATTAATAAAACACTGTGGCTACGTTGGAAGTATGAGAAACGTCTAATTACACCTTCTGACCTGGCTAGACCTCAACAAGTCAATACAATGCTTAAAAATCTAGCCCTGAATTCATTTTGCGTTTAATTTCAAAACAAAACGAAACACAACAGCTTATCTTGAGCCTTCCTGAAGGTGGCTGTGAATGCAATTCAGATTAGATGCATTTGAGCCCCGTTAAAAGCAGTATCGCCACAACCTAGTTAAAAGCAGCACCTTCCCATTTATTCGGACAAATCACAGATGCGTACACATTACTCCAGATGCAGTTTTTAATTTAAGAAAGAATTAAATGCATTTCACCGTCGCTGTGTAGAAAAATCGGTGAACATGACCAACAGCATGGGAGACTGACCCAAAAGTTATGGTGCAAGCAAGCTCACCAGAACCTTTTGCACACAGATAAAGTAGCTAGCCTGCCTCTTTTTTTCCCCCTAGCTTTAAACCTTTTAAAGTCATAATGGCCTAAATCAGGGCTCTCCAAACTTGGCAACTTTTAAAATTTGTAAAACAGCTCTCAGAATTCATGGCTGGCTGAAGAATTCTGGGAATTGAAACCCACAAAGCTTAAAGTTGCCACGTTTGGAGACCTCTGGCCTAAATAAATAAAAATTAACTCCCTTAGAAGTCCGGGTCTTTTGATAAGATGCTGGAGTTTGACAATAGGCAGCAAGAAATAAACAGAACGATGCAAGCACCACTGACTGCTTTCGTATATGCATAGAGAGTTGGTCAATTAGCGCAAGGAGTCAAGAGAAGGTCCAGAAATTCTGGCCTCTCTCCTGTGTAGACCTTTCCTGAACAGCACCCTGTCTGTCCATGGTTGCATAGTTTATTCACTTCTTCATTGCAGAATACATATTCTTGCAATCGCTTTGCCTGTAGCGGGTTCTGATAAAAATGAGGGGGGGGGAATATTGAGTTGAATTTGCCATAAAGTCTACTCCTGGGGTAGAAATCAGAATTGAGCAATTAGGGATCTGAAAAATGTGCTGAGGTTCTGATGGAAAGGAAGGCAAGAGGGAGGAAAGGAGGGGTTGCCCAATGAACAAAAAGGCCACCGCCCTTCCCAGGGGGGCTTCCAACAAGCAAAGTCAATGGGGGGGAAGCCAGATTTGCTTTAACCACTTAATGACCATGATCAGGGCTCCCAGTGTCAAGCAGAACAA
This sequence comes from Naja naja, assembly GCA_009733165.1. Lineage (NCBI taxonomy): Eukaryota > Metazoa > Chordata > Lepidosauria > Squamata > Elapidae > Naja > Naja naja. The sequence goes on from CM019161.1 coordinate 7,521,625, forward strand.
AACACGAAATAATTACACTAAACACAGCAAGCAAAGTTTAGCTTTGCAGTTGCACTGATTATTCTTCTTTTCCTGAAAAGCAAGCGGCTGGAAATTTCCTCTTTAATCTGCACGTTTTTGTTTTGGTCTTTGCCATAGTTAACTTTAAATTCAAGAGGAAAAAAAACCCTCACAGGCCACTGATATTGTTATAGCTGAGACTGAACACTCTGGATCAGTGGTTTGGCATATTTTGTTTCTCTGTTCGCTAATTAGTCACTTTCGTGACTAATTAAGTCCTTCAGACTTGGTGGAATATTTAAATTCCAAAGGGAACTGGCTTTGTCAAGATGTCATTCTTTACAACACGGTTTTCAATCTATGTCCTCAGGCTTACAGCATAGTTACAACAACATTAGTAATATTACAAGTGGTAGACCGATACCTATTGTAACTTATAGCTTGTATATATTTAAAAGCAAAATATCTTCTTAAGAGGGAGCTGTGAACCTTTAGTGAGAACATAAAAATAGAAGCTATGTTTTACATTTATAATCAATCAATTTCAAATCAACTGATCGTGTAATGTGTAATTTTCTTTCTCTAAAAGGGTTATACGCTAAAGACTGCAGGACAGAATTAGCACCCAGATGACCAGGGACAAATTAAAATAATAGTTAATAGTCAAATTTCTTATTTTCCTACTTTACAAACTTTTTTTTACTGTATTTCATTAGTCGGTAGACAATTCTCTGTGATCCAATAGGCAGCAGATGGAAATAATAAATATGGACTTTTAAGGATTAAAAATAATTTCTAATATATTGAATTAATCCGATTATATTCCAGCTCAATGAAGACATTTTTATCTCCACTGACTTGGGGAACCCTCTTCTATTCAAGTCATATCAGGCACTTCGGTGGTTTAATTAATTCTAACAGGTTCAATACTTATTTTCTTTATCATACAGTAAGTGACTAGACTTTGAACAAAAAAACCTGACCTCAAAGAAATTTCAAACTTATTCTACAGTAGCAGACTTTGGTAGCTCATACAGTTGTTTCAAAGAGCTGAAATTAGGAAGAACCCAAATCTAAGTGCTGAATTGGGAATAAACAGTAACTGAGGGCTACTAGAACCATTCAGGAAAAACAAAGAGAGAGGCAGTAATGTTAGGTTGGTTTTGTCAGTTTCACATTCAGAATACAGTACATATGTTTCTGATCTTAAATGAGAACAGAATTTGATACATTCAGATTTTAAACCAGAAAGATGGAACAAACTAAGGGAAATCTTCCCAGTGCTGGCTCAACAGATGTGCCTTTAAAGCTATCCTTCCACAGGTAAGGAGGTGGATATTGTTGCAAGTCTATACAAAAGTACTGCAGAAACATTGGAAAAATGCAGTTTTAGCCGTAAAGCCTTGAAAGTGGGCTGAAAACGGAGAAAGGGAAACTAATAAAAGACACATGTGGGTTATAACATACCAACTGCATCTTATCTCCAACTCTGGTGTCCTTAGGGACACTCAGGCCTAAAGAGTTTCTCAGCCTGAGACTGAACCATCTGCTAATCGAATAAAATTGATTAATGCAGCAAGCAATATATATTGACAGTTGGGACATTCTGGGCTGCTGTTCTCTGCCACCATTTGTAATGGGAACTGTGACACAGTTCCTAAGAACTAAGCCAGCCAATTACTAATTGCAAGAATGGTTGTCCTTCCTGAACAGAGGCAATTCTAAGAGCAGCATGGACGCCATCTTTCCTAAGCCTCATGCCGTCTGACTTGCCCTAAGAGCCTGTTGAAATAAAAAAGGGACAGTTTAAACTCATTATTCATTTCCAAGGATGGCCCTGTTATAGCAAAGGGACAAAGCTGCCCAGGTTGCGTTGTTGTCCAAGGCGATTTTAGACTCAGAATTAAGACAAACGAGAAGAGCGTAGTAACGCTGCTACCATTTAAACGGTTTTGCAGCAGACCTCAATATTGTAATATCCCTGCACTTCGATGAGTTTAGCAGCACCTGTGTTGAAAAAGAACAAAAAGAACAAAAGAAAAAAAGGTTGGCACTCACTGCAAGTTTTTGTTATTATAAAGTGCCTTTTGTGTGACAAACACCAGCTCTGTAGTTTTGAAAACTATTGAGGTAACCATGGAAGAGAGAAGATGCAGCACAGAAACAAATCTGTGTGTTTGCACCTAGGGATGCTGTTTTAATCATTCAGAGCTAAAACACAACCAGAATAGGGAGACGTTTCTCGCCACCTATTAATGCTCATTTTTAAAAACAAAACTAATGTTTGACTACCGTAAACCAGACATTGAGAGCCGGTTTCAAAAGGCCTCATTAATCTTTCCAAACTCTCAAAAGCAGTTTGCCAAAGGTGGACAAACAGTTAGGAGTTGTGTTGTCAAATATGTGAATTGCAATACACCCTGAAATAAAATATGAACAGCTGCTCTCCATGTTACTAGCGGTAGCCTAGGTATATGATTACAGTACTTTACAATAAAGTTCAGGGTGTGGGAATATTATTCTGGGCTAAACACAATGGACTGTTTAAAAAAAAAAGAACAACAAAAAAAAATAATAAATAGGACTTTCAGAGAGTTAAAACTAAACAAAGCAAACATTTATAAAGTAGTATTGAGGAGAAAACGTTCTTTTCTGATTTTCTTCTTTAATTACTTCTCCCTGGCAGAAACACAGATACAGAACTGATTTAAATCATCCTGGAAGCCCTGCTGTATAAAGGTGAGGCAGCAGCAAAGTGATTTTGAGATGCAGATTGACTGGTATCTAATTTGGCTCCAAGACCACAAGTCAGGAAAGTAATCCTACAGACTCTATGAATGGCAATGTTAGCCAAGGCCAGCAAATGAATCAGACTAACTGAATATATTTGCCTGACAGAATGTTCTCTATGAAAAGACTTTTAGCTCCTAGAAGGGACCCAATTTAATTCGTTTTGGGATGCCCTTTACTCTTGTAAGCAACTATCATTCGTATTTCAACTTCTTCCCAACCAGCCCTCTGTGCTCCTTAATGCAGTGCTGTGATTGAGTTATTTTACTGCAGCTTAAGCATTGTAAATTACCTCCCGTGCGAAAACTCGAAAGCTGGCTTCTAAGAGAAAAAGAAAAGGAAAACACCCTGCGATTGCATATGTCCTTACTATGCTTGTTTGGTTAGCGAGGAACTTGCGTCTAATATTTTGAAACGAAATTAACTCCAAGCTCTTTGGATTCTCAAGGAAACCAATAAAAGATCCTTCCTAACGTCGTTCGGTTCAAAGTAGGGAGTCTTACTTCTGAAGACAGTGGTCTGGCATTTTATAGGTACACCTGGGCAACAATCGCTTGCAAGAATTAGGAGAGAGCTTGTATGGGAAAAGAGAAGAGAGCTTTGAATCAAAGGAATAATAATACAAAACTAACTTATCAGTGTGCTCTTGCGGAGGACTTCCAATGGAGGGGAGACTATAAAAATAAACTTTAAAATGGCAGACTTGAAAACACACGTTTCCCATCTAAAAAGAGAAACTTCCAATTAAAAAAAAGAGGAGAAACAGAACACTGTGTCGGTGAGTGCCAACATTTAGCTCATTTCTGCAAACTTATCAGGTGACAAATGCTTCTCCTTTTCTTGTTTCATTTATGCTTTCCAATCCACTGTTCTTATTTTGCTCCCGTCGGAATGGAATCAGACTGGAGAGAATCCCAAGGACAGATAATTAATGAAGATCCAACTGGGTGGTTCTCTAGGTTTGGGATATTAGAAAATCAAGAGATAAAAGAGGATATTTGTAGCTCAGGGTTGAAAGGAGGGGTCCTTTGTGCTCTCTGAGCTTGGCTGTTTTCTTGCAGACGTTTCATGACCTAACTAAGTAACATCATCAGTGCTACTAGAGAGTAGTGGTCCCTCTCAAGTTATATACTGGTGGTTTACCCTGTCAAGTGTGGGTGAGGCTGATCTCAGAGGTTCTTTGGTCGGGCTGTTTACTGTTCTTTTATTTGGCAGTTCCTTGATTGGGGTATCGTTTACTTCAACGATCAAGAGAGCCAGGAGCAACTCAAGGGAAGCCTTGAAGAGGGTCCTTTGCATTAAATTGCCAGGTAAAGTGGGTGGGGATTGTTAAGGAAGGGAAATAGCTGATTACGAAAAAAAGGACACCTATTCCACTAAGACAGAGAGAACTATGAAAAGACTTGAGGGCAGGGGAGTCCAACCTTGGCAATTTTAAGACTCGTGGACTAGAAATTCCCCAGCACAAATCTTAAAGTTGCCAAGTTTAGACTCCCCTGCTGTAGGAGGAAGAGGAGTGCTCCAAGGAGCAGCTTCTCAAACCTTCCAAAATACTTCTGACGTCGAAAAAAGCAAAACTTGGACCAATATTTGCAGCCACTGTGACCTAAGTGCGCATCTTTAATCTAAAGGTTTGCACGAGTTGACTTTTCGAAGGAAGAAGAACCTGCGAACACATGGAGAACATAGTAAGCATGTGCTTCTGATATGAAAACAAGCCCTCAGCAATTTGATTGTTGTAGATCTGTGAGGAGACCCATGAAGGAATGCATAGCAGATCTTTTCTCGCAACAGAAACAACACTTTAAAATGTGCTTAGGGTTTGATTCTTTTGACCCCAGGTGTTATAGTCTTATTGTTGTGTTCCGATGACAGCCTTCCTGTCAAAATATGGACTTTCTAAGATCGGGCAGGGACAGGCCTACAATCTGGAGGTCTACATTCCTTCTCCAGAATGTGGAGGAATGGGGATCTGCACATTCTGCCATGAAGGATGATGGGAAGCTGTATTTCAGGAACATCTGGCAGCCCTGAGATGTGCTCTAAGACATCCACAGAAATTCCACTGGATTCACATTACTGTAAACATCTGGCCCAACAATATGCATTACTGGGCACACACGTACAATGGAAAAACAGTCCCATTGTTGCAACAACGCCTTTTCAGAATCTACAGCGCAAGAACATGGAATATTTCAATGGTGTGGATCCCACTTTTTTTTTTTTTGCTTTTCATTTATAGAGCTTCATTAACAAGGTAACAAAATAACACTTAAGTAGAAAGGTAAACAGTATTGTGGCTAGCAAATTACCTGTAGTCTAATTAAATAATATGTATGATCAAAAATAAACTTATAAAACGGAAAATAAAAATAAAACCTTCACTGTAATAGTATTAACAATATTCAGCGCAATTTTCTTAGAAAGAGGTAATTTTTACACCAACGTTGGACCCCCATATAATTCTCCAGACAGTGTCTGAAATGTATTAATAATTTCACGGCTCCCTCTCCCACTTTACAAGAATGAAAAAAAAAATTGCGCCTTTCATCCATGATACAACAGTTTAGGAATATTTCTTTTACTCCTTGCAGCATCTTTTTATTCCTAACCTTTGGAAATATTCTAAACCCTAACCCAACTACGTACTCTCTGCCCCGTTCATAATAATGTATGGCACTTCTGAAATTTCATCACCACCCATCTCATTAACTGAGATCCACTCCTGAAGTCCACAACAGCTGCAAGTGTGAACCACAAATAATAAAAAAAGACCTAGGTACTAATATTTAGTTCCCTTTTTTTTAACCGCACAATGCTGAGCTTGGTTTGAGAGTTTAGTCCATTTTGTTTAAAAAAAAAAATTCCTAGGAATAAAAAAAGTGTGAACGATGGCTTTATGTATCATTCTGTCTTCTCGGGCAGAGGCTTCCAAATTGCAAAGAAAGCTGTGAAAATTAAAAGTTGATGTGCCCGTTTTCTCCTCCCAGTGGATCTTTTAAAAAGTCTCTTTTGGCATCACAGAGAGAGAGAGAGAGAGAGAGAGAGATCGATTTTCATTCAGTATATTGTGTGCCAGCCGGGCTTCCCTACTCATAACCATTCCCCCTTGGTGAAAACACATCCTGCAGATGCTGCCCCATCATCCGTAAGTTTTCTTTTTACACTATTGTTCTTTGCTGGACGCCCAGGGACAGCCCCAGCCGCGGGCCTTAACATGGGTAAGTAACAGGCCCTCTCGTTGCCTCTCATTTTCCTACCCTGAGCCCCTCCAGAGACAAGCCGAGGCTGAAGCGTTTGAGCAATGAAAGAAAAAGTTAGAACGGTTATCATACCAAAGCCGAGTATACGGTTTAAAATGTCTGCTTGCGGGACGCTGGGCTTCTCCGTTTATAGAAAGCGGTTATCCGTACAATGGGCTTTCCTCGGATGCTCTTCGTCCCGGCTGCTGCGTGAAGGGACAGTCAAGGAGACGGGACGCGGGCGCGGAAGGAGAGGAGCAGCCCCTGCTGGAGTTGGAGGCGGAAGAGTTTGCAGTTGGCGATGCGCAAAGCAGCGCATCCGGTGTGGCGGAGGTAGGACGGGAAGAGGGGTTTCGTCGGATGCCACGTCCCGGTGCTTCTTCTGAATTCCCGAACGTAATCATAACTGGTACCTAATCGAACGGCAGGGTTAGTTTGGGAAGTCGGAGAAGCCGCTTTGAAAATGAAAAAGCCAAGCCAAGTTCAACAGGAAGGCATGCAGCAAAAGAAGCATTTGACATCTTTTAGAAAAGGAAGCCACAGATGGAATTAACGAGTCACCTTGCTGAACACCTAATTCCCACAGCACTGTCTATTTACACATGTGCTGTATTGCTGTTATCCTCCTCATCTTCTCATTTTTCTCATCTTTCCTAAAACCTTCTCCTATCGGTATCAATTTGTCACTGCTTGTTGTATCTTATGAGTAATGATTGTAAGTATGACCTATCACTTTGTTGATTGTATGTACACTGAGAGCTTATGCACCAGAGACAAATTTCTTTTGTGTCCAATCCCACTTGGCCAATAAAGAATTCTATTCTATTCATTTGTAAAATAACTTGGCTTTTTTTTTTAAAAAAAAATATTTTATTTGCCATAACACTTATGCACCAGAAGGAAGTAATCGTTAAGAGGTATGACATTTGAAAAAGGGGAGCAGTTTAGAACTGGCCTGTGAGACACTGGCAACAATTTTATACGCACAAAGATGGAAAGACACGCTAAATCTCACAATGGAAGAGTGGATGGGGGTTAGTGGAGATGGCAAAATGGTTTCAATTAAAGACAATTTATCTAGTTTTGTTTCTACTTGGAAGCCACTTCTGGACTTTTTGTTCGAAGTGGGGGGGAAAATGAAACTCTGATTTTAGGTTTTGCTGATTAGAATGATTTTGTTATTGTAGAAATGGCTTGAAATGTTGTCAAAGCAAAAGGTGGAGGTTGTATGTGTGTGTGTGTGTGTGTACTTTACTGCACTGAAAAACATCACAAGTTGGTATTTGTTTTCCTTTGCACTTTTTTCTCTCAGTTCTCGTTTTTTTTTCTGTATTTTTGTTTTGTAATGACACTGAATAAAAATAAACGCAAGTCAAAAAAAACTCCTACCAAGTGAACTATTCACAAGCGTACAGGGTCTCCTGCTTGAGCAGGGGGCTGGACTAGAAGACCTCCAAGGTCCCTTCCAATTCTGTTATTCTGGTAATTACGGTATCAGCTTTTAAACTGTTTAAAAGTTTAGAGAATAATTAAGGAACAGGATGTGAATTGCTTGGTCTCTTGTGAAATGACTGGTGTTGAGGCATCTGAATCAGTTTTTGGGGAAGATGCCAGTTGCATGGTTAGTAATGGAAGACTAGGAGGTACTGTTTGATGACATCATTCCTAATTATCCTGTTTATGAAGATAAAAGAGAAACACACGCTGCATGATTCAGTAAAGGCAGCATGGACTCTGGGAAAGATTCTTAACAGTCTGTTAGCAATCTGGGCCAACCTGATGAAGAATGCCAGAAACCCATCATCCACTGGCAGAAATATCTGCTCTGAGAATACAAATCAGTATGGACCAACAATGATAATGAACATAAAAAAGTATGCCAGTCCAATGGCATGTTCTGCTTCTATAATTGACACAAATGAGATTATAAGGGAAGAGCTTTCACTTAGTTGTCTCCTTCCCGAACGAAGCTCAAGTAAAGAATTCGCTTGGTTTCCAAGTATTGTCATGGCTTCCTTCTCCACAAAGAACTCTTCTAGTGGTTTGGTTTAGCTTTTTGATAACCCAAATCATATTGCCTTCGACCGAATTAAGCAGTTTTGGTGCATTACCAGAAAGGCCACGACAGGATGAAACATTAGGATAGAAATATTTTAAACATTTCTTCATTCGATTTCCTGCTTTAACTTTACCAAAAGGTAAATTTACACACAATGCTCTGTGTGTGTGTGTGTGTGTGTGTGTGTGTGTGTGTGTGTTTGTTTTATAGAAGACAGGGATGGCTGAATGAACCATAGTGGCCTGACCATCATATCATATAAACCATAATGGGTGTCTAACCATGCTGCACTAACTTGAAACAGGTGAATGAGATTGTGGCTTACTGTAATGTCTCCAACAAAAATAAACCAACTTGGTTGTAAAGGGGGAATATTTAACATATTAAAGGCACCAACAATAGATCAGTGTAGCTTTCCAAAGGATGCTTAAACAGAGTAGTTGGGGTAGTAACAACTTTCTTGTGACCTAGGATATAGTTGCAGCTTGATTGCAGAAGAGAAACTCACATTTTTAAACAAGAAAACACTTGTTTTTCAGGTATCCAGCACTGTAACTAAACTCAAGCCCCCCCGCCTTTTAATTCTGAATTTTAAACATTTTAGACTTGTTTTAAATCTGCCTTGTGTTATAATATTTATACTGTTTTTATGTCTTATTTGAACACCACCCAAAGTTACTCTATGAGGAAGATGGACAGTTTCTAAACTTGATAAATAAATACAAAACAAGATGAGAAGTTTGACATGCCCATCTTGTAGCAATGCGATGTTTGATTAGAAAAACAACCATCATGTTACCGGTTTAGCCACTAACCTGTATCTAGATCCCCGATGACATATATGCTGGCACCAATGGGCACAGCCCCGTACACAAATGAGGAACTGGCTGGGATGCATAAATTCTGATCACTCAGATAGATCCATCTGCATAGAAAGGCAACATTTGAGGGGGTAAAAATTTGTTCATTAATCAGTAGTCTTTAAAGAAAGTTCTAGAAAGAAAGTATCTATTTGCAAATGGCTTTTATGCAGTGCACTAAAATCCTTTGAAGAGTTTTAAAACTGATGCCATACTTCCCATTCGAGGTGACTTATCCCGTGGACAAATGTCTCAAAATATTCTCAGATATTCTCAATATGCTCAAAATGCCATACCCTTTGTTGCAGGAAAAAGTCATTTCACGCTGCAGAAACAGGTGGACACGGCTTTTACAGAATTTGCAGCCGAAAGCACCAGAAATAGACGACATGCTTCCTGTTTTGGTCGACGCTGCACTTGACATTTTATTTAATAGCTGCCGACATTCATATGCTGGGTAAATCAGTGACAGAATGCAAGTTCTATACACAGAGGGTTTGGCATTCAACTTTCTCTCCCTCCTGATCGAAGTATTTCAGGAAGGATCTCCGGGAAATACTTCTAGTTTGAATCTCAAAGAATCGCCGTCAGGTACAATGAACAGGGCTAGGACCAAGCTTGTCAGTAGCAGCATGAAGGCAGTTTAATACAAGAATGCTGTGTTATTTGTTTTCATTACTTTCTTTGCTGTTGTTATTTTCTTACCACAACTACGGGTAGATCTCGGCTTACGATCACATTCGAGTTCCAAGTTAACCTTGCTAAGCGAGGCAGTTGAGTTTTGCCCCCATTTTATGATCTTTTGGGCACAGCTGTTAAGTGAATCATGCAGTTATTATTCACTAAGTGTTGTGATTAACTGAGATACATCACTAAGTGTTGTATTCTTATGATTCTTGATGAGTGTCTTTGTTGCAAATGGTGATCACATGACCCCAGGACAGTGCAACCCTCAATAACTACATGTTGCCAAGTTTAACTTTGAATGGTTGCTAAACCTATGGCTGTAATTTGAGAACTACCTGTATCTACAGAGCCTGAACATGAAGAACAGAATATTCATCCAAAGGCCAGCCCAATCATGAGATAGGATGGGCCTTACCACCCCAGGCCGAGAATTTGGATCGGTATCAGATGATTGCAAATTGTTATTTGTTGCTGCTATATATTTTATGGGAAGTAGCCCTTGTTGGCACTGTCTGTCGCCTCTGTTGGTCTGGACCTGAGTATTTAGCCTTGAACTAAAAGGGTGGGAACTGCAAGGGGTTCAGTTCCCTGCTCCCTCAATTTCAAGCAGCAAAGATCAATTCTTCAATATTTCAGTTTGAAACCCTGTGCTATGAAAGAAGAAAACGTATAGTCCTGGTGCAGAGTTTAAGGAGTTACACACACACACACAAAAAAAAAAAGTTTGGAATTCAAGGACTGTACTGTGAACCACAACATTACGGCAACCAACAGAAATAGATCCCTTCTAATAAGCTTAGTAGCCATTTCCTGAAACCCTTCACAGCCTTTTTTGATAGTACAATAGCACCCTCTTCTGGTTAACAGCAGTATAAGACGTATTGCATCGCAGATAACAGTCCTTGAGTTACAACCACAACTGAGCCCAAAATTGTTAGCTGAGGCATTTATGAAGCGAGTTTTGCCCTGTTTAGCTAGCTTTCTTGCCATGGTTGTTAAGTGAATCATTGCTAAGTTAGTAACACGGTTGTTAAGTGATTGGTTTCCCCATTGACTTTGCTTGTTAGAAGGTCGCAAAATCATGACCCTGGGACACTGCAACCATCATAAATATGAGTCAATTGCTCATCTGACCATGGAGTTGCTGCAACGGTTGTAAGTGGGGGAAAGCGTCATAAGTCGCTTTTTCAAGCGTCATTGTTAACTTCAAATGGTCACTAAACGAACTGTTGTAAGTCAAGGACTGCCTGTATTGTAATGACCACAAACATACACAGAGCACAAAAAGCTACAATTACATGATTATAGTGCCACTACTCCTATATTCAATATTTATCATGTCAAGTATAACCTACTAGGGGCTGTGCAAAGAATTCAGAAGAGACCTTTGCACAAGGCATTAAAAGCAAGTGATGCATTCCTCTGGAAGCATGAAAGGAGCAGAGACCCGGCTGCTTTGAAGACTGTCTCTGGCTGTCTTCAGGTGTGTGTTGATGCACACCTTCATTTCTCATAACATGTTCGAGGGTGTAAAAGAATTTAGACCTGACCCCAGGGTCTCAGACAGGAGGTAATACAGAGATTGCAGTTTTCCGAGGTAAAAGGGAAGATGAGGAAGCATTCAAAATAAACTTTGCATTGATGTTATTTAGTATAAGATGGGGCATAAAGAAACGTGGACAGGTTACGATTCTGCTATTATACCTTACCACATGGCTGGGGAATTCTGGGAGTTGAAATCCACAAAGTAGCCAAGTTGAAGAACACTGTTCTTACAATAATGTAGTGGCATTCCAGGGATCCCTGCGGGGTTTGTTTCTTAACCTGGCTGATGTAGAAGGAGGCTTTGTCCTTGCATCCTTAGACAATTAGAGATACCTTTCAAAGCGGCGATGAGCCCTCCAAAGGTTGCAGCAACTTTCATGCTTCATGCTCTGTCTACAGTCATGTATTCCTCAACATTCTGCCCTTTATGCTGTAGGATTAACTTTAATCCTTCTTAGTTCAGAATATCTATCTATCTATCTATCTATCTATCTATCTATCTATCTATCTATCTATCTATCTATCCATCCATCCATCCATCCATCCATCCATCCATCCAATCTATCTATCCTTAGTTTAGAATATCCATCCATCCATCCACCCACCCACCCATTCACCTCTATTGATCTGCACATTACTTTTCTTTTACATTTCATTTTAATTAACTCTGATTTCTGTATTCTACATGCTGGTCTACAACCAAATAAAGATTTGATTGATTGCTGTTCTAGGAAGCTACTGAATGTTTTGCACAACTCTATAAAAGTAAGCATTGGAAGCCGTGCAATGTATAAATCATTGTAGATTCAGACCAAAAATCGAGCTGGCTGGTCTATATTGACACTCCTACCCACTTTCTTTCTACGAGGGCCAGCTGCACTCAAATGCACTCACGAATGCTGCAAGATGCATTTCCTTTGAAGGGAAAGAGCTTTAGCAATGATTTGCTCCCCCTGCCAGATCCAGGTTTCAAGCCAACCGAAGATACCAAGTGACAAGACCGAGAAGGATTATCTGCAGAGATAATCAATCAAAGGAGACTTTATTGGCTAGAGAGCAATTGAGAATTCCCCAGGTGCAGCTCTTATAAATGCTCTTCAGTGAAGTTGCCAAGGGCCAAGCAAGGCACTGTAGAGTTGATGAGACTCCGTTAGAGAGCAAAGGCTTACCTTTTGAATTCATCATGGTAGAATTCCGATTTGCACGTCACCATCTCACTGGTTTGATTGTCTTCACGGCTTCTCACTCCACCAAAGACATAGAGCTCTGAAGCCACACCACACGCCACAGCCCCAAACCTGAAAAATAGTAGAAGATGAGACATGTAAGGTGTACATTAACTCAGCATACATGTTACCAACCCCTTCCCATGTTGTCTTAGTGATTTCATCTAACCTCATCCACGCTTGGGTAGGAATAATTCTTTGGTGTAAGCTGCTGCCTCAGTATTCCTGCCTCTTATTCCCCTGCACAGCTCAGGTGAAGTCTAAAGGATGAGAATCCTTTGCTTATTGGGGATGCTAGCTCAGCATTGTCTTTCTTTGTTTGCTAAATTTTTATGGCTGACCATCTCACAAACAAAGGACTTTAAGGAATCTCACTAAATGGGCTATCCATTCTTCATGTCCGTTAATAAGGTTTCTGGCCATGGATTAATTTATACACTTTCACAATGGCATGGAAGTCAATTTCCATTAGAGGCTGAACACTTTAATTCTACTCATGGGCAGCCTTCAAAAACAGTAGAAAACCGTTTTCTGTCCTACTTCTCACAAAACAGGGACCCATTTACGTTTGAGTGCATGTAAATTGCTAACAAATTCATTGTTCTCTAAAACAATATCGTCATTATGGTCAATTACTTAGAGCAGGTAAAGAAAACAATTCAGTAATTAGAGTGAGTGGAAACTTTTACCTTTTTAAAATGTGGAAACGTGGCTTTTAAAAAGTAATAGAACAAAAAAAAATCCTAGCCAAAGAGCCTAGATACCACTCATTCCCTCTCCACAGGCTGAAAAGAAATGGAGGCGGCTAGTCTACTGGCAGGCCAGAGGTGAAAATACCTTTTGCTAAGGTCACCTCCCTGCAATAGACTTCTTTCTCATCTGAACAAAAATTTCAGCACCTATGACGGCCAGGTTAATGCTTAAATCTAAGATTGATAAAAGAAGATTCCAGGTTTAGTCTGTGAAATGTTGAATGGCTTGTGAGAGTAAGGAAATGGTGGATGGATCTAGTAATCTGCCAGTAAATCTTAATAGCAATACACTTATATACCACTTCACAGTGCTTTTACAGCCCTCACTAAACAGTTCACAGAGTCAGCATATTGCCCCCAACAATCTGGGTCCTCATTTACTAACCTCGGAAGGAAGGCTGAACTTGGTGAGATTTGAACTGCCAAATTGCAGGCAGCCAGCAGTCAGCAGAGGTAGCCTGCAGTACTGCATTCTAACCACTGAATCAAAACCAAATGAACCAAATGAATCTTACTATCTTACTCACCTCCTCTCTTTCAGTGGGCAGATGGCCGTCCACTGCTGAGTCCTCGGGTCGTAACATTCCACAGACTCAAAGAGCTTTCCATAGGAACCCCCGCCCATCGCGTAGATCTTCTTCTTCATAGCTGCGTAGCAACCGATCTTAAAAATGAAAATGCACAACGTCTGTTACACAGAGCAAGGCGTGAGTCCATCCACCGCAATGTCCCGACGAAAGGCAGCGACACAACAGTAACACAAATGATGAGCTCTTAAAAGGGGAAGTCCCCTCGCGCATTAATCGACGGATGGTTAAAAAAAAAAGACCCCATTCCTGATACAATTCAAAAGAAAAACAAAGGAGTCCAGAGGATTGAGTGCTTTAAAATCTGGATCACTATTTGGAACATAGGAAGGCAAATCTCTAATGAGATTCAGCTTTTCTCTACACGAGTTTAAGGATTGTTTTTCTTCTGTACTGACTGGACTTTAATCAGTTCTATCAGCTCTAGTGCACTTCGGTCTTGTTTTCTAAAGGCAACTTGTACCTTAACACTTGCATCCTGTATTATGCTAGATTCACAAAAGATTTTACCTTCTCATACCATGAAAAGAGGAAGAGGGAGGGGGAAGAGGAACGGGAAGGAGAAGTGGAAAGGGAAGGGAATTGCAAGCAAATTTCTCCTGTGATCAACATAAAGAAGGTCACCATGCTAAATTATGACCAGAATTTTATTCCTTGTAATAAAAACCTTTTAATGTTTTGAACAGTCTCGATCTTTGGATTGATTGTATCTGACTCTGAGGCCTCCTTGAGGCCAAGTTGGCAGAAATCAGAAAAAAAAGGTGCCATAAACCAATTGTCAAACCTGCAAGAGAGGTAGAAGTGGTATTTCTGCTTTAGATACATGAAAGCAACAGGCAGGTGTTACTTCAATAAAAGAACCAAGCAGGTGTTTCCTCCTGAAGGTAGAATTCCCTAAACTGTTCAAACAATATATCTTGAGACAATCAGCCAATTAAAAAGGGCCTTTTCCTATTATTTCTTTTTTTCTCCCACGTTATTTTATTAAGAGTGATACAAGATGACAGAGACCAAGGTTGCATATTTGAAGAGATAGTAACAATCTGTGGAGCCCATCAAAGTCAGCAAGACTTGGTCCAGCTCAGCATTAAGTTATTTAATTACCCCTTCATCAGGCTCCACTCAAGCTTTCCAGAACAATTCAACTTCCTGCTTTTGACCGTTAAAGGCTTTTTATATACAAAGGGAACAACCAAAGTTCCTTGAATTGTGAGACCTCAAATGCTGCCTCAAAAGATCTTCAAAGTGGATTGCCAACATAAAGCTTTAAAGTTTTGCAGGAGAAAGCTAGTAAAAGCTCGAGACAGGAATCATTAACAGGGACACCATTTAATTTAAAATATCAATGAAATCAAGTGGATTTCTTGGCCTGACTACCTTTCGGGAGGCAGCCCTTGCATACTGTTTTTCCCCCATTTTTAAAGCTTTTGTTTTTTTTATATGAGACTGGCTGGATACCTGTGCTTCGCCAGGAAACTATGTGGTTGGGCTTAGTTTTTGGGGAGGAAAATAGGAGGGCGGGATTTCTGGCTCTGCCTACTAGCATCCATCGGTATTCATCTGGCTAGTGTCAGTGTATGAGAGAGTTGAGGGCTGTTTGGAAACTGAAGCAGTATTTGCTGTGTGAGCAAGGAGGAGACAGCAAGGAGCCTGGGCATGGCTTAGCTCAACTGTCCTGTACTCAAGCTGCTTGCTGCTGTGAAACCGAAACTCTTCTCCTCTACTTGTGTTTTGCATTTGGAGCAGATTTGTTTTCAGGTGGGGAGGGGGAGTAGAATTCCTTAGCATCAGAGCGTGTTAATAATAATATAGGAAACACTAATGCTCTGATGGTCATTTCGAAAAATCCTTTCTTAGTGAGCACCTAAAAGCCAAGAGGAATGTGCCAAATTTCAAATCTGTAGGCTTTATGGTTCTGGAGATATTGTGATGATGTGTGAGTGGTATTTCGCTTTTATGTATATATATAAGATTAGATTGTGTCTGTCTGTTGAGAGGCCATCACAGGGTGGTCAGTGAGAAAGCTTACTCTCTGGGAATCCATCTTAGTATGAACTTGTAAGAATTCTTCTATAATCACCAAAGGAGCAATTGGTAGTTGCAATTGGTAGTTCTGAGGCCATTTTGAAAGAGCCTGCACTCTTCTTTGGTTTCGCTGCCCTTTTAGAGGCTTTTTAAAAGTAGTTCAGAAGTTGAGTCTTGGCAACTGGATTTTTTCCCCAGTTTTGGTTTGAAACCTTCTGCTCCTTATGCAAGTAGCTTCTTTAGTTCACTCTTGACCAGATAAGCAGTGAAACATTTCAAACCAAGTGGGAAAGAGGTCCAGTTGCCATGCCTCAAGTTCCAGCTATGTTTACTTGGAAGACTGAGAATCTTCACTGACCTTTTAAAAGTACTTCTGAGAAGCACATAGATCCGGTTTTGAGGTTGAGGAACAGGGAAGAACAACAACATGAAATGAACAAAATAAACCTTATTTTTTTCTAACTGGCTGTGGGTGAGGTCTTCCATACGAAGTTACTACTAGCTTTTCAAAAGATGTTATGAAACCTCACATGGCTATTTAGATCAGGGATCCCCCAAACTTGGCAACTCTAAGACTTGTGGACTTCACCTCCCAGAATTCTCCAGCCAGCTATGTCCACAAGTCTTCAAGTTGCCAAGTTTGGGGACCTCTGATTTAGATGGTAGGAGCAGATCTGCATGGAAAGTAGAGCAAACACTGACTTTATTTCTCCTGCTGGGCTTTGGATAACCATCTCGATAACCGTCTTGAAATAAGCAATGGCATAAATTGCTTAGAAAGTCCATCTTCTGAAGCAGGAACTACCTAGAAGTTACCTGAAGATCTGGCCCCACTGTTTTCAGCACCACAACCAACAACCGAAACAACCTTTTACAATATTAATACGTGGTGTAAATCCTATTGGCAACTGCAGCAGCTCCATCAACAAACCACTTCTTGCAACCTTGCCAAGAAAACTGCAGGAACCAGTCCAGGAGCCAACACTGACTTGATTCTCACAGACAAACCACCAGCTAGCTAGCTGAAAGGGGTTGCTAAGAAAAATTACTAGTTATTCTGAGTCCATTACATTTATTTATTATTTATTTTATTTCGGGACCATCTACTGCCAGTAACAACTTCCCAGCGTCCCGTGCGCTCCCACAGACAGGGCCTCCTCGGGGCGCCATCGGCTAGACAGTGTCGCCTGGCGACCCCCAGGGGGAGGGCCTTCTCTGTGGGTGCACCCACCTTGTGGAATCAGTTGCCCTTGGAGCTGCGGGTGGCCCCTGACCTTCGATCCTTCCGTCGCCACCTGAAGACTTGGCTTTTTCAATAGGCCGACCTGGACTGAGGGGAGGGTTTTTATTGTTTTACTGATGGTATTGGTTGTTGCTGCTTTTAATTAGAATTATTGGGATTTCGATTTAATAATTTTTTAAATTTTAAATTTTGTATTGCCTTTTTTATTGTTGTGAGGCGCCCTGAGTCCTTCGGGAGATAGGGCGGCATACAAATCCCATGAAATAAAATAAATGAGTCCATTACATGATGCCAATATGCACAGTTTTATAGCATAAAGTCAGGGAAAGTTCTGAGGTTTCTGAGACACGTGAACGAGAATTGTCCTATCAGGAATTGAGAATCTGCAGGCCTTTGAAGACACAACTGGAGAACTATTCTCATCACATTAATAGGACTTAGACATATGTATCGTTTCACAGTGCTTTTACAGCCTTCTTTAAGCAGTTTACAGAGACAGCCTATTGCCCTCAACAAGCTGGGCCCTCATTGGAAGGGTGGAAGGCTGAGTCAACTTTCATCCTTGAATATTAGTGGTTATGGGTGGGATGTATTGAAGTCCAATAACATCTAGATGGCCCCAGGTTCCTCTATTCGAGGAGCTGATTGAGACCAACCCCCAACTGGTATTACTAGCCCCTGAACCAAAGTTGTAGCAAGACAACTTTAGGGAATTATATATTTAATTGTGAGGACAGCCAACTCACAACAACTCTGGGAAACTGTATAACTGACTTATAAATTCCTAAATCAGTACTTAATTTCCCTTTATTTCTTCCTCACTTACCTTCTCTTGTCCCTTGTTTATTAGATACTGTAATTCCTGCAGAAGCAATTGCTTTGTTTGGTTTTCAATCTGTGTAATGGCAATGAGTACTTTGCGGTCTCTTTTAAGATAAATTTGGCACTAAGCCCCAAAGAGATTTAAAACCTCTTAATTCAAGTGCATCTTTTTTATAAAAAAAAGATTCTTGAGGACTGGGGAACGGCACAGAAAGGGAAACTGAGGAAACCAGAGCTTATTGTTTCATACTTATAATTGGTAATAATCTTTTATTTAAAAAAACACACATGGAAAAAAGGACCGGAAGGAAAAAAGAGGTACAGTGCAGTAATTTCAGAAAGAAATATGACCAGCTTGCTTTTTCCTTTTGCTTGCCTCTCACCTTCCTAATCATTGTTAAGTCTGGTTGCTTTGTCCATGTCCTGTTGTAAATATCATAGGACTCCATTGAAGTGAGCACTTGTTCTCCATCCTCGCCTCCCAAAACGTAGAGCACCCCATCGATCTCGACCAGACCAAAATTGTGCCGGGCCTATTGGAAATACGAGGTGGAAGAACAAACTCTTAATAATACAGTTCCCGTCAATTTTGTTAGGTTACAATACAAACGATGGGAGTGCATAAGCAACTACAATCCACCACGCGCAGACATGGAAAGCTACCTCAGTCATCGGTGGCAAGGGACTCCACGTATTTGTATCTGGATCGTACTTTTCGCCCGAATTTAGGGTAGTTTTGTTTTCATCTTGACCTCCCAGGACAAACAGGAACCCCTCTGAGAAACAAGCCAGAAAGAGTTATTTCAAAACACAGGCCTTAATGATGGCACATCGAGCTACGCATATGCATTTTATAAGAACGATCAACAACTGGTGAGAGAAAGAAGTGTTGGAATTAAATTACAGAAACTGTGGAAAGTACTACATTTTCAGGTTTTAATAACAGAGTTGGAAGAGACCAGAGATCTTCTTGTCCTACCATCTTGCTCAGGCAGGAAACAAATGGCTGACCAATCTCTTCTGAAAAACCACCAGTGATGAAGCAGCACTTACAACCTCTTAGAGGCGAGCCATTCCACTGATTGTTCTCACTGACAGAAAATTTCTCCTTAGTTCTAGATTGAATTTCTCTTGATAAGGTTCCAGCCATTATGTCTTGTCCTACTTTCAGGTGCTCTGGAGAATATTCTTCTTCCTAGCTGGCAATATGATTCCTGCCCAGCCAAACCACGTTGTATATGAGAAGTGAGCCTGACTTTACAGCCTAATCAAGTTGCACCATTCCAGAACATTTCTGCCCAGAACTTCTCACGAGCATGAAAATCGGTACGCTGGACTACATCTGCAATTATTTCAGTAGGCATGAGTGAATAATAACCCAGCAGATGTAGTGGACACCTAACTGAACATCAGACTAAACTATTCATTTATCTTCTTGAGTTTGGCTTAGTATGTTTTGTGAACATAAGCCACTGTAGTTTGTTAAACGTAGTTAAGAAAACTATGGTTGAACATAATGTATATACCTAATTACTGGCTCTAAGATGTTTAACAAGTTTCTGTTAGGCAGCGAAGAAAATGTATAAGGCCAAAAGGATTACATCAAGAGAGTAAAAGAACCAGTTTAGTGCAGTAATGATGAGCTGGCCTAGTAGACTCAGTTCTAAGCCTCCCTTAGGCATGAATGCTGGCTGGGTGACTCCAAGGGAAAACAGGAGGAATAAGGAGTATTAGGGATATTTGCTTGCTTGAGTTACATATAAAAAAGGCAGGAAAGAAAGTGTGCATTATTAAAAAGAAGTTTAGATTCTAGAAAGAGTGCAGAGAAGAGCAACAAAGAAGATTAGGGGACTGGAGGCTAAACATACAAAGAATGGTTGCAGCAACTGGGTATGTCTAAGTCTAGTGAAAAAGACGAGGGGCTGACAAGATAGCAGTGTTCCAATGTTTGAGGGGCTGCCACAAAGAAGAGGGAGTTAACCTATTCTCCAAAGTACCTAAGAAGCAATGGATGGAAATTAATCAAGAAAAGATTCAACCTAGAATTAAGGAGAAATTTCTCGATAGCTACAATAATTAATCAGTGGAATGGCTTGCCTTCAGAAATTGTGGGAGCTCCGTCACTGGAGGCTTTTAAGAAGAGACCGGACAGCCATTTTTCTGAAATGGCACAGGGTCTCCTGCTTGAGCAGGGGGCTGGACTAGAAGACCTTCAAAGTCCCTTCCCACTCTGTTATTCTGTATTCTGACTATATTCATAGTCAAAGAAGAATTTTAAAAAAAATAGTAAAATATATACAACGTGACTGAGTTCCTAAGACAAGGATGTACATGTTTTATAGCACTTCCTTGTACACAATGTCTGAGTGGGAAATGACAGCATCTCCAAAATGGCCAGATAGTCCACAGTATCGCAATTCTAAGCCGCAACTCTTTTATACTTGCACCTACGTCATATGTGCATACAAAATGTCAGGAATCGAATTGTGATGCTGTGTCTACAATCTTGCCTGTTCTAACTTCCACAAGTATGCGCCCTCTGGAGATGCTGCTAGAGGAAATGGAAGCAAAAAATGTATTTTGGGGAAAATCTATCATGCCTGTCAGAACACAATAGCAAGAGGATAGATAAACTTCAGAAAAGCTATAAATACATAACATTTTCCACTGATCTCTTTTGAATAGTGGGTTATAGTTATTAGTCAAAAACTGGTCACCTCATCAAATATTTATTTGATATACCACATGTGTCTGGCAAAACTAACATTTCCTCCTCCTCCCTCCCTCTATGGTTTTTCCTCTAAAAGAGAGATAAGTTAATTATTCACAGGTTAATACTTGCCCAGGATCTGATTGACAGTAGCTAAAAGATGATTTGACTTAGCAAATATTTAAAACTTTTGGACCCTTTTTCATTCAAAGGAAGGAGGGGACCATATTTTCTACCTGCAGAAAGTACACTGTGGTTTATCCTGGGTGTACTCATAGGAGCCAGCTCTATCCATAATTGTCTGTGACGATCATACAAAGGGCACATGCATCGCACTGCAGCTGAAGGCTTCCTGGAGCTGAATAGAAAGAAAAAGCAGAAATTAACTCATTTTTATAGGACAATTCATTGTTAAACAATTTTAAAAAATTCTCTCTCTCTCTCTCTCTCTCTCTCTCTCTCTCTCTCTCTCTCTCTCTTCTCTCTCTCAAATATTTCAGAAAGATTTGGCCTCCAATATGCTTCACAAACTAATCAGTACTGGGAAAGACAGTAAGAAGCTGAGATAATCCACTTCAAAATAAAGGGGGAATTATAATTGATTCCTGGCTATAAAACAAGTCTCAATCAGAACACAACACTTTTATTTGGGATGGAGGGAATAGAGAAAGAAAATCCAGGAGAAGAACTCAATTATTTCAATATGAAATTATTCCACCTTATCATTTTGGTTAGAAAATTAATCTATTTTTGGGGGAGCGGAAAGGGAAGGATATGGTCGATTACAATTCACCTAATGCATCTTGATCACTAAATATAACCCAGCAAGGAACCAGTTCAGGCTGCAACAAATCATCCTTTATAGTTTTCTACAATGGTTTAGACCCAAAAGCTTTTCTGGAAGTAAAATGTGGACACTTTGGCTACAACGTGGCATTCCACCATTTCTAAACATTATTTCAGTATAAAAAGCGAGAAGACCCAGCTTGACGGGCAGCTGCCAAGAGACTCTCCCAGACTTTGGCTTGACAGTAGAGATGGAGCTAATAAGTGTCTCAAAGCAACCCATAATTCTCAAGTTCATTGGCTTCTTGCTCTTTTCCAGTCATGCTTTTCTTCTTGCAGATATTTTGTTATCAAGCCAGGTGACATCAATAGTCTACCTGATGATGGACTTAGCTTGATAATGAAACATTTTTGCAGGAAAAGTAAGGTCAGGTCAGCAAGAACCCAACCATTGACCCTTAAACTCCGTTTGTTCTCTACTACGTCAATGTCAAACATTTCTTTGATGGAGTGCTTGACCTTTATGTCAAATTTATGTCTTCTTTTGTCTTTTTGACTCCTTCCCTTGCCAAATGAGACCCACAGCTGCTTTCTTGAATGACTTACACTCTTTCTTCACCCCCGACAGTCACGATGCACTCCGAGTATCCTCGGGGTTTAAAAGAAGCAAGCATCGCCTCTTCTTGCTGGGGTGGGGTGAGTGGAATGTTGTTACATTCTTTGACAATCTCCCGAACCAATGGCTCATTCATCATTTGTTCACGCAAGTAAGTAGAGTCCAATCCAGTGACCCACACAGCCGACATAACATCCTTCATATGAACCTGGAGAGCCACAAAGATAACGGAAATCACAAAGTGACCCTGAGCTTTAAAGTTTGTGCTGAAAATTTCCTGTTCATTAGACTTTCGCAGGAACAGAGGCAACTTCGAGCTACCTCAAAATGGCAGAAAATTCTACACCAAGTTTTAGCAATTGTAGGCCAAAGCAGGGGCCTTGTCCAAATTAGAGAACCTATGGTTCTAACTACTAACTCTTGTAATGAATGTGTTGTGGTTTGCCGGCAGCCTGTGCAGGTGGCAGCAGGATCGGACAGTGGGGAAGAACAGGGACCAGTCTGGGAGTCTGGAGAGGACTCGGACGAGGGTCCTGTGTCCAATGCACAGATGGGGCCAGGACCATCTGGGAGTGGGATGCTGCCTCCGGAGCCTCCGGAGTCTGGCAGCAGCGAGGCAGAGGAACAAGGGGAGGCTGTTCCCAGTGCGCGTGTGCGCAGAGCTGCAAGAAGAGCAGCTGAGACAAAAGGGGTGACTCGGGAGTAAGGCTTGGAGGTGACTGCCCCTCTCCTAAGGGATAAAAAAGGTGCAAAGGTAGAGAAACCTTTGCAGGAAGCAACGTCGTTCGCTCTGTTCAGATTAAATCTGGAAGCTCTGTGTGGACTTTGTATTTCATCTGGCTTTTTACAGTTCATTTGGCACTCTAGTTGTTGGCAGCAATTCAAGGGAGAGAAAGGTGGGTGCTTATCTCCAGGGACTCATTACTGGCTGGGAATGAACATAATTCCCAGCGCTGAAATAAAACAAGAGTTGTTGTTTTTTTTAAAAAAAATTTATTCATATTTATATGAATAAATTTCTTCTCCGGAGACTCAGGGCGGCTTACAATTTTTTGGAGCACAACCCAGTGCGCTCAGGAATAGCCTTCATTCCATTGTATATGCCTGCTTATTACTAAGCGGCATTTTTACAAAGTCAGCTTATTGCCCCCAACAATCTTGGGTCCTCAGTTTACCTACCCCGAGAGGATGGAAGGCTGAGTCAACCTGGAGCCTGGTGGGATTCGAACCTGCACTAATTGCAGGCAGCTGGAACTAAGTGCTATGCGTTTAACAGCCTGCACCACCAAGGCTCTTTTAACTAAGTGTGTGCTTAATTACGGTCTCGGGAAGCCTTGGTCAGAACAGAATGGAGGCAATGGGGGCAGGGGTGTGCCACAAGGAAAAAAGAAAGAAGACAAGAAATAAGTGTCTATTTATGAGTTGAATATATACATGGTTGCAAAAATATCAGATCCTGCCAAACTGGAGAATATGACTTTATGACAAAATTCAGCTTTCTTGTGTTCCTACTGTTCAGTTTTTAGAAAAACAACTGTTCTTGATTTTGTAGCTAAGAAGATATATTTGACAGTGAGTGAATAAGGCCTGCTGATATTCTGGAGGTCAGGTATTCCTCAAGTTAACAACAGTTGGTTTAATGACCGTGATCAAAGATACAACGGCACTGAAAAAAGTGACTTACGACCATTTT
The DNA here is from genome assembly GCA_009733165.1 of Naja naja. NCBI lineage: Eukaryota > Metazoa > Chordata > Lepidosauria > Squamata > Elapidae > Naja > Naja naja. The sequence goes on from CM019161.1 coordinate 7,545,268, forward strand.
TCACACTTACAACCATTGCACCCCATGGTCACGTGATCAAAATTCAGCCGCTTGGCAGCTGACTCATATTTATGACGGTTAAGAGTGTTCCCAGGGTCATGGGATCACCTTTTTGCAATCTTCTGACAAAGAAAGTCAATGGAGACGTCACATTCGCTTCCCCACTGTGTTGCTAACATCACAAGTGCAGTGATTCACTTAATGACTGCGGCAAGAAAGGTCATAAAATGGGGCAAAACCCACTTCACAAATGTCTTGCTTAGCAACGGAAATTTTGGGCTCAATTCTGGTCGCAGGTTGAGGACTACCTGTATAGGATGACGTATGAACTACAGGAACAAGGAGACTCAAAGCAAACATTAAACAACCATGTTCCAAAGCAAGGGAGCCAAACACCCCACATTACAAGCAACAGGAGCAAATGCTTTATCCAAACAACTTAAAGGTAACTTTTGAGCCCTGTACCTTTCTTAATTCAGGATCATGGGAAATCCACCGAATGACTGCTTCAAAAATATGTTTTTCATCCCCAACGTTCAACTTCTCCAAAGACAGCACTTCTTTGAGTCTTTGAGGAGTGAGTTCTAGGAATTCTTCCGTGCTGCTGACGTCCCGGAAGTGTGTTTCAAGGTACTCCGAGGCCAGGTAGTGAACGTGGAGTAGACAGTAGTGTAGTGCAAAGTCCCGAATGCCAATGCAGTTCTCCGCAGCAATGCAACCCTCCAGAAACTCACAACACAGCTTCTTTAGGTCGGTAAGCAGCAACAGGTCAGCAGCTTGTACCACATCCTGGATGGTGTCTTCGCTTAGCTTGATCTAGGGGTCAAAGGCAGAAAAGTACAGCTGGTTATGACGCAGGCTTGAGTCAAATGCCAGATGGCTTCCTACATAAGCACCTAACTGCATGATGGTAAACCTATGGCACATGTGCCACAGGTGGCACACAGAGCCAGTTGTGCAGGCACGCGAGCCCCAGCCAAACATACCTGCACTGTGCATGTGCGCACCTCCCAGCTGATTTTCAGCCAGTTTGAGGCCTTTTTCGGCCTCCCAGAGGGTCAAGGGAAATACCGGAAGTCCCGAAATGGGCCCTGGAGGCTGAAAACGGGCACTTCCGGTATTTCCGGAAGGCCCGTTTTTCGGCCTCCCAAGGCTGCAGAGGCTTCCCTTGAGCCTCTGGGAGGGTGAAAACGGCCTCAAACGGGCCAAAAATCAGCTGGGAGGTGCATGCATATGCAATGCAGGGAATGGGATGAGGTGGGGGGTGTTGGGTACACATGCGCAGGGGGGGCAGGACGCATTGCATTGAGGGTGCCAGCAGGCATGCGCTTTTGGCACATCATAACAAAAAGGTTCGCCATCACTGACCTAGCTGATTTTTCCTGGTTTACTTTTAGATTAATAAACAGGTAAAAGTGGAGTGCTCAAAAAATACAAAAGGACATGTGAACCTGTTGCAGCAAGGCCCATAGAGTTTCTTCTCCTCCAGTAGACCCACATTTTTACTGGCTAGGTCATGTAATACAGGAACTTTCGGGAGCGTCTCTTGCCAGCATTGATTACCCATCGCCCTGTGCGCTCCCACAGACAGGGCCTCTTTGGGGTACCGTCGGCTAGACAGTGTCGGCTGGCGATCCCCAGGGGTTGGGCCTTCTCTGTGGGAGCGCCCGTCCTGTGGAATCAGTTGCCCTTGGAGCTGTGGCTGGCCCCTGACCTCCGTTCCTTCCACCGCGGCCTGAAGACTCGGCTGTTCCAACAAGCTGGCCTCGACTGAGGGGGTTTGGTTTTTAGATGCCTTAGGTTTTAGTGAGTCTGGGGGTTTTAGATATTGTTTGGCTTGGGTTTAATAATTTTTTAAATAACTTTTAAATTTTATAATGTGTGTTTTTATGATGTGAGTCACTCTGAGTCCTTCGGGAGATAGGGCGGCATATAAGTTCAATCAATCAATCAATCAATCAATCAACTTCCAACCCCTAGTCCATGGACTGGCACTGGGCCGCAGCATGCCAGCAACTGGGCCACACAAGGACAGCAGGCAGCATGCAAAACCAGGCCACTTCCGGTCCGTGGAAAAACCTCTTTCCACGGAACCGGTCCCTGGTGCCCCAAAAGGTCGGGGGCCACTGATGTAATACCCAAGCCCCAGTCCATGGCCCAATACTAGGTTATGGCCTGTTGGGAACCAGGCCATGCAAGCAGCAGCCACGCGTACAAAACCATCCCCGCTCCCCGGCCATTGCTGTGGGTCCGCTGAGCTGGAAAGATTAGGGACTAATGGTGTAATACATATGCCACACATTGTTCATCAAATGTTTCCTTCAAGTCAGGGGAGAGTTGGTGACAATCCTGCCTTGTGTATAACTCTCATCCCACAGGATCTGTTGCAACAAATGATGCAGTGACATCTGGCTTGGGTGGCTTAAGAGGGTCCAAGAAACAGTCCATGAAAAATAAGCCTATTTTCAGGAGTTAGCCATGACAAATAAATCTGTAAAAAGATGTTGAGACTCTAGAAGGAGTGCAGAGAAGAGCAACGAAGATGATTAGGGGACTAGAGGCTAAAACATGTGAAGAACAGTTGCAGCAACTGGGTATGTCTAGTTTAATGAAAAGAAGAATTAGGGAAGACATGATAGCAGTGTTCCAATATTTCAGGGGCTGCCACAAAGAAGAGGGAGTCAAGCTATTCTCCAAAGCACCTGAGGTAAGAAGTAATGGATAGAAACTAATCAAGGAGAGAAGCAACTAAGAACTAAGGAGAAATTTCCTGACAGTGAGAACAATTAATCAGTGGAACAACTTGTCTCCAGACGTTGTAAATGCTCCAACACTGGAAGTTTTAAAGAAGAGATTGGATAACCATTTGTCTGAAGTAGTGTAGTGTTTCCTGCCTAAGCAGGGGGTTGGATAAGAAGACCTCCAAGGTCCCTTCCAACTCTGTTATTCTATTTCTATTTCTAAGTTGGCTTTCAGAGTCACAGAACACATAGCAGATCTTTTGATTTCCCATAGGGTTTGCAACTTTCGGCAAAGTGTTTGGCTGGCTGTTGCAGAAGTGAGATTTCCCCACTTGGACTTCCAATCTCTTCCAGTTGCATTCTCTTAATGGATGCTAGAGTATATTCAGAATTCAATAGATAAAAGCATGATCTCTTTGAACGATCACGCTGATGCTTAAGAACAAAAGGAGTATTTGACAAATTGGGGCAAAGTCTACTTTAGCTTCACAAAGTTTTCAGTGATCCATCAGGAGATCCATCAGAAACTGGACAGGATTCATTGTGGAATACTTCTGCTTTATGAACATATTTCCTAAGAGATTTAATTTACAGCTGTAGACTAACTTTTGAGCGGACATGGATAGAATTGCAACTGGATACACATATGTACACACACAATATACCTGAAGATATATGGGGGAATAGTATTAGTAACACATACCTGACCACTGAAGATGTAGTCCAGAATCTCTTTCATGGTATCCACAGATATCCCTTCAAGTTCAATTTTATACACGGATCCATCATCCTTGGGAGAGTTATAATTCAGCTTTGTTCTGTAAAAGACAGACTTTAATTTTAAAAATGCAATACGAATAGGGCAAATGTCTCAGAAAATTACACATGAAAAACAGCTTCCAAAGTGTTTTCAATTATATCAACTTCTATGATTGTTCTCAAAAATTCCAGTACACAAGTAGAAAGTCTTTAGTTAGGACTAAGTTAACACTTCATGACAATAATTATTTAGATGTTCAGTGCAGTCTCATGGCATTTTAGTATTCCACTAAATGAAAAAAAAACAATCCTTTTTCATTTCATTTCTCAAATCTCAGATAGGTTGTACATTTGTCAGGTCCATACAGACATCTGAACATTTGTACAGAATAATTCCAAATTATGTAACAATACATTTCTCCAAATGCAACAACTATAACTCAGTCTATGACTGCAAAACAAGGCCCGGATGACACTATTTAATTTCAAGGTCGTGGCCCTTTATCAGGTATTGCATGAATTGTCCAATTAAGCCACATAATTAAAGAAATGCCCCACATAAATTTTTAAACTTCAGGGACTTGCAATTTGTCAGAATCACAAGAATAGTAGCAGCTATTGTATTACAATTGCAGAAACAATAGAATCAATCAAGCAAAATTTGAATTATATTATTTGACAGCTAGATTCATATGAAACTTTGGACACTGGGTCTTGTCTTGCTAGCCACTATTTAAGCTAGACAAGGTCAATATCATAGTCACGTCTCTGTTAAGAATTGGTCAAAAGGCCATGCTGTTTGTTCTGTCCTGTCAATCAAATCTTGACACAACTTTGCTGTGGCCTTCATTGAAAGAAAAGGATGCTCTGCACAACGTGTCAGCGTGTGGGAAACTCTCTTCCTGCAAACCAACCAGCTGACTTGAAGCCTGGGTGATTGGGCAGGCACATATAATCCTTCCTGATGGGAGCCCCAGCAGAATTGTTCCCTTTGGCACATACATGGACACACACGCAACCAGAAACAGCTTTTGTTTGCAAGATTACAAAGGATGTGTTTACACAGCAGTTCTTAAGAGTATTTTATACAGACTAGCCTTTTCTGGTTCAGCTTTCTGATTCAGTCTTTATGTAATTTTCCACTTAAAAACTTGAACTTTTTAAAAATTCATATTTATATGCCGCCCTTCTCCAGAGACTCAGGGCGGCTTACAATTTTTGGAGCACAACCCAATGCGCTCAGCAATAGCCTTCATTCCATTGTATATGCCTGCTTATTACTAAGCGGCATTTTTACAAAGTCAGCTTATTGCCCCCAACAATCTTGGGTCCTCAGTTTACCTGCCCCGAGAAGATGGAAGGCTGAGTCAACCTTGAGCCTGGTGGGATTCGAGCCTACAGTAATTGCAGGCAGCTGGAACTTAAATGCAGGCATTTAACAGCCTGCGCCACCAAGGCTCTTAACTTACACACAGCATTGAAGAAACTTCCAATTAGAAAGTCTGTAGAGATTCTCAGCCCTCCAGAGGTGTCCCAGAGGTGCTTTTTTTCAGAAGGGAACTGGACTTTCTTGTTTTTTCTTTTGAAGACGTTTCGCTTCTCATCCAAGAAGCTTCATCAGCTCTGGCAGGATTTTTCATTCCCTTCCATTCCCCAGTATCCTGTCAGAGCTGAAGAAGCATCTTGGATGAGAAGCGAAACGTCTTCAGAAGAAAAAACAAGAAATCCAGTTGCCTCCTGAGAAAGCACTTTTGGGACTTCCAATTAGAAACATACTCTTTCCTTCAGAATAGATAAGGGAAAGTCAGCAAGTGAGGCAAGAATGCAGTAGAAATAGATGTCCTTATTTCTTTCGGTTTCATTTAGGACAGAAACGGATCTAATTTGCTGTCAACTTTTTTCTTTACAGGGGTTAAAAGTTTTAAAGCTTTAAAATGTAGGTGAGAAAGTTTACTGCTGAGTTGCTCGACTCACCAGTAAGAAACTCATATGCTTCTTCCAAGCAGCAAACTTACAAGGAGATAACATACAGATTGGCAAGGATTATTCAGAGAGAGGGAAGATGGGAAAGCATCATTCTCAACTGTCAGCTAGAAGTGAATCCTCAGTGAGAAGTTATTAGAAATAAAATGCAGATTATCATAGCTATTCCCAGGACTTGTTTTGAGATATACATTTACATGCACGTAATATGCAATAAGCTCCTAAGCACCAAAAGCATTGAGCATCAGTTATTCAGGATGCAGAGGGAGAGCCATAAATTTATCCAGCGACAACAATTTAATGGAATTTAAAGACTTGCCCACCATCAATAACGGCCCACTTTCAACCTCCGACTTTATTACATCCATGTGTCAGCCTGTTAACTATTTGGTGATTTGATTATATGTGCAGAGCTGTAAGCTGCTAAAAGGTTTGTTTAGACAATTTATCCCTTTGTGTACTGTATATGCATTAATCTACTTGTGTGCACAGGTAGATGAATCTGTAGCGGATTCACTGAGAAACATAAAACACAAAAGAGTTTAATATACAGAAACCACACAGCAAATCTAACTCAGGATACCTTTCTTAGAACCCTGAGTCAGCATTAAGCTTTTATTAAAGTGGCAGAAAACAAGGGGAATTTTTTTTCAGCAAACACCTTGTTCCAATCCCTTCCCTGTAGTCAAAGTCAGGATCACTGCTGATATGGATAGCACACACAGAGAGAGCGAGAGAGGGAGGGGAAGAGACCAAGAAGGAGAGAGAGGGAGGGAGGGAGAGAGAGAGAGGGAGGAAGAGAGAGATAGGGAGAGAGGCACAGAGAGGGAGAGAGACCAAAAAGGGGGGAAGAGGGAGGGAGGGAGAGGTGGGAGAGAGACAGAGACAGACAGAGACAGGAGAGAGAGAGAGAGACAGGAGAGAGAGATAGAGAGGCACAGAGAGGGAGAGAGACCAAAAAGGGGGGAAGAGGGAGGGAGGGAGAGGTGGGGAGAGAGAGGGACAGAGACAGACAGAGACAGGGAGAGAGAGAGAGAGAGACAGGGAGAGAGAGATAGGGAGAGAGACACAGAGAGGGAGAGAGAGAGAGACCAAGAAGGGGGGAAGAGGGAGGGAGGGAGAGGTGGGGAGAGAGAGGGACAGAGTCAGACAGAGACAGGGAGAGAGAGGGGGGCGGGGAGAGAGGGAGAGAGAGGGAGAGGGAGGGGGGAAGAGAGATTTTGTTCAGGTCTTATGGAAGTTTCAATCCAGCACTCATTTTATTAAATTCAAGACATAACATAATGGAAAGTTTCTTGAGTCTCTCTGCCCTTGAGTTACTCATTATGCAGATAAGAAGGAAGATGCTTTTCCTTATTTGTTTTCCTCTTCCCCCCACACACTGGAAGGGAACTGACATCAAAGCAAAGATCCTCAATTGGGAAAAGGGCTGCAGGGAGAACCAGGAGTCTATGCTCCTCTCTGCTTATGCATTTTTCCAGCCTTTTATAATTCCCTGGAGATGCGTCTGGGGTGAATCGGTGTTTAAAGAGGTGCATAATAGCCTCTTTGCCCTGTGGAAGCAACCATATAGATTTCATTACTTCCTAAATCTCACCTACAGCTCCTGATTCAAAGCAACACAGTAATTGCATTTTTTTCCTAGCTAAATCCTATATGAAAATTTGTGGGCTGCCAGAATGATTGCTTAATTATGTAATATGTAAGGCGGCTTTAATGTGGTGTGTTTTCACTCTATAGCTGTAATGTTATCCCCTTGTTCTTCTAATTTGATTTCATTAAAATGCATTTTAGGGGGCTTTATCTTACAGAGTTGAGACCATGAAACAGACATGCAACCCTAAGATCAGTTCCCGTCCCACACAAAACAAACAAAGGTTTATTATTTTTCTGCATGTCATACCTTAGGCCCTTTGGCAGCACAAATTAAAAGATATATGGTAAGCTTTAACTACACCCTGTTCCCACTGCCAATTTCAAGTCAAGTCAAGTCAAATAAATAATTTCCTGAGAGTTATGGTTGTATGTTTTCTTTTCAGGTGCTCTACACAAGAACCACTTAAAACAAAAACAAACACTCTGTGTAAAAAACCAAAGGGACTCTACCCTTCCATTTGCAGAAGCAGCTACTACAATATTTATACTTAAACTTCATGAACTATTTCTATTCCTCTATCCGCTCACATATTCTCTCCTTAAGTGCACTAGTAGGTCAGTAGTATCCTAAAAGCTGGACCAGTTCTCTTAAAAGGCCTGCCACAGGAGAATCTTCTGTTGGAAAGTAACTTCTATCTGAACTTCAAAGCTGATTTAGAGGTAAGAAAACGGTGATGTAAAACCCCTATTAGGAGATAGCAGCTAAACAGGAGATTGAAGTAACAGCACAAGATAGCTGGAAATACTCTCCCTATTTCTGATAAGATGTATTGCATTTCTGAAATGTTGTATGTGCACCAGCCCAAACTGATCCAATGAAGAGGCCTGATCCAGGTCTCTTTATTGAAAGTTATGCACCATAATCTATCATACTGGTCCATAGACAGACAGATGTTGGTAGATAGATGTTTTTCAAATTCCCAGTCTGCAGCTGAGAGTTAGCACTTAGCCCAAAGTCACCCAGCCAGTTTCTGTGCCTGGGGAGGATTAGAAGATGGGCCTCTTTGCATTTGGTCTGGCAACTTAACTACTACATAACACCCAGCTCTTGTATATACAATAGACACACATGGAAGATTAACATACCATATTTTTCGGAGTATAAGACGCACCAAGCTTTTGAGGAGGAAAACAAGGGGAAAAAATACATCTTATACTCAAAAAAAATAGTTAAGTCTATGCTTGGTTTGCTTTCTCTGGTAACGTATTTCTCTTTTTGGACTCATGCACAAATGGTAACTTTGAGAACATGCTTTACTTGGGGAAACCATTTTCAGAACCAAATCTGGAGCACCGTTCTTCTCTTGGTTTCCAAAGTGTATGTAAGTCAACTATTTTTTTTAATTCATATTTATATGCCGCCCTTCTCCAGAGACTCAGGGTGGCTTACAACTTTTGGAGCACAACCCAATGCGCTCAGCAATAGCCTTCCTTCCATTGTATATGCCTGCTTATTACTAAGCGGCATTTTTACAAAGTCAGCTTATTGCCCCCAACAATCTTGGGTCCTCAATTTACCTACCCCGAGAGGATGGAAGGCTGAGTCAACCTTGAGCCTGGTGGGATTCGAGCCTGCAGTAATTGCAGGCAGCTGGAACTTAAGTGCTAGGCATTTAACAGCCTGCACCACCAAGGCTCTTGAACCTTGACCAGGGTGACTTTGGGCCAGTCGCTTCCTCAGCTCAACCCATTTCACGGGGTTGATATTGCGGGGAAAACAGGAGACCAGAAGGAGTATTATGTATGTTTGCTTCCCGGAGTTACTTACAAAGTAACAAAAGGAGGATTTTAAAAAATTAAAACAAACACAGCAAATAAGTCAGTAACATAGTATCTAAACAAACTTAGGGTAGATTTTTTTGTTGTTACGTGTATGGTGTGTAAATATTCTATATTGTAAATACATAATCATGTTGCAGGACGCAAAGTAACCAAACTAGGATAGCATGCACACCTTCTGAAGTTTCCTCCAACCTTCTTCTTAACTGCAGTTCCATTCTGGTTCGGGTGACCAGAAAGGAGATGAGGAGAAGCTTCCAAGGGGTGTTGTTGCCCGATTTTCTCTCCCATAGAAATGTACTGTGGGAATTATTCCTAGCATTCTTCCTTTTTATCCCACCTGGCCCCAATTCAAGCTTGATCTGTCTTTGCTTTGCTGCTCCCTTTCCATCAAAGTTTTGTTGTGTTTTGCAGACCTATTCCTTGCTGATGGACAAGCAGAGACAGTCAAGAGTTCTAAGCCCAGTGACGTCATGTTTTATTCCCAACGTACTGTTGGACGGGAAAATGAATAAAAATGAGTCACCTCCTGAATTCTAAGTTCTGAGTTCTCAGATTTTTCTTTTGGGGATGTAAACAAAGAAGAGTCCAAATCTGGGCTTGGCTACAGGGGACTTCAGATTAATTCTACCCATCAACAACCCCACAATGTTTTCAAGCTAAAAAAAAGAACAGATCTGCAATTATTTGCTGTATCTTTTCAAGGGAAAGAGCAGCTGCAGGGAAATGGTGGAATGGCTTGTAAATACCATTTCTACTCTATTCATTCAAGACTGAGGATTTGGATACTATGCACATATGACCAGTGATAGCTCAGATAGCAGTTTAGAAGAAAGTGTGATTCAGGCTTAATAATAATAATAAAGATCTACGCTCTCACTCTTTCTCTAATTACCTTTCATCTGATAAAAAAAATTGCATGAGTCAGTTCCATGCACACTCCCATCTCCATGCAGAAATGAACTGAATTATTTTTCGTCTACTGTTAATCCTCAAGGACAGATAGAAATATTATGTTTGCATCTATCTCCAAACTCTGTATTTCACCCTCTAAACTCTTTGTTTTACATGATATGGATTAAAAGTATGTGAATATTCATATTATTGAAAACATTCCAACCATTAAAGACAACCTGTCCAAGGATATAAAAAAAAGTTCCAATGGGCCTAAACTATATGCTAAAATGATAAAACTAGTTCAGCTACTTACAAGACATGTAAGACTACATGAAAACAGATGTTAAAAAATATCTGAATTGTAACTATGGCTGACAATCCATTTCAGAGCTCTTAAACAGCAGTTTTTTTTGTATGTGTGTATGCACACACACATATCTCAGCATATTTTATATGGAAACTAATAAAAAAGGGTTAATCTTCATAGTGCAAGATGGGAGAATGACAGCTGTACTGCTGTTTAACGTATTTATTACAGTGCTTGTAAAAGTCACACATTATTATTCCAAGTTACCTTGATTTTTGAACTTATCCTACACAGTGGAGAACCAGATCTCCACATGGAAGAAACAGTATAATAAATCACGGTTCTCTTTCCAAGGGTGTCACAACATTATGAAAACACTAACTGTATCCTATAATAAGGACCTTGAAATACTCAGGCATCTTTTAGACAGAAGTGTTCTGTTGCTTTATTTAAAATGCATATTTAAATAACATATTTAGAGTAGAGGAAGGGAAAACGAACTACACCGTTTAAATTATATGTGACACATCTTCAGCTTCATATCTGAGGAATATTTATGTAATCGATTGTGAATTTCCTGTCTCAGCTGCTTACTGCCATTCTCTATTCCCAGTGTTAACATGCTTTCTAGCATCTAAACCATAAATCCTCCAAGGCAGGCCTCTTTAATTACCTGACAGTCAGCAGTTTCATAACTCTTCTTCACCATGAAAAATGCCTTTCTGATTTTCACGAAGGAGCTGATCGCTGTAACTACCAATATTACCCACTGAAGTCTTGGTAAACAACAGAAGCTCCGCCTCTTTTTGTATGAACGATACTCCTGAATTTGTCAGCAATTTTCCCACCACCCCACCCATTCATCCAGATGCAAGAGGCATATTCTAAACTTCTTCCTACCTGCCTTAATGAGGAAGTCAGCAATTTCCTCCTGTTCACAGCACAAGGAAAGGACCAGTTTTAAGGGGCTCCGACAATTAACAGGAAGGTTGCCCATGAAAAGAGATCAACATAGGAATCTCCTATTATCTATCTGAGAGCAGCCAGAGGTTTGTTTACACTTTTTAATCTACGGTATTGCCTTTCTTGTGCTGGAGAAGTGTGTAGAGAAGTGGGAAATGGCAGGACAAAGGAAAAGAAGGAAGAAATGGTGTGATTGGGGGGATTGGTAACTAGCTGGGCAAGAAAGAAGTAAAAAAGAAATCAAAAGAACAGAAAAAGAAAACCTCAGAATCCATAATGTGGTTGCTCATACATAATTTCACCTTTGCTACAAATTTTAAATTAAGCAATATGAGACTTCTCATCTGGTTGTTCTTAGAGCTAGTTCGATCTCATGGTTTGAAGGCATGCAAGACAAATATTCAGGCATGGACAGTACCTGGATGAACAGTCCTACAGAGATGGCCAAGTGAGCAACTATCAGTTTCGTATTAGAAGCTAAGATACAAAATGAACTGAAAGCTAATTTCAACAATCCCTTTCCTCTGACATGACTTCACAATTCAGGCTTTCTCATCGAGGTCAGTAAGTGCCTTAGTTGAAGAACAGATACATTAATAGGCTTAATTTTTCAATGAGAAGAGACAGGGCTGCATTACAGTGCAAAAATGGGAGGAGGAGATTCTGCACATGCTCAGAGACAACTTCCTAGTTTAGGCAAATTATTTAAGACATTATATAAAGGCTACACCAGCATCCAAAATGATTATCTTATTTGCTGGGCTCAAAAATCTGTGAAAGCATAGATTCAGCCGCCCTACTTTCAAAATTATTTCTTATAGTTTAGCAGCGTGAGTAAACCAAGCAGTTCTGATTATTTCTTATAGTTTAGCAGCGTGAGTAAACCAAGGAGTTCTGGCTTGTTCGGCATACAGTTCAACAAGTGAAGGTTACATGCAAAGCCAGACACCACCTAGCAGGCAAGTCATGGAAAAATGTTGTCAACAATTGTCAAGAAGCTATGCAACTCTTTCAAAATCACAGGCAGGAACTTGTTTTAAAAAAAAAAAAGCCAGAATCCGAGGCCTGCTGGAAGGCTGCCAGTTCAGCCAAAGCTTACTCAGCATATCTGGATAGCCTGCTTAAGTAGGCCACAGGATTATTCCACTCCATGTCCAATAATGGCTAACTTTTAACTGATCCCTGGATTTCAACATTAATACTGCGCCCTGAAGCCATCTGTCCTAAAAGGATAACTGGATCACAACTAGATGAAAGGGATGTTCCACAAAGAGAGGACTTCTCCAGGATCCTCCTGCCCAAATGCCATTCTGTTGACACCCAGATCATGCCAATCCTGTTAGGAGGGAGTTGAATGCTTCTTTGCTGGGCATCTCTCAACCCTTTTATAATAGTTATAAAAGATTATCTGAACCGGAAAACTAAATCCTGGCACAATCTCTCTAACCACCAGTGCCTTTACTGACCAACTGGAAACACCCCAAATCCTGTGGGAGGATGTGAAGTAAGACCATTTAATCCTGCTTCTCATTTACCAACAAGTCACTCAGGGAGTTTCTCAAACATATCTGATTGGCCTCTGTTTACCGGTAATGTATTATGATGCTACTCTTCTGGCACCCTTAAAAACCGTGCCGAATTTAACTGAAAACTCTCATCCCACAAACCTAAATGAATTTAAACAAACACCAGTTCCTATAGAAAATGTGTGTGTGTGTGTGTGTGGAGGGGATCTGAATGATAAAAGTAATACTGATTTTTTCCCAAGCTGGTATCCCTGCAACATCTCTTTATGGCTATCACAAGTTAGGTAGGGATTTGTAAGAGGCTACCACAAAGAAACAGAAGGTTTCATCTTTGCTACTAATTTAATATATGGCTATTTTATCCACTATCAAGGTGCTCTAGGCAGCCTAGATGGCTATTTGGTTCTTACACACATTCTGCTAGGTGTAACAACCAACTACTCCGCTGGGTAATTTACATTCATCTTGAATGGTGGATCCTTGGGAACTGAATTTGGGATCAACCATAAATGACTAGATTTCTGAACCTCTCAGCACACTGGGTTACATCTGCACCAAGACACCCTGATGGGGATGAGCCAGTGGAAATGGAGCAAGGTTTGGCACGATACCGTGGTGAGAAGGGTATGACATGTTTTTATGTCATTGTTTATTGACTCTGTGGTGAGTCACCCACGATTAGTGTATAAAATAGGCTGCTATAGATGACTTATAAATAAAAAAACAAACTCGCTTCCATTTAATCCTCTAAGACTATAGAATATAGCATAATAGAATATTAAGAATTTAGGCACATTATACATATTATAACTAAAATAACTTATTGTATTACAACTGAGAAGATAGAGCAATAGATGGCCTATATAGCTAGATTTAATATTAAACAAATGAGCCAGTGTTTACATTTTATACATATTCTTTTAGCTTCTATGAATGCTATTGCTCCCGTATTCATTATTTTCTAACTCTGCCTGATTTTACTGTATTTTTGGTCCTATGTTTCATATCTTCTGGTTATGGGGAAAAACCTATGGAAAAACCTATGCAATAATATCCCATTTTGCAGCAGGAGCAAAAAACACACAGCCTTTCATCGCACTCTGTGACAGCCAGAGTGCGATGCTGGTTGAAGTGCTAGAAATCTGTCTTCTAAAATACTAGAAACTCGGTGGCAGACTTTAGGCTTTTAACCTTCTCTAAGCCCAATAGACCTCCCTCACAGGGTTGTTGTGGCAGGAAACAAGGGAGAGAAGCTACCTTCAACTCCTGGCAGAAAACCCAGGCAATGCAGTGCATGGAAGAGACAAACCAAGAAGAGACAGGCTTAAAAGTCCCGTTTCTCAACCTCAGTCCAGATGTCCAGAAGGCTTTATTTAATTAGGGACTAAATGCATGTATATATTTGCATTATTGCAAAGACTTCCATCAAGGTGGACGGGGCAATTCTGGGAGCTGCAATCTACCTGTCTAGGAAAGGCAGAGGTTGAGAAGGGCTCCTTCGGAGGAAGGGGCTCTGCAACAGTTCAGGGGAACTTTTCAGTTGTTGCCCCACACCACAACCAAGAGGTGATACCCCCTTTTTGTGGGGAAAGATATAAATAGGGAATGAGAATGACATTGATAGCTATTAGATAGAAGTAGATAGATATATGTAGAGATAAAGAGAGACAGAGAAGGAATGAGACAACTAGACACAAGGACAGTTTTTTCCAGAACTCCATCACTCTGCTAAACAAATCCCTCAACACTGTCCATTTACAAAGTCTGCACTACTATTACTGTTAATCTTAGGGTTAATCTTTTAGGGTTGTATAATGTTTGAACTTATAGTTAATTTAATTGTTTTTTAACTATTTATTGTTCTTGTTTTAGTTGTAAGCCGCCCCGAGTCTTCGGAGATGGGGCGGCATATAAGTTCAAATAATAAATAAATAAATAAATAAATCTTCTCATCACTCCTTATCACCCATCCCCTCCCACTTGTGACTATGACTGTAACTTAGTTGCTTCTATCCTTATGATTTATATTCACTGTTTCCTAGTATGATTTCTTTATTGTACTCTATAACTATTATTAAGTGTTGTACCTTATAATCCTTGACGAATGTATCTTTTCTTTTATGTACACTGAGAGCATTTGCACCAAGACAAATTCCTTGTGTGTCCAACCACACTTGGCCAATAAAGAATTTTATTCTATTCTATTCTGTGATGACCCAGAGTATCTCAGAAATATAACAAAATCTCTTTCAAAGGAAACACTAACTTTGACTCCAGCAATTCTGCATACCCAGTTACAAACTTATATACATAGCTCCCAACTGTAAGCCCTGAGGAGGATCATGGTCCTCTCCTCCAGAGTAGACCATGCTTTTCCCTGATCCTCTCCTCCCTACGTGCCTTGGGATGGATAGGAGATGGGCCTGGATCCTCCTCTGAGTGCTCAGCTGGCCTCTGCCCTTCCCCAGCCTCCTCCACCACCTCTGGAGCCACACTCCCACTCCCTGTTGGCTGTTCCTCCTCTTCCTCGGAGTCAGACTCCACCAGGGGCATGACAATTCTATATTGACTGTTTCCTAGTATGATTTGATTGCTTATTGTGCCCTTTGGCTATTATTAAGTGTTGTACCTGATGATTCTTGACGAATGTATTTTATTTTTTCTTTATATACACTGAGAGCTTCTGCACCAAAGACAAATTCCTTGTGTGTCCAATCAACTTGCCCAATAAAGAATTCTATTCTATTTTATAAGTAGGGATAGATAGAGCATAAAAATGATAAATTGATAGCTATTAGATATAAATAGACAGATAAGTAGAGATAGGTGATTGATAAAGATAAATAGATGATAGAGATAAAAAGAGATAAAGAGAGGGAGGGAGGGAGGGAGGGAGGGAGAGAGATGGATAAACATTATTGTCATTTTGAATAGACACTAATCGGCAGGCATTGAAATGAAATCCCGTTGCCTTCAGCTCTCAAAGGGTGACCCCACCCCCCATAGACACGATATTACGATATTACATAGACTTGGATGATGTTCATAACTATGTTTATACTTATACCTGTTATAATCGCTTGACAAATAAATAATAAAATCATGGCAAAATAAACCCAAATCCAGGTCCACAGATATCATACGACAGAGAGAAACAACACAGGGGAAACAGACCAAGCCCCCCCCTCCACCCATAGAAGCAGCAACCGCAACCACCGGGAGCGTCGGCTCCCTCCCCGCCGGGCCCGGGCTCCGCTCACCGCACGTAGGGGCTGGCGGCGGCCAGGATGTTGGTCTGCACCGGGATCTCCTGCCCGTCCAGCACCAGGTTGGCGTCGCAGAAGCGGCCCTCCTGCCGGAAGGAGCTCAGCGCCCGCAGCAGCCGCGCCGCGTGCTGCGGGTCGGAGACGGAGCTGCCCGGCGCCCCACTCGACATGGCGGCCTCGCCGCTGCTCCAACGACCCCGCTGCGACTTGACTCGACTCGCCCTTACCGCCGGCCGGGAAGCACCATCCTCCTGCTGCGCCGCGCCGGCGCCGCCTGACCTCATCTCCGCGCGACGGCCACGCCCACCCGGGGGGCGGCGCGGCGAGGGTGACGCCGCCCCGAGGGGAGGGGGCGCGCCCCGCCCCTCGCGGGGGCGGAGCTCCTGCCGCGCCTAGCACGTGATGGGCGGCTGCAAGAAGAGAGAAAAAAGAAAAGCAGAAACCGCTTTCCCTGACTACAATGCCCCTCGTTCCCAGCCGGGAAGCGGGAGGCTGGCCTGACTTTTCCACCTTTCAACGTTGTTTATAATGAATGGAAGGGCCTGGCTTTCTCGACATGCTCAGAAGGAAGGCAGGGGCTGCAGCGTCCGTTTCCAGCCCAGCCTTCCAAATTGGGACTATAGTTCCCACCAGCCTAAAATAGGGTCTCTGGGTTTAGGGCTTTACTTTATACTCTGGAGGACACCCAATTAAGGAAGATTTGACAATGTGCAAAGGGGCAGTTATGTTCTGTGCGCAGAGACAGGTGTGATAAATCGCACCAAATGTGGATTTTTCAAGCTAAAAAATACCCAGAGCTGGAGTTATGGAGAAGGTTATTCTTCTCAAGGGGGATGTTGCAAAGACCCTGATTTTGTCAACTGGAGACCTCACAGCCTGGGTTTTAAGATCCCACGTTCATTCCTGCCCACCGAGCAAGTTCGAAAGTTTACTTTATTGGCATTGCACCTCCTACAACGAAATTAAATGCCATCTTCGGTGTACATTATAACTATAAAAATAAAAACACAAAGATACATCCTTCGCATTCTATACAATTGAACTGAAACCCCTGATATTGCATTAATATTGCACTATACAGTAGAATTCAATAGAGTTACTGCCTTGGGATAGAAGCTGTTTTTCAGCCTATCTGTCCTTGTTTTTATTGTCCTGTACCATCTGCCAGATGGTAATAGTTCAAAAAAGGGTGCAAGCACAAAAAAAAAGGGTGCCCCCCCCCAAAAAAGCAAGCAAGCAAAATGTGAGTAAATAAATAGGTAACACTTCAAAGGGAAGGTAACAGCGCTCTGTGTGCCTTTGGAGAATAACTCTGATGGCTACATGGACATTGTCTTTGGACAACATTGACTCCCATGGCTAAGAAATGGAGTGCCCTAGAGTTGGATATGATGGGGACACCTTTAACTTTTTATTCTTAAGGAGTTCTGCAATGAAGATGGGCATTACACCACCACTTAACTTACAGCAAGGACTTCTGGGAAGACTCTTTGGCCACAGGCCGAGAAGAAAATAATACGTCACAACACTAAGCCCAAATTAAACAGTTGAAGAGTTTTCAGGAGATGCTCATCGTTCAGATTTATTCTAATATTTAGGACGTTTAATCCAAGGCCAGCCTTGGATAGCATCGATGTTTGCAAATGTCTCCACAAAAATCAGAATGAGCCCCATTACCCCATGCTCCACAAAATGCCCAGAAATCTGTTATCGCTAAGTGTCACAAAAGTCTTTGGCAGCATAGTTGCATCAGACTATTGCAACAGATAATAATCAGCCTATAAGATACTAAAGTTTCCAGATTTGCATTCTTGAGAAGCGTCCAATATCCAGAATTGGGCAATGCTTTTATTGGGGTCAAATTAGTTGGGTTTGGAGATTTCCAGATCTTTTCAGGAGTCGTGTTTGGTGTGTTCAGTCATCTATTTGATGAAACGCCAAAGCTGAATGACATCTGAGTCAATGCCAGTCTATTTAAGCCAATCTGTTCTGATAGCAGAAACTTCCAATCTTTTATTGCTTTTCCCCTTCTCTTATTTGATGAAAATATAGAGAGATCCCAAACACAGTTTGTTGCTCCTAAGAAAAGCATTGGCTACTTATGGATATTTTTTTTTTATGGAATAAACTTGGCTACAATTTCTGGTAGTCTGCAGCAAAGCTTTTGTTATATTCATTCATTAATTTTTTTAAAAAATTACATTTATATGCCGCCCTTCTCCGAAGACTCAGGGTGACTTACAATTTTTGGGATACAACCCAGTGTGCTCAGCAATAGCCTTCATTCCATTGTATATGCCTGCTTATTACTAAGCGGCATTTTTACAAAGTCAGCTTATTGCCCCCAACAATCTTGGGTCCTCAATTTACCTACCCCGAGAGGATGGAAGGCTGAGTCAACCTTGAGCCTGGTGGGATTTGAGCCTACAGTAATTGTAGGCAGCTGGAACTTAAATGCAGGCATTTAACAGCCTGAGCCACCAAGGCCCAAATTTATATGACATCCATCTCACTATCAAGTTCCTGGGTGGTTTATGGTGCTATGATAACATATTAAAAAAATTAAAAGATTAGAAACACTAAAGCATTGGGACCTTAAAGTTAAAACATTAATATTCAAGCGGATAAAAAGAACCAATCATAGATGGGGTGAAGTTGGGATCTACTAACTAGCCCTCTAAAACGGGATTCCACCAAGCCCGTTAGGGTTAGTTGTATGCCATTCTTCCAACTTTCTATTTTATTCTCTCTAATTTTAGTTTCATAAGGCTCTTTATTTTTGGAAGAGCCCAGAGGGGTTTAGAAGTGAATGGACAGAATGTCCTTAAATAAAATTGTCAACAATAAATTATTCTAAAATAAATGCAAAAGAAGACTGGCTATTTAAAAGAAAAAAGAAAAAAACAACAATCATCCTTGAGTTTGGTGCTTATATGGATGGTGTGATTTTGTTAGCAGTCTTCTCTTGTGACATAAATGCAGGAACTAGAAAGGGAGAAAGTATTGATTTAAATTTTTTAAAATTAAAAAAAAACCATAAATTTATATAGTTCTAGCCCAAAGCTGGGTCACATTGATGACTGGGATATTTCCAATCAGCAAGTCATTGTGTGTGTGCATTTGTCCCAGGGGGCATTGTAAAAGATGGATAGTTGTTGGAATAGTGCCATATTTGCAATAAATATCCTTGTCGTTTGGAAGAAACCCTCATTTTCCCATGTGGTCTTTAGTTCTAGCCAAACAAGCACACAATTCTTGGCAATAATATGATAATAGTTGGCCAGCATTCTCTTCTCCAGAAGATTTTTCGACTCCAACTTCTAGTTTACGCCCTGGATTTGCCAATGGCCTCTCATAAGGTACATACATGTTTACCTTCCAAGCCCAAACAAAGCTGACATCATAAATGTATTTATTTTATTAAACATTCCAACTCTAGATTGACTTTAGGTGGCATACAATAAAACCATTACCAAAACACAGAAGCTATCCGGAAAAAAAAACATTGCATAGAATCCACTATTGACTAGTATTTTTTCAAACGTGGCAACTTAAAGATGTGTGGATTTTAATTCCCAGAATTCTCCAGCCAACTGTGTTTGAAAGTGTTTGAAACAGTGTTTGAAAATAAAACATTAATTCAAACTAAAGCCGGAGAGATAAGCCTAATTTTCAGAATATAGCCCATTTCTGGACTGCTAAATCTTGAACAATTTTCAGAGACTGGAGAGTTGCCTTTCTTTTTCTAGATTTATTTTTTCAATCCTACTTTTCCTTGTCTTTTCCACCCTCATGTTTTTATGGCTTTGGCTTAGATTTTTATTTTATTTTATCTATATTATCTTAACTGGCGATCATGGTAAACCTACATAAATTTGTGACCAGTTGTAAAGCTTTTATAAAACAATAATTAATTTTAACAATGGCTTCTTTGGAAAACCTTCGCCACCTGGAGCCTTCCAGAAAATAATATTAGGACAAAAACAACCTTGGAGGTGACAATGTGGCCTGTGATATTTGTGAAGCTAAAACTACAAGGTCTGTTGATCAACACTATTTGAAAACACATGTGCCTGTAGTGAATAGGGGAAAGTGTATTGGGTAGGCATGGAATAATTGCAGAGGACGTAAATTATGCAAATATTGTCAATCATCACACAATTTGCATGATGATATCATGGCACATGTGACTTTATCTTGGCTTCTCTGCCCAGAAGTAAGACTCTGTTAGTCTTTCTTCTCTGTGTTATTAGTGTCTATTTGAAGTACATTCTAGTGAATCTCGAATTACAAGGGAATGTCTGATTCAATGCTTGGCTTAGAAATTGTTTTCCGCATCAAAGGGGGAATTCACAATTGATCTAATTCCACCCCCACATCCTCCTCCGGGTGTCCAGCTGTGGCTTCATAAGATAGGCTGACAACTTCTCCCACATCCCATTGCTATAATAAACTGCTGAGTCAGACAAGGCTCACTTGTATTATGCCAGAATGGGTGAAGCTTAGCACACTGGGTGAATTCAGCTATGACTTCCCACTTACAGTTTCCTACCGTAACTTACCAATAGCAATAGCATTTAGACTTATATATCACTTTACAGTGCTTTACAGCCCCCTCTAAGTGGTTTACAGAGTCAGCCTCTTGCCCCCAACAGTTTGGGTCCTTATTTTACCCACCTCGGAAGGATGGAAGGCTGAGTCAACCTTGAGCCTGGTGGGATTTGATCTGCCAAATTGCAGGCAGCCAGTAGTCAGCAGAAGTGGCCTGCAATACAGCACTGTAACCACTGAGCCACTGAAGAACTTGCTGGTTCAACCACAAGAAGCCCAACTTCATGGCTTGGTGCAAGGTGAGAACCATTCCTAGTCCTTCTGCCAAGATCTTAGCCTGAGATTTTTTTCCAATAGTTCCATTTGTGACCAAGAATAGAATAGATTAATTCTTTATAATGGTCCGAGATCAGAGTAGTGTTTGTTTTTTCCCCAACCTTAGCCATTTTAAGATGCGTGGACTTCAAATCCCGGAATATCCCAGACAGCATTGTTGGCTGAGGTATTCTGGGAGTTGAAGTCAACACATTTTAAAATGGGAAACATTGGGAAACATTGCTCTAGATTTTAATTTTAATTTAATTTAATATTGAGATTTCTATGCTGCCCTGTCTCCCGAAGGACTCAGGGCGGCTCACAACAATAAAAAACATACAGTACAAACATTAAAAAAACTATTAATTTTGTGGTATTTTGGAAGAAAAGAACCAGATGATGCAACCAGGACTAGCAATAAACAAACACCGGGGTGGAGCATTATCATGGGCACCATCTTTATTTTTTGACACACCTTTATTCAAGAAAATGGGAATAGTCCAAGAATTTAGGGAGAATTCCTGGAGAAGGGCATTCTGCCTTTCCATCTGTACTCTCCCTCCCCACCCTGATCAGCCATGGTTACAGATTCATCCTCTTCTCCGTCTAATGGTAAGACCAGCCTGGAAAATCACAAGCCGGGAAGAAAGGAAAGAGAAATAAGATTTGGTAATCCATTCTGCACCCCTGCTTCAGGCATAAGCGTTACATGTTGATTTGACTTAAAGCTGTACTCAAGCACTTAGCTTGGATTTGAGCTGCTCGCTTTAATAAAGAGGTGCCCAAACTGGAAAGGCTGCCTTGGTGCGGAAGAAGAGTGTTCAGCTGGTGGAATATATCTGGATATTTCCATACTACATGGATTAGAAGAGAAACAGAGATCCGAACTAGTGCAGATTTGAGTCTTTCTCCTCTCAGAGAGCAGAGCCAAACCTCGCCATCCAATAGGGGATTGGGGTTGGGAGACATTCACAGCTTGCCTTCAGAAGTTGTGGGTGCTCCAACACTGGAGTTTTTAAGTAGAGACAGGACAGCCATTAGTCTGGAATGATATAATGTCTCCTGCAGGGGGGTTGGACTAGAAAACTTCCAAGATCCCTTCAAGATAACTGTGTTATCCTGTTGTTCTTTTGGCAATGAAATGCCATAAACAGCAAAGATGAAGACCCAAGCAGCAGTCATAGTTCAGTAGCATATAGGTAGTCCTCAGCTTACAATCATTCGTTGAATGAACCTTCAAAGTTATGATGTTGCTGAAAAAAGTGACTTACAACTGATCCTTGCACTTATGACTGTCATATCACGTGCTCAAAATTCAGGCATCTGTATTTACAAACAGTTGCAGCATCCTGGGGTCACGTGATTATTATCTGTGACTTTTCCCTGCCAGTTTCCAACAAGTAAAGTCAATGGTGGGAAAAACATCCTAAAATTGGCTGTGACTCACTTAACAACTGTCTTGCTTAGCAATGGCAATACTGCTCGCCATTGTAGTCATAGTTCGAGGACTACCTGTAGGTTGATAAACCCATTTTGTTGTTGCCCTGGTCACTTCCTGCTTCACCCTGTGAAGTTATTTTGAACAGCAAGAAGAGAAGAGAAGAGAAGAGAAGAGAAGAGAAGAGAGAAGAGAGAAAGCGATGGTGAAAGATGGCTGGAATTCAGTTCAATGTGCCCAAATTTGCTACACAGAAGCTGATGTTTTTGATGTTGCAATTATTTGTCGCATGACCCATTTCTGTAAAAAAAATATGGTTGGCCGCATCATTCTAAGCCAGTGTTTCTCAACCTTGAGCAAACTTTAAGATGTGTGGACTTCAACTCCCAGAATTCTCCAGCCAGCCTGGACTGGCTAGGGAATTCTGGGAATTGAAGTTCGCACATCTTAAAATTTGCTCAAGGTTGAGAAACACTGTTCTACGTGTTGATTATTGTCTAGACGAAGGATAGGGAGCCCAACGTATTTTTGTACGTACCTCCCTTGGCACAAATTCTAGTATTTTTTTTTAATTAATACACGGGGAAGTGCCAGGTTGAAAAGTAAAGCACCAGTAATCAAGATTGATTTTGTCTCCAGCAATGCCTCTGGGCCTCGTGCAGGATCCATAGGCAATATTACAAAATCTGTGACTTGTTGCTGTCCAGTGCAGAAGACAAAATTTGGGGCTTTGTAACGAGCCACATATGGTCTTCTTCAGCCCAGTGTCTTTATGGACTTTGGGCTGAAGAAGACCATATACACAAGAAATAACTTGTGATCGATGAGTTTATGGGGCAAAAAGGGAGTCAAGATGTAAGTGAGAAGGGATAAAATATAAATGTGCTAGCCTGTGCTTCGCTACGAATCTATGTGGTCGGGCTTAGTTTTTGGGGAGGAAAATAAGGAGAAAAAAATTCTGCCTCTGCCTACGAGCATCCATCAGTATTCATCTGGCTAGCGTCCTGTTGGTGTGTGAGAGAGTTGAGGGCTATATGGAAACTGAAACAGTATTTGCTGTGTGAGCAAGAAGGAGACAGCAAGGAGCCTGGACGTGGCTTAGCTCAACTGTTCTGCACTAAAGCTGCTTGGTGCTGTGAAACTAAAACTGAAACTCTTCTCGTCTGCTTGTTTTGCATTTGGAACATGTTTCTTTTCAGGTGGGGTGGGGGAGTAGAACTCCTTAGCATCAGAGCGTGTTAATAATAATAATAATATATGAAATACTAATGCTCTGATGGTCCTTTTGAAAAATCCTTTCTTAATGAGCACTTAGAAGCCAAGAGGAACATACGTGCCAAATTTCACGTTTGTAGGTTTTACAGTTCTGGAGGTTTTGTGATTATGCGTGAGTGGTATTTTGCTGTTATATATATAGATTTAACTTAGGACCACTTCTTTGTATCTTTTTTCTTTCTTTGCTTTGTGTGTTTTTTTCTTTCATTCCTTTCCTATTATCACTTTTATTTAGTTTTTTTCATTGAACTTGCATTGTTTTACTTTGTAAAAAGAACCTTTAATAAAAAAAAATTGTCATTAGCTTTACTTGGGACAGTTTACATCCTGCAATGATACCTGTAACTTCATTAAACATCCACATCTGTCTACCTCAGGTTCTTGGAAAGAAACTGATAGCGAGGCAAAAGTGCCAAATCCAGTCTGGACATTTTTTAAAAATTCATATTTATATGCCGCCCTTCTCCGGAGACTCAGGGCGGCTTACAATCTTTGGAGCACAACCCAATGTGCTCAGCAATAGCCTTCATTCCATTGGATATGCCTGCTTATTACTAAGTGGCATTTTTACAAAGTCAGCTTATTGCCCCCAATAATCTTGGGTCCTCAATTTACCTACCCCGAGAGGATGGAAGGCTGAGTCAACTTTGAGCCTGGTGGGATTCGAGCCTACAGCAGTTGTAGGCAGCTGGAACTAAGTGCTAGGCATTTAACAGCCTGCACCACCAAGGCTCTATATGGCTGACTGTGCAATTAAATAAATACGACTTATCAATTGTCAATAAGAAAGACAGAAAAATCTGCATCGTGGTCATGGCAGTACCTGGAGAAAGCAGAATAGAAGAAAAAGAAATGGAGAAAATCATAAAATACAAAGACCTCCGAACAGAAGTAGAACGACTGTAGCAAAAGAAAGCAAAGGCGGTACTAATAATAATAACGCCTTGGGTGCAATCCCAAAACAACTGGACCGCCATTTTAACATCATCCATATTGAAGGAAGGACTCACTGGAGAAGGACCTAATGCTGGGAAAGATTGAGGGCAATAGAAGAATGGGATGACAGAGAATGAGGTGGCTGGCTGAAGTCCCGGAAGCAGTCAGCGTGAGCTTAAATGGACTCCAGAAGATGGTAGAGGACAGGAAGGCCTGGAGGAACGTTGTCCATGGGGTCACAATGGGTCAGACATGACTTCGCAAATAACAACAACAAAAATATTGAAAAAAACTCCCACCAGTCTATTGGTCAAGCAATGATAGCTTCAACACCATCAAAGAGCAACATCTGCCTATCTTTGGGAAGGACTCAATAATGCGGACAAAAATGCTAAATCCCATCAAAACATCTAGTTGACTATGTGACCAATCATAATAATAGATTGATCCAGTCTGGCGCAAGGGGCATACACTGGGGTCCATCTATTAAAAAGTGTCGTCTAGCTGGACCCAGGCCTTTTGGAATACCATCCCACCCAAGATTAGACTATCCCTAACTTTATTGGTCTTCTGGAAAGTTCTCCCTGGGTTGGAGGTCAAGAGGTTAGCTGAGCAGAACTAGGAGTGGGAACGATGAACCAAGGGTGGTTAAAAAAAAATGGGTCCATCACAAAAGCAAGAACTATTTCTATCGGTTTTTACACATTCTGAACCCCTAAATAAAGGACAGGTATACAAGTCTCAAGGTCAGCTCCAATAGGTGAAGTCTGCTAACCATACACAAGGAACATTCTATTTATTTTATTTATTTATTTTATTTTTATTTATTTGATTTGACAATTGCTTACAAGATAATAGGTATAAGTATAAACATGAGTAAAAATACAGGAAATAGGTACAAATAAATGGGGACAATAGGACAGGGACGGGAGGCATGATGGTGCACTTATGCACGCCCCTTACGGGCCTCTTAGGAATGGGATGAGGTCAGGACAGTTTGAAGTTAAAGGAGTGGGGGTTAGAGGATGTAACAACAGAGTCAGGTAATGCATTCCAGGCATTGACCACTCTGTTGCTGAAGTCATACTTTCTGCAATCAAGTTTGGAGCGGTTTACATTGAGTTTGTATCTGTTGTGTGCTCTTGTATTGTTGCGGTTGCAGCTGAAATAATCATTGACTGGTAGGACATTGTAACAGATAATTTTGTGTACTACGCCGGGGTTGGGATTCAACCTCTGTTACTACCAGTTCGGTGATAGTGCATTTTGTGCCTGACTTGCACTGCGGGCGCATGTATAGCGTTTGTGAAAAAACATCAGCTGTGCTGCCCGGACAGCTGACAAGTGCTGTGCGCGGGTGCACAGCATTTGAAAATCCTCTTCTTTCCTGCTTTTTCAACCTCAGCTGCGCCGTGCAAAGCAGCTGAGGTTGAAAAAGCAGGAAATAAAGGACAGCCAAGACCCAGGGTGGACGGATGGGCCAAACAGACGACCAAAAAGTTGCTGCAGCGAACCGGTTCGGTGTCTGCTGTTTTTCAGAGCTACCGGTTCTATAGAACCGGGCCGAACTGGTAGCATCCCACCCCTGCACTAAGCTTAAGTCCAACCATAGGCGGCACAGTTCCCTATTGCCCAGAATTGGGCAGAATCCAACTGTTATGATCTTTTATAGATCCAATGACCAGTCAGTCTAGAATCTGGAAAGTTTGGTTAGAGGTCACTGTTATGTAGCATAACTCAGAAACATGGGTTCCCTCAGTCACCAGGTTGACTGTGTTTGTGCTAACACAGATTTTCAGGATAGTCTATTTCCGGCTGATCCAAAGGGGTGAGAAAAGGAATTTTATAATCTCTTTCTTGGTTGCTGAGAATGTGCAGGAAGAAAGCACTCAGCGCTTTTTGCCTGTTCTTACAGCGGCTTCGTAGCCAAGGGAAATGCTCTTTAACTCTAAAATCATGTGAAAACCAACAATTAAGTGACCCAATTATTTCAAGAGGAGTAATTGGCTTAATTTTGCTGCCATCTGCGCGTGGATACGGCACAGAGGAGAAATGTCATTTTGGTTTGGCCTTGCAAACAATGACTCCGTTTCCGCAAACAGCCTCTTCGGGTCAACTGAAGCAGCAGATGATGTAACAGACAAAGCCAGGAAGGACAGGCTTGGATGCAGAAAAGTTGAAAGCCACCTGCTGAAACTAAAACAGGAAATGGCACCACCTCTCTTTTCCCATCTGTCTTCTGGCTCTTGTCCCAACAGGAAAAACATCCTCCTTAACCTTTTCCTCCTTAACCTTTTCCAACCTTATCCCCAATTTTAAACACAGCAGAGTCGTGCTTTTCAAATGTGATAACTTGAAGATGGGTGGACTTCAACTCCCAGGATTCCCCAGCCAGCTGGGCTTCAACTTGTCAAGTTTGAAAAACACTGCAATAGAAAAATCCATCTTTGTTACCAAATCTCTATTTATCCCAAAGGAAGGTGAATTGAAAACAAACGCTCCCTGCAATAGACTAATAAAATAAGGTTGTTTTATTTTTTAAAAAAACTCATAAATGTACTCTACATAATGCTTTTCTGCCTTATTAAATACATTGGCTAATTTCCACTGAAAACAATACTGGAGTTTTTTGTTTTGCTTTCCTAAAATGGTGTGCATGTGACAAGCAAAGTTACACAAATGCATTCTATGTATTTGTATAGATGTACTGGCCAGAGGCTACATTCCAGTAAAGGGCAGTGCCACAAGAAACACATAAATTAATATTAATTGCTTTAATGACAACTGACTCAAATTGGCTCTCCAAATTAGTACCCCATTTGCAAAATTAATTCCTCCTCCATTTGCATAGGTACACACACAAACCAGTCATTCACACACAAGGACACAAACAGACTGCGGGGAAATCTAGCCCCATCCCAGCTGAAGATGGGGATGCCTCCTCTGAAATATGGCCCATTGAGTTCAATGGCTTTAACTTCTAAGAATGTATAAACAGCAGGTATCTTGGCTTGCCTGGTTTATCCTGTATACGTCATGGTGAAATCTGTGAGGAGATCATTGGGACATTGAACTGTATGCAAAAAGGGAGTGTTTAACAGAGAATTTTTTTCCTGAGGTTAAAATCTATGGATGCTTCTAATATCATAAGCCAGTGGTGGCTAACCTTTTTGGGCTCCTGTGCCAAAAATTGTGCCAGCACCCAGAAGGCAATGTGCAATCCCCCCCATGCCACTCCCTTACCTGCACTGTGCCTCCCAGCTGATTTTTGGCCCGATTGAGGACTTTTTCGGCCTCCCAGAGGCTTCAAAAAAGCCTCTGCAGCCTTTGCAGGCCTAAAAATGGGCCCGTTTCATCACTTCTGGTGTTTCCGGAAATACAGGAAATGATGAAATGGACCTATTTTTCAGCCTGCAAAGGCTACAGAGGCTTTCCTCAAGACTCTGGGAGGCCGAAAAAGGCCTCAAATGGGTAAAAAATCAGCTGGGAGGCACATGCATGCACAGTGAGGCAAATTTGCCTGTGGCTTGCGTGCTGGCACAAATAGTGCTCCCACAACTTCCAAAGGCAAGCTGTTCTATTGGTTGATTGTTCTCCCTGTATGTATGCAGGTTTGAAATCATTGGTTAAGTTTGAATTGTTCTTGTAAAGTGTTGGAAATGATTGGTTTAGAAAGTGCGGGAAAACCCTGCACTCTGATTGGCTGTCAGCTGAGGCTGCTATAAGTAGCAGCTGCAGCAAAGCCAGTTGGGTCCATTCTGAGCTGTAGTCGCTAATAAACAAAAGAGCTTGAAGCACTCCGCGTCTGTCTCTTCATGCAAACTTAACACTGGCGACGAAGGTGGGATTCCCCTGAAGAGAAGGCAATGCGGAACAGAAGAAGAGCGAGATGGCTGTGCTGAACACCCCACCAGCCCCGTTCAATCCGATGGCAGAAGACTGGGAGTCGTATGCAGATCGTTTCCAAATGTATTTGGAGGAAAACGATCTTGCCGCCATTTCCGAGCAGTGGAAGAGGGCGGTCTTCCTTACATACTGCAGTCCGGCAGTTTTCAAGATGGCGAAGGCCCTCGTGGGAGCAGCAGACATGAAGATAATGGCTTGGCCTGATCTGGAAAGGCTGTTAAGAGCCCATTACGCGCCACAAGTATCGTGCCTCCTTAAGAGACACGAGTTTTACCGTCGCGATCAGGGAGAAAACGAAAGCATAAACGACTTCATGGCAAGTTTAAGAGACATTGGGGGTGCATGCGAATTCAACAGTTTAGAGGAGGCCATGCACGATCATTTCGTTTTAGGTCTTAAAGACAAGGTGCTGCAGAGCAAATTATTAATGAAACCTAAGATCATGCTGAAAGAAGCAATAGAAGAAGCCTCTTCAGCAGAAGCTACCAAGTCCTCAGCAGCAGCCATGAAAAAGATTAACAAGGCCACAAGCCATCCTGATGTGGAAAAGTCCACAACAACTCATTGTGAGCAAATATATTCTGAGTCAGACTGTAGTGAGGTGGAGGAAGGAATTTACAGACTCAGAATGGAGCAGAAAAAGAAAGACCTGGGAAGAAAGAGGCAAGATTTCTACTGCAGAGGTTGTGGGGGGAAGCCATCCCCGCACTGAATGCAAGTTTTTAGACACCATTTGTCTCCATTGTGATAAAAGAGGACACCTAGCAAGAGTCTGCAAATCATCCAGAACTCCACCCAACAGAAGGAAGTTTGCTGCAAGCAAAGACAAAGAATTCAAGCCTAACAACCTCAGTGAGAAAGCGGGGCGCAGCACAGAAGCAAGTGAGAAGAATGAAACTCATCAAACAGTAACTATTGGTCATTCCTCCCCATTAAAAAGCAGAAAGGTGCATGTCAAGGTACTTATTGAAGGAAGACCTTGCCAAATGGAAGTGGACTCAGGCTCATACCTTTCTATGGTGTCATGTGACACTATTCACAGACTACTTCCTAACATCCAAAAGAATCACTTCAAGAAGCAAGCATTGACTCTTAAAGACTACCAAGGGAACAAGATTCCAGTAGTTGGAACAAGAGAATTCAACATGAAATTCAAGGGCCACACCAAGCACCTACCACTGACCATCGTGGACAAGAACCGCCCAAGTCTGCTGGGCCTTGAATGGTTCAACCCACTGGGCATTGAGGTGACTGGCATCAATCACGTGAGCAACACTGAATGGGAAGAGGCCTTGAAGTCTGAGTTTCCAGAGGTCTTCAGCGATGGATTAGGCAAGTACTTGGGGACCCCCATATCCTTTAACATAGATCCCAAGGTACAACCAATCCGTTTAAAACCCAGAAGGGTTCCATTTGCATTAAAGGAAAAATTGATGCACAATTAGATAAACTAATAGCCCAAGGGGTTTTAGAGCCCACTGACCACTCCAGGTGGGAGACACCCATAGTCATACCAGTCAAGGCTGATGGGTCTGTAAGAATCTGTGGAGACTACAAGGGGACATTGAACCATGCGCTACAACAGAGCGCATATCCAGTTCCAGTAGTACGTCATTTATTACATTCTCTTGGAGGGGGCACAGTTTTTGCCAAATTGGACCTGGCACAGGCATATCAACAGTTAACAGTTGATGATGCCACTGCAGAAGCCCAAACCATTGTGACCCATAGAGGTGCTTTCAAATGCAAAAGGTTGCAATTTGGAGTAAGCGTAGCACCTGGCATCTTCCAAAGCCTTATGGAAAGAACGTTACAAGGGTTGCCAGGGGTGGTGCCCTATTTTGATGATGTTTTAATTTCTGCTGAAAATGACATTCAGTTACAAGAGAGACTCAGAGAAGTCTTGATCAGATTCAAAAAAGCGGGGTTAAAAGTCAAAGAAGAAAAATGCACACTTAGAACAGATAAAGTGGAATTCTTGGGTTACATGATCGATAAACATGGCATCCACCCCACAGAGGCCAAAGTTCAGGCAATCAAAGAAGCCCCCAGGCTGAAATGCAAAATAGATTTACAAGCATTCTTGGGACTCATTAACTTCTATCATATGTTTCTACCTCAGAAGACAACAATTGCAGAACCCCTACATAGGTTGCTAGACAAGAAATCTACATGGGTCTGGGGCAGGAAGGAACAAGCTGCATTTAACAATATCAAGAGACAAATCATGTCTGATTCTGTACTGATACAGTTCTCTGAGAACTTGCCTGTTGTTCTGACTTGTGATGCCTCCCCTTTTGGAGTAGGGGGGGTCGTGTTGAGCCACATGCTTCCCAGCGGGAGGGAAGCCCCTATTGCATTTTACTCTTGCACCTTGACTAAAGCAGAGAGGAACTACAGCCAACTGGACAAGGAAGCCTTGGCAATTGTAGCAGCTGTCAAGAAATTCCATGAGTATTTATATGGGAGAAGATTTACTGTTGTCACAGATCACAAACCTCTTTTAGGCATTGTGGCAGGGGACAAACCAACGCCCATGATCCTGTCACCAAGAATGCTGAGATGGACCGAATTTCTTGCTGCTTATTCATACAAACTGATCCACAGACCTGGTAAAGACATTGGGCATGCAGATGCTTTGAGTCGCTGCCCACTTCCTTCACACATTGAGGACCCTGTTCCTGAGACTCACACCTTTTTTCTAGAAACTGTTGCCAAGCTTCCAGTACATGCTGCTGAAATTGCCAGAGAGACTGCCAAAGACACTTTATTGGCTCCTGTTATAGGCTGGATTAAGAAAGGTTGGCCACTTCAAGATCTACCTCAACTTGCCCAACCTTTTAAATCCAGGCAAACTGAATTATCTGTATTAAGAGAATGTATTTTGTGGGGTAACAGGGTGGTTATTCCTGCAAAACTACAAAAGGAGGTTTTGGAAATGTTACATGAGGGTCATCCTGGTATTGTAAGGATGAAGGGATTGGCCAGGAGTTATGTATGGTGGCCAGGTATTGACAAAATGGTTGAAAAATGGGTTGCATCTTGTCCCAACTGTCAGGAAGTCAGGCCTGCCCCGCCTCTCACCCCCCCACAGGAATGGGAATGTCCTAGGGGCCCATGGTCCAGGATTCACATTGATTTTGCTGGCCCTACCAGAGGGCACACCTTCCTTATTATAGTATATGCATATTCCAAATGGCTAGAGGTTATCCCTATGGCATCCACCACAACTGAAGCTGTCATCAAACAGCTTAAAAAGCTTTTTGTAACTCATGGGTTACCTGATGTACTTGTTTCTGACAATGGTCCTCAATTTACATCCAACCTTTTGAATCATATCTAGCACAGCAGGGTATCAGACATGCCCTGATAGCCCCTGGGCATCCTTCGGCTAACGGCCGGGCTGAACGTATGGTACAATTTACCAAGGAAAAACTTCAGCAATTGGGTCCAGGGGACATCACTGAGAAAGTTGAAAAACTACTCAGTGTCCAGCATATCACTCCCAACCCCTCAACTAATTTAACCCCAGCTGAATTGTTGATGGGTAGGAAACTCAGGTCTCCCCTTGACCGCCTTCATCCCACTTACGCACCCAATGCACCAATAGATTCCACTAGCAAAATTCGCACATTCAGTGTGGGTGATTCTGTTTATGCTAAGAACCTTGTGGGTGAACCATTATGGATTCCTGCTGAGATAACCCAAATCACAGGCCCCAGGTCTTACAGGGTACAAACAGAGGATGGTGTCCTCTGGAGCAGGCACATTGATCAGTTAAGATCCAGATTACCTCAGGAGCATCGCCCTTGCTCCTCTCTGGTTCCCATACCTACTGCCTCTGCTAGGGGGGAAGGGGAGGTTTATGAGAGTAATCAGCAAGCAAGAATCAACCCCATGTGTAACGAGCTAACACGACAGGAACCATCCCAAAACCTGTCACAGTACCAACAACCATTTTCACAAATGGAAGATTGCACATCACTATCTGACTTAGGTGCTGACATTGGGTTGGAGATGGATTGGGAGGATATTTCATCGAATATTTCAGCCTCCAGTCCCCTAATCGTCCTGGTTGCTCTTCTCTGCACTTTTTCTAGAGCTTCAACATCTTTTTTATAGTGTGGTGACCAAAACTGGATGCAATATTCTAGGTGTGGTCTTACTAAGGCTTTATAGAGTGGTATTAGTACTTCCCTTGATCTTGATTGTATCCCTCTGTCAATGCAACTTAGGATTGCATTACCTTTTTTGACTGCTGCTGCACACAGCTGGCTCATATTTAGCTGGTTGTCCACTAAGACTCCAAGATCCATCTCCCAGTTTCGATGCTTTGAGTTCAAAACATTTCAAACTCAACCTGTTTGCAGACCTCTGGTAAACAGGCCACCAGGAGACATCACTTACCCAGTTCTGGCCTTATTGGGACTCCTTGGATTTGGTTAGCCAAATGTTGTTCTGTGAAATTCAACCCTCTTCTGGGAATTGAACTCAGACTTTCACACTTCATAGCAACATTTCTCAACCTTTTTTATTTTTATTTTTGCCAGTGGTTCTCTGTTCAGATCCCATCACTGAATACAGTGGGAAGTAACTGGCATGTTTTCTGGCATCAACAAGACCGTATCTGCAATAAAATACAGTTTGCTTTTCCATGGCTTCTTTGGCATGTGCCATGCTCCCAAATTTCTGGGCAAAGAAAACAGGGAGAAAATTTGGAAGGATGGCCAATACATAGTTATCATTTTGCAAAGTTTTAGCCAGCAGGGCCAAGAATTTCAGTTTATCATTACCCACAAAACAGAGTCAATGTCCATTATAAACACCGGCATCGCACGTGGCAAGGGTTGATGGTTGTGTTTTTGTTTTCGCACAGCTGAAAAACATCATACATAAAATTACTTCTAATGGAAAGGCAGGCTGGTATTTGGGTCAGGAGGAGAATCAAATCTTCCTGTTTTATTCATGCAGGTTAATGGCTGTGTTACTGGCTGACTCCTGCTCAGTCATCACAATAGCACAGATGTGGGGTTAAGCAGATTAACCCAACAGGGAAATTAGAGAGGCTTGCCTTGCCTCACAAACACATCTACACCCTTTTATACAAGTGACAGTGCGTTGCCAACTTCACCCTGATTATAATCTGCAGTCAATTTATTCCAGGATATTGGTGTCTGGTACAACTTCTGGAGAAGGTTTCATTGATTTGAATTCAAGCCACATCCTGACTTTGAAGCTTAAGCATTTGGCCCTGAAACTTAGGAGAGGGCAATGGAAATGGAAACAAGGTACCAAAACTGATCCAAATCAAGATGGTCAGACATAAATGTCCAGGAGAAACAGGGTGTTCCTGAAATAAAGGCATTTTGACGTGACTCAGATTGTTGCTGAGAATTTCTTCAGGATAATCATAATCCTAAAACAGGATCTTGCATTGAATCACTTTATGTTAATAAGGTTGGGCTGAGAGCTGACACTGTAATTTCCCACAGTAGACCACTATATAGCACATTTGAGCATTAACCTTGTTGAAGAGTGTTTCTCACACTTTAAGTTATGTGGACTTCAAAATCCAGAATTCCCCACTCAAGAGTTGAGGTCCTCACATCTTAAAAGTGGCCCATGTTTGAGAAACCCTGAAGACAAACTGATTCTAATGATGAAGGAAATGATTAAACACAGGGGAAAGCATGTACAGTGAAATTAACACCACCTTAATTAATGTTAAATCAAATGTATATTTATTCCTGAGCTTGCTTACTTTTTTATCCAGCCCCATCTACTTTTTGAAGTACATCAACTGTTCCCCTTCTCAAAGGCCAAAGATGGTTGACCTGAAAAATAAAGGTATGCATCCTTTGTTTATGGTTTACTTTTATTAGGGTTGTACAAATTTAATTTTCTAAAATTCAAAACTATGTGTAAACAAAGTAGAGTTTAGGCAATGAGGAAGCCTAGCCCATATGTTGCCACTGATTGCCTTCAAGTTTAATGAACATGGTGTTTAAGGATGAATATCTTTTCATCAGTGTTACCCTGGACAAGCTTTTAAAACATAACCGAGCATGTGTTGACCAGAGACTGAGTTGATTCTACGTTGACTGATCATCTCAAAGGCAAATCTGGTGCCTTTCAGGTGTATGCAGCTCCTGTAACCCCAACCAACCTGACCAACCTGGTTGAAGGACTTCTACTCCCAAACATCTGGAGATAATCAAGTTGAGGAGGCTGATCTAAAAGGAAGGCTTGTGGTAAACCTAAATCAAGGGTCTTCAAACTTGGCAAGTTTAAGACTTGTGGATTTCATCTCCCAGAATTCTAGCCAAATCTAAATTGATAAACATGACAGCAGTTTTCAAGACACTGTCCCTTCAAGCATTAAGTCAAAAACCATCTATGTTCTAGATTAAGCAGAACACAAAGCAAAATTAAAATCAAAAGGAAGGATTAAGCTGTGACATGCTGATTATAATCTCTTTGCAATATACCAAGTTCCTTGTCAAGGGAAAACCAGGTTTGATTTCTCTCTGTAGGATAGGATGATATCAAAATATTAGCTGAATTCAGACAGAGTCACAAAAGAGGTTTTATATCACAATGAGCTATAAAAACAAGCTTTATAAAATACGGCGGTTGGCCTCACACAGCAAGCAACATTCAAAATAAACAAACATTTAATATGAATCAGAGTCATCCTTAGATTACTTTAGCAAACTTTTCTCAACTTTAACCATTGTAGATAGATCCATGCAACAGGTATAGGGCAACCTACATCGTGGTTTAGTTCCTGTGAATCAAATCTTAGGGTAAACCCACAGATTTTTTTAATTAAAAAAACCCAATTTACTTGCAATAGAAATGCAATTAATTTCAGTGGGTCTATTCATTGGTAAGACACAGGCAACGATGATACTGGTGAATACAGCATGCTACTCTAACCCATCCAATATAACTTTGCTTCTGAACTTTACCATGCTATTGCAAAAATTATACAATGAGTATCTTTGATCTTGAATTAGGCATTCCAGTCTTACCAAGTATTGTCTGTTCAACTGCTTGCTGGATTAGACATCTTAAAATACAAATAGTCCTTGACTTATAACTTCTTTTAACTATGGCCCAAGCTAATGTGGCCTCCCAAAAAAATCATAATCTAAATTCACACTTGCAACTATTGTAACGGTACCCTCCTCATGTGATTGCATTTGGGTGAACACAGTGGCTCAATTTATGACCGTCATAAAATGGTCATAAAATCAGGTCCAGGCACATGATGACTGCAATGACTTATGATGGAAATTCTGACCCAGTTGTGGTCATATGTCAAGGACTACCAGTATATATAACATACCTGTTTGAGTGAAGAGTAATCTAAGGTAAAGGTAAAGGTTCCCCTCGTACATAGTGCTAGTTGTTTCCAGCTCTAGGGGGCGGTGCTCATCTCCATTACAAAGCCAAAGAGCCAGCGCTGTCCGAAGACGTCTCTGTGGTCATGTGGCCGGCATGACTAAACGCCTAAGGTGCACGGAACGCTGTTTCCTCCCCACCAAAGTGGTCCTTATTTTTTGCATTTTTACATGCTTTCGAACTGCTAGGTTGGCAGAAGCTGGGACAAGTAACAGGAGCTCACTCCGTTATGCGGCACTAGGGATTCGAACTGCTGACCTTTCTGATTGACAAGCTCAGCATCTTAGCCTCTGAGCCTCTTTGTCCCTTTTGAAGAGTACTGTAGTTTTATTGAAATATTTTGCCTTACTTGCCTTAAGGAATATCATGTGAGAGACTTTTTAGTTTATTCTGGGTCAAATCAAATTGGTTAGCCACTGCTAATTGTCAGGTTTACTGGATGCAAAGTTTGTATTTAAGTGAGAATTTTACTTAAACAGGTTGTTTATTAAAATGGAAAAAACTGATCCATCTCACTTCTGTTAAATCAGCTAAATATTATGTATT
Source organism: Naja naja (assembly GCA_009733165.1). NCBI lineage: Eukaryota > Metazoa > Chordata > Lepidosauria > Squamata > Elapidae > Naja > Naja naja. The sequence continues at coordinate 7,581,519 of CM019161.1, forward strand.
CTTGAGACTGTAATCCAGTTGAACTGATATTTGGCATTCCTGAACATAAGTAGATCCAGCTGAAAGAAAACAAATTTGTTAGAAATACCATAGGAAGAAAACAGCATTGGAAACAATATAAAATCCTGCTGAATTTGAAATGATAGTTAACAATTCTGTTTAGGAGAAGAACAGAGTTGAGGGAATGTGAGATCACATAATGAAACACAATTTTTAAAAATAAAAGTCTGTTGATAAATGTGTGTACACATACATTAAAAGTATTTTAATATTTTTAATGTTTCACTCTGGTTATCAGATTTAGGAAGTTAAGCATCAAAACAATAAACAGATAACGCCAATTGCAATTCTGACAGATCATATAAAGATATGGGTTGTTTGGTTGATTGCACACAGTTCTGTGATCATCTGTGTTGATTACAGAAAGTATTGTGCAAAAGCTGGGTGAACACACTTGCTCAAGATTACCTATTAAGCTTCTCCAATTCCTGTATGTTGTTGACGGTAGTTGTTGACTTCTGGCCACAAGAGAAGCAATTTGGCTGCCACAACACTTTTGAAAAGATACTTCATCAAACTCCTGTTGGTTTTAAGTGTTTCTGATTGAAGACTGTTTATGGGGCATTTGAGTTCAACAACAGGATGCCATTATATGCTTTTTATTTTAACTCTTCCCCTCAGTGCAGCTTAGAAGTGAAAACATTGTTCTAGAACCATGGAAGAACTTAGAGCTTCCTTAAGAGCTTTGGAGGAAAAATAGGATGTAAATCTGAACTAAACTAAAATGAATTTTTTAAAAAAGTTTCTTCCTTGGTGTGGAGGCTAAATCATAGGATGAATGGTTGTGGGTATTAGGTATGTCTAGTCTAATGGAGAGATGGACTAGGGGTGGTACGATATCTGTCTTCCAATATTTGAGGGGATGTGATAGAGACTCAGTGGCTCAGGCTGTTAAATGCCTGCACTTAAGATCCAGCTGCCTACAACTGCTGTAGGCTCGAATCCCACCAGGCTCAAGGTTGACTCAGCCTTCCATCCTCTCGGGGTAGGTAAATTGAGGACCCCCAAGATTGTTGGGGGTAATTAGCTGACCTTGTAAAAATGCCGCTTAGTAATAAGCAGGCATATACAATGGAATGAAGGCTATTGCTGAGCACACTGGGTTGTATCCCAAAAAATTGTAAGCCGCCCTGAGTCTTCGGAGAAGGGCGGCATATAAATGTAATAAAAAAAAAAAAAGACAGAATCCAAAGCACCTGATGGCAGAATAGGAAGTAAGTGGGAGAAGATTGTTAAAGAGAGATCCAATTTAGAACGAAGGAGAAATTTTCATGGATTATGATGAACCATAATATAAATTGCTTGAGTTTAGCTTTAATTATATGTCAGCTCAGTGAGATTTACTAGATCCCAATGATGCAAACAATTATTGTTTAGGGCAGTACTGTGATCTCTTCTGCTGGTCTGGCCTGTATCGCATTGCAAAATTGATGCACCCTTAGTTATTCTATGCAGGTAGCTTTTGATAGAAACAAATCTTGATTTCTCTGGACCGCCCACTTTTCTTATACACAAAATGTTATGTTGGTAAATTATATTTACCCTTATCTCAACGTAATTGAGATAAGTATGCTTTTATTATTTCATACATCCATGTCAGTTTGTATCTTTTGCATAGTGTGACATTTTTATTTACTACATTTTTTAAATAAACACATTGCAGGAATAGATAGCAATTATACCTAGGACTAGAATATTTGACTGGTTAAAAGCTCAGTCCTAAACATTCCAATTAACCAAAAGACATTTGCAGATCATTCAAGACACAAGATGAAAGCAATTAAATGAGTTAATAATACTTCCACACCACTTCATATGTTACCCTAAATCATAATGTAATTTGGGATCTATGACCCAGCTATTGTTGTTTGTGGAAGAGGAAACCCTATTTAATGATTTATTGAATGTATATGTCACCCATCTCTATATTCAAAGACATTCTGGGTAACTTACAGTGGCATAAAACATAAAAACATTAAAAGCATTAAAGTAAACAATGAAGCACAGTTTTAAAACCAAGTGCATGGATGGTATTGGAGGGACTTTTGACTCTCATTTAACCAACCACCTCCAATGTAGGACATCCCATCACAGTCCCAAGCCAACTAGCAGAACCAGGTTTTAAGGCCCTTCTAGAAGACCAGAAAGGTGTAGGGAAATCTCACCTCTGGAGGCAAGATGTTCCAGAGGATGGGGAAGTGCTTCTTCTCCTTGACTCTGCTAGCCAAAATTCCTTGACCAACAGGATCCCATTGGAGAGGCCAATCCCATTGGAGCAAGGCTATGCCCATGGTTTGGTGGACAGTCTTGGAATATTTATTCAACTTGCAGCTACCAAATCCCCAAATATTTCCAACAATTAACGGTGTTGTACAGATCCAGGGTTAATTTCAATAACAAGATACAGAACATCTCCATGCTAAGAAACAAAATAATTATTTCAGAACAAAAACATCCATCCATTCACCCAACTAGAGAGGATCGATTCTACATGTTATACCACTCAATTTTGAGCATCACCCTAAATGAATCAAGGCGAGAACAAGCCTTACCTCAATGCATTGATGCTCAAAAGAACAGGTAACTTACAATTATTTGTTTATCATCAAAGTTACAATGGCACCGAAAAAGTTGACTTAAAACCAGTCCTTGCACTTCACAACCATCACAGCATTCCCATGGTCATGTGATCAAAATTTGGGCTCTTGGCAACCAGCGTGAATTTATGCCAGTTGCAACATCCTGGGATCACCATTTGTGATCTTCCCACCCATGTATGATAAACAAAGTCAACGGGGAGAAGCCGGAGTCACTTAATGAACATGCGATTCACTTAACGGCTGTCAAAATGGCTGTAAAATTGGGCATGGTTCACATACCATCTCCCTTGCTTAGCAATGGGGATTCTGGCCCCAGCTGTGGTTGTAACACAAAGACGACCAACAGTGGTTCTGTGCTTCAGCCCCACTTGCTTCATGGAAGTGGAGTAGAACCAGGATTGTTTTCTTTGTATGCCCATGGCCACACTGGGTGGGACAATTGAGACTGGAGATGAATCAAATCAAAGGAATTATTTGTTCTGGTCTTTGGTCTTTGGCTGTAATAAACTTGATTTGACCAGAGACGGTTGTCATGATTGCATATTGTTTTTATCCAAAATAGCTGTGCTAGGAGGACTCCTGAGTGATCACCAAATAAATATCAAGATGAGGGGGCCACACCACCACCTCCTCCTCTTATACTTTCCATTTTACTTCTGTATTTTTCACTGGAAACAAGTTCTCACCAGAGGTGGTATTCAGCAGGTTCTGACCAGTTCTGGAGAACCAGTAACAGAAATTTTGAGTAGTTTGGAGAACCGGTGGTAACTTTACCCCTGGAGTTGGGTGGGAATTGAGATTTTGCAGTATCCTTCCCCTGGAGTGAGGTGGGAATGGAGATTTTGCAGTATCCTTCCCCTGGAGTGAGGTGGGAATGGAGATTTTGCAGTATCCTTTCCTTGCCACACCCACCAAGCCTCGCCCACTAAGCCATGCTCACAGAACCCGTAGTATAAAATTTTGAATCCCACCACTGGACTTTGTGCGCTTCCAAACAACAGACTGACTGTATATGAGCCTAAAGGGCTCATATACAAAGATGGTGCTAATGGTTGGTACTTAATGTTATGCACATGCTCTTCCTTTTTTGAGAAAGGCATTACAAAAGATTATTTAAAAAGTCCTATGCTGCATCAGCTATAATTGAGGAAACCGCCTACTTTCTCTTGCCTAAATCTTAGACATTCTTCCTCTTCATAGTTTAACTTACATCACCCAAATAATTTTTATAGCTGGGATAAAACAGAAGACCTGAGGAACACCTCCCAGATTTTCTTTTTTCAGAAGATTAGGACACATTTGTGGTAAATTGATGCAACAGGACTTCGTGACAAAAGAAAGTGACACATGTTTAAAGATGAAATATAAAGATGGCAACACCTCCAACCCACACTACTAAGAAGAAACAGTCACAGGTGTGCAAAGATTATGCACATCCTGAACTAAGAATGTGGCCTGGCCTATAAACAGATTCAGGACTTTCCCCTCATGTCAACAGCACAAAAATGCTACAGCACCTATTGTTGTGTTCTTGTGATGTCACCTCTGCTTCATCTGTGAAGGCAAGTTAGATTCTGTAGTTGTGCTATTAAAATGGTGTTTTCCATCTATACATCTTGCTGTATAGACACTCTATGATATCGGTGTCAAACTCATGTCACAACAAACTCATGTCATGACTCATGTCATGACGATACGTTATGTGACATATTGGGACTTTCCCCCCCTTCACTAAACTGGCATGGGTGTGTCCAGTGTGTGACACATCCGGCCTGTGGGCCGCAAGTTTGACAGCCCTACTCTATCACATCTTGTCAATGCCCATCAGGAACTGGGAGTTCCAATTAGCTAGTTAACAGAATAACAAGTTGGAAGGGAATTTGAAGATCTTCCAGTCCAATCTCCTGTTCAGACAGAAGACCCTCAGAGAAATGGCTGTCCAATCTCTCCTTAAAAATCTCCAGTGATGGAGCACTCACAACTTCTTGACACAAGCTGTCATGCCCTTGGTAGAGTCGGACTCTGAGGGAGAGGAGGAACAGCCAACAGGGAATGGAGGTGTGGCTCCAGAGGTTGTGGAGAATGCTGGGGAAGGGCAGAGGCCGCTGGCAGTCAGAGGAAAAACCAGGCCCATCCCCTCTGCAGCCTAGGGCACACAGGGAGGAATGGAGAAGGAAACAACTTGGCTTACGAGAGAGGAAGTGGCCATGATCCCCCTCATTGGTGGTAGCTGGGGAGAATAGTATATAAGAAAGATGGTTACAACACAGCGTTGCCAGAAGTAATGCGTGTTTTATTTTGGGCTGAAGTTGTCTTGGTTGGTGTCCTTCCAACAGTCTGTGCTTTGTTATCTCCTTGAAGTTGGTAGTTACTTATCCTAGTCCGTTGTGGAAATTCCTTCATTGTAGTTTGTTTGTTTTTTTATTTCACCTTTATCTGCTCATTAAGTTCGGACTGTATTGCTTTCTTTTGAAGACTATTTTTGAATAAGTTTTATCTCCAACTGAGAATTATTGAACAGTGGGGCCAAGTTGGAGGCATTAAAGGACATTTATTTACATTTTGGATTTTGTTACATTTGTGTGACACTCTGGGTCATCACACAAGCTGTTCCACTGGTTAATTGTTGGAAATTTCTCCTTAGTTCTAGCTTGGATCTCTCTTTGATTAGTTTCCATCCATCACTTCTTGTCCTGCCTTCAGGTGCTTTGGAGAATAGCTTGACCCCCTCTTATTTATCGCTGCTGCTCAAATATTAAAAGACTGCTATCATGTCAACCCTAGTCCTTCTTTTCATTACACTACACATGCCCAATTCCAGCAACTGTTCCAGCAACCTCCAGTCCTCTAATCATCTTTGTTTTTCTTCTCTGCATTCTTTTTAGAGACATATATTTTATATCACGGCAAAACTGGAGGCATATTCTGTATGGATTTTACCAATGCAGTACATTATAAAATGGTACTGAAGCCTGTTCAGGGACAAAACAATAAGATCCTTTTTTAAAAACTGAAAACTTTTTATGGACATTTTGCTGAAAATAGAGAAAAATGAAATGATATTTTTGATTTCCTTAAGTTTCTGTTGTGATTCTGCAATAATATTTAAACTACTGCCAGCTGGCCTGACCTGAAATATTTTGAAGTTTACAATGAGCAAGAAAAAACACCTTTTCTCCCAGCTGAACTTTCAAAAATTTCTCCCTGCAAGGAATGATAATTAAACTAGCAATTTGTTGTCATTTTACAACATCCAAGGCATCTAAAAATCAGGGTTTTTTATATTAACATTGCTAGGACTATGGCACTTTATCTTATTTTCCAGCTCCTGAGGCCCATGTCAAAAAAGAAAACAATGACAATTTGTCACCTCTGGGGTTTTCCCCCCAATTTTAAAATAATGTTCATATTAATAGAAACTTCACTTGGTGCCTTATTTGTTCTAACTACGCAGATGGCATTTTGAGATCTTCCAACCTGTTAAAATAATGCTAAAGTTGTCAGAGATCTCAAGATGCCATCTACGTATTTGCAATTAAGAACACACCTGTGTTGAGGTTCTCCTAATGTAAAGATATTCATCAATAGGTTGAAAAGTAGTTATTAAATCAATTAAATGCATCTCCTAAATTAAGTCCTGATCATACCACTTATATCTTCTTTTGACTTCTGTAGCTCTGCCAAACCTTAAAAAAAAACAGGTGGCAAATCTTGAAATGTAGAATATGCTGATTCTGCATCTTTCCTTTGATAAAACTCTTCCTCTCAAGGGCTCTATTTAATTTCCAGTACAGACTCTTTGAAGATAAGCAAGAGATCTAAAGACCAGTAGTAGCTTTGCTTGGTTCTTTGCCTGGCTTTATCATTTAGCAAACAGTGATGCCTGCATGGTTTGGTTGACAACTGTTTCCAAAGGAAGCTTGACAGCAAGTTAGTCAATACAAATCCAGCAGAAATTATCTTCCAACACTGCTAATAACAGGTGGGTTTTGCACAGGGGTGGGATTCTACCAGTTCGCACCTATTCTCTAGAACCGGTTGTTAACATTCTAAGCAGTTTGGAGAACCGGTTGTCTGAAGAAATTACTGGCCTAATCCTGTAAGGAAGGCAGGAAGGAAACATTCTGGTGTTGCTTACAGAAACTGCCTCTCCGTTAACCCTTATTACATTCTTGGCAGGACTAGACTTCCTGTCTCTGAAACTTCTCTGAAGTTTCCCCCTTCCTTTGCTGGTACTTTGCTCATGTAGAGTGACCATTCAAAGTTACAATGGCGCTGAAAAAAGTGACTTATGACCATTTTTCACACTTACAACTGTTGCAGCATCCCTACAGTCATGACAGGCCAGGCGAGGAGATGCGTGCCTCGAAGTGAGTGATGTTGAGTTGGCCACACCCAGCCAATAACATGACCACCAAGCCATGTCCACCCGGTCACATGACCCCCAAGCCACACCCACCAACTAAGCCATGCCCACAGAACCGGTTGTTAAAAAATTTGAATCCCATCCCTGGTTTTGCACATCAGCTGATAACAGAGGCTGTAATCTAAACCCAGATGGTGTAATTACAAATGCATGCTGACTTTAGACTAAAACCTCATCAAGCCTGCTGTGCCTGGTTTGAGTATGTAGCCACCACTGGAGTTTGCAAACAGTGATCGATAGCTTAGGGCAGGGGTGTCAAACTCTATTTCATTGAGGGCCGCATCAGGGTTGTGTTTGACCTCAGGGGCCAGGGTGGGTGTGGCCAGCTTGCCGTCATTCTTGTCAGGGGCGCTTGTGGCAGCCCAAGCACTCTGCCGGTGAAAACGGGCCCCCGATCTCTGTTTTCAGCTGTGACAGCCTCCTGCTGCCATCTGCAAGCGAAAATTGAACTTAAGTTGGGCTGTGTGTGCCCTCCAGGCCTCTGTTTCAGCCATAACAGCCTCCTGCAGCCCGCTGCCAGGAAAAACAGCTGGCAGGAGGCCGTTGCAGCAAAAAAAACAGGGCCTGGGAGAGCTGCATTCAACCCTCCCAAACTCCATTTTTTCTGGCAGAGGCACTGTGGACTGGTCTGCTGTTTCCAAGGCAGCTGCGTGGGCCAGATCTAAGCACCTCATGGGCTCTTGAGTTTGACACCCCTGGCTTAGGGTGATGTGAGCTACAAGTGTCTTCATTAAACTATAGCTTAGAGTACAAGAAACATGTCTTCAGCAAAGCTAGACTCCTGATTAATATTTCCAGTTTCCAGGCTTATCCCCATGATGAGGTCCTTCAGATATTCGGGTTTTAAACTATACACAGCCAAAAGTTTGGATTGCAAATTGCAGGCCTAAGTTTGTTCCACCATGTTGTCTCTTATTTAAGAATAGGCAAATTTCTTTTCAGTTCCAAGTCATCTCAGGGTCATCAACTCCATTGATAGGTTTCCTCCCCCCTCTGAATTGCAACCCCCTCCCCTTTGTGCCTCTCAGTAGTAAGCCACCAGAGAGGGAGCAGGTAATTAATTCTAATTGATCACTGGCATATTTCAAGGTATTGTTTGGGCCACATATAACTCCTGGGCTGAAAGCTACTGATCAACTTTAACATGAATCTAATAATGCAAGAGTTTATTTGTTGCTCAGGATTAAACTGTAGGCTCCTTGGTGCTCTGTAAGCTTGGTTGCTTTCTTGCAAATGTTTCATTACCCAACTAGGTCACTCCATCAATGCTAGAAGTTCCATTCCTTTCTAGCACTGATGATGTTAACTAGTTGGGTAATAAAACATCTGCAAGAAAAAAACTAAGCTCAGAGAGCACCAAGGACCCCACATAATCCTAATATTTTGACTTCATCCATCCTTCCCCCTCTAAGTCATGGCTGCTGAACAAGCCATTAAGCTAGAACTGGATAACGCTGGAGAAGCAACAGCTGAAGCTTAGAGTCCCATCCTTTTGACCAGCTGTAGCAGGTTGCCAGAGATGCAGCAACAACATTGGAAGAGATAGTGTTATGTATGTAGGTTTGAATGTCATTGGTTTAGTTTGAATTGTTCTTGTAAAATGTCAAATATGATTGGTTTGAAAAGTGCGGGAAAACCCTGCACTCATTAACTTTTATCACATGTTCCTACCTCAGAAGGCAACCATTGCAGAACCATAGCACAGATTACTTGACAAAAAGTCTGTTTGGGTCTGGGGGAGGAAGGAACAATCAGCATTTAACAGTATTAAAAGACTAATCACGTCTGATGCTGTACTGATAGAGTTCTCTGAGAATTTGCCTGTTGTACTGACTTGTGATGCATCCCCTTTTGGAGTGGGGGAGGGGTTTGAGCCACAGGCTTCCCAGCGGGAGAGAAGCCCCTATTGCATTTTACTCTTGCACCTTGACCAAAGCAGAGAGGAATTCCAGCCAATTGGACAAGGAAGCATTGGCAATTGTTGCAGCTGTCAAGAAATTTCATGAATATTTGTATGGGAGAACATTTACCATTGTTACAGATCACAAACCTTTGTTAGGCTTTGTGGCAGGAGACAAACCTACACCTACTATCCTGTCACCAAGAATGCTGAGGTTAGGCTTTGTGGCAGGAGACAAACCTACACCTACTATCCTGTCACCAAGAATGCTGAGGTGGACTGAATTTCTTGCTGCTTATTCATACAAACTTATCCACAAGCCTGGCAAGGACATTGGACATGCTGATGCACTGAGTCGTTGCCCACTTCCTTGCCACAAGGAGGACTTTGAACCTGAAACACACACCTTTTCCTAGAAACTGTTGCCAAGCTTCCAGTGCATGCTTCTGAAATTGCCAGAGAGACTGCCAAAGACACTTTATTGGCTCCTGTTATAGGCTGGATTAAGAAAGGTTGGCCTCTTCAAGATCTACCTCACCTGGCCCAACCTTTTAAGTCCAGGCAAACTGAATTATCTGTATTAAGAGGATGTATTTTGTGGGGTAACAGGGTGGTTATTCCTGCAAAACTACAAAGAGAGGTTTTGGAAATGTTACATGAGGGTCATCCTGGTATTGTAAGGATGAAGGGATTGGCCAGGAGTTATGTATGGTGGCCAGGTATTGACAAAATGGTTGAAAACTGGGTTGCATCTTGTCCCAACTGTCAGGTAGTCAGGCCTCCCCACCTCTCGCCCCAAACAGGAATGGGAATGTCCTAGGGGCCCATGGTCTAGGATTCACATTGATTTCGCAGGCCTTACCAGAGGGCACACCTTTCTTATTATAGTAGATGCATATTCCAAATGGCTAGAGGTAATCCCTATGGCATCCACCACAACTGATGCTGTCATCAAGCAGCTCAAAAACTTTTGTAACCCACGGTTACCTGATGTTCTTGTCTCTGACAATGGCCCTCAATTTACATCCAACCTTTTTGAATCCTATTTAGCACAACAGGGTATCAGACATGCCCTCACTGCCCCTGGGCACCCTTCGGCTAACGGCTGGGCTGAATGTATGGTACGTTTTACCAAGGAGAAACTTCAGCAACTGGGTCCTGGGGACATCACTGAGAAAGTTGAAAACTTCTTAGTGTTCAGCACATCACTCCTAACCCATCTAATAACTTATCCCCAGCAGAGTTGTTGATGGGTAGGAAACTTAGGTCTTCCCTTGACCGCCTTCATCCCACTTACGCACCCAACGCACCACTAGATTCCACTTCCAAAGTTCGCACATTCAGTGTGGGTGATTCTGTTTATGCTAAGAACCTTATGGGTGAACCTTTGTGGATTCCTGCTGAGATAACTCAAATCACAGGCCCTTGTTCTTACAGGGTGCAAACAGAGGATGAGTCCTCTGGAGCAGGCACAGTGATCAACTTAGATCCAGGTTTTCTCAGGAACATCGCACTTGTTCCTCTCTAGTTCCCTCACCTGATGTCAATTCTAGGGGAAGGGAGGAGCAGGAGGATAATCAGCAAGCAAGAATCCATCCCATGTGTAACGAGCCATTATGACAGGAACCATTCCAAAACCTGTCACAATGCCAAAATCCATCATTAGAAGTGGAAGATTGTACATCACTACCTGACTTGGGTGCTGACATTGGGCTGGAGATGGGTTGGGAGGAGAGACCAGATTCTAACAATCAAACAGGGTCTTCTTTCACAGGAAGTCCCAGTAGGGAAATGTCAGCAGACACATTTCCTCTCTCACTGGGTGAGAATGTTAAAACTTCTGAACCACGAAGGTCTCAACGTACACGTAAGAGCCCCACCTATTTAAAAGAATACATTAGATAGGTTGGGGTTTGGTATGGACTGAACCTAGTGGGGAGGGATGTTATGTATGTAGGTTTGAATGTCATTGGTTTAGTTTGAATTGTTCTTGTAAAATGTCAAATATGATTGGTTTGAAAAGTGTGGGAAAACCCTGCACTCTGATTGGCTGGCAACTACGGCTGCTGGCTATAAGTAGCAGCCGTAGCCCAGCCAAGATGGGTCCATTCAAGCTGTCGTCACTAATAAACTCTTCACCGAAGCTCTTCGCGTCTGACTATTCATGCAAACTTAACAGATAGTGTGGCTAATTTTTTTAAAATCATATTTGGCTTGGCAAAATGTTTATGAAGAAAGGACAGCAGCAGGCTCCCCAGAGAAAAACTGCTCCTATTCCCACAGCTAAACCATCTAATCCCTGAAAAACAGGCTGATAATTTTCAGCCCTATGAACTTGGGGTACCAGAGGATTGTAAATTGCCTGTATTTAACTTAACCTGTCAACACAAAGTTGACATTCTTGTCCACAGCCTGTCTACCTCCTGTCTGAAGGAGACTCAGCATAACTGAGCTGTTGATCTGCACATGCAAATCCCTGGCACATACAGAGTTATGTAAGATTGTCATTGCACGTCTTCTCAATTCTTATTTCACTCGAGCACTCAGACAATAGAATCAGATTTTGCAGAACCCTATAACAAACCTGCCAAGCTTGTTGCACCAGTGAGTAATATAATAAATAATGTACATCATAAACAAGGCCTCTATTATGCTGCTTTTGAGTCTTGCAGACTGTAGTCTGCCTCTAAACTTAGTTAGCAGCCACCACTGTGTTTTCTAGTTGGCTTCACCAATCAGAATATGGTAATGGGCAGAAAACACACCAATCTCCTTCCTGTCTACAGGAACTTCCTCTTGATGGAAGGGCTAGGAAAAAGAAACGTTTTCACTTTTGCAATGAATTTTTGTTCTTTTTATTAGAAACTCACATTTAATAGCTATGGAAGGATTGCTCCCTACATTTGTCTGTACCATAGTCAATGGAAGGGACTTCTGTTCCTGGATTTGAAAAATTTGTGTATGTGTTTGTGTACGTATGGGTTTGTGTTTATAGACACACACATCAGAGGTGGTATTCAGCCAGTTTGGACTGGTTCTGGCGTACCAGTAGCAGAAAATTTGAGTAGTTGGGAGAATTGGCAAATACCACTTCTGGCTGGCTTCTCCCATTCCACCCGCTCTGTTTCCTCTCCTATATTCCCTTGTTTTTTTAGCGCAGCTGATTTGCAGAGCAGAGCAGATTGCCGTGCCTCAGCTGAGCTAAAAAACAGCTCCACTCACCAGCACTGACACAGAGTGCAGTTTTTGAGCGCTGTGCGCGCATGCAAAAAACGCTTTCATAGAACCGGTAGGAAAAAATGTGGAATCCCACCACTGACACACATATACAACATACATCCACATTTTTCAATTCCAAGAACAGAACTCCCTTCCATTCACTATGACAAGGGCAAATGAATATCACACACACACACACATCTTGGATACAAAGAGACTGACAATAAATATGAACGGCCAAATATTAATTCAAATAGAATTATTGGCTGTGTGGTCCTTCTAAATTGAATAGAAGCTGCTCAACTGGGAGATTAGATAGAGATTATGGTGTTGGTGAGAGACTGCTTCAATTGCTATTCAACCATAGACCTTGCTTTTATAACAAGTACGTAGGAAGGTTCAGTGTAACGGGCATATTGCATAAAAAGAGTTAAATGACTCAGTCCACTAATCTAATGCTGTTCTATTTAACCTCCAGGAAGTCCATTCAGGGTTAAACTAACTTTACTCAACTATCTTGTAGGAAGACTAAACTTAGTCATAACTAGGTTAGGTAAACAGTCTGCTATCATTCCTAGTCCTCTAAGTAAAGGAACTGAAATGAAAGGGTAACTGATTAGCAAGGAGACGTAACTGGATTAATGGAAGACTGGGTTCTCCCAACACCCTTCACATTATGTGCTTCATTACAAATGATCATAGATTAGCATGATCAGCTAGTAATTCACGCTACATCTTAGATCTAGAGCTGAATTCCTAGAATGTACGGCCCAATCCCACTTTAGGCTAGCTGGTTGTGTGAATCTAGCCAGGTATTAGGAAGAGTAATCTGTAGTCTTTCCTATAACAAGTTGGTCTACGGAGTTTTTCCCTTCCTATAATAGTTCTGGCTATTTCTTTTATTTTGAAGGTCAGAGGGCAGCAAAGGGCCCTGTAGATTTTAATCATTGGATGCAAATATTAGTGAAACCAGCACAGGCAACTTCCAAGGAAAGAAAATGAACTATGGGCCAATGAAACAGAACAATTTGGAGAAACACAACGACCGACACAGGATAGAAAGCCATTTCTCTGCACTACCCTAAATGTATCACAAATGGAAGAGAAACAAAACATAGACATTCTCCAGATGCCCAATAAGACAAGACAGGCAGAGTTTTGGCCTCTACAACATTGGCACCGCCTGTCTGCACCATCCCACTGATTCCTTTTGGCAGCTGATTTTTTTTCATTCTGCCAAGATCTTTAATAGCACTTTGATGTCATTTCTTCATGCCATTTATATTGTCAGATCAGGATGCTGCTCAGAAATTTCCTCTTATCTATTGTGCTGTTCCCTATGTACATTGCAAGGCCTTTTCCCCCAGTTCTGCATTGCTTTTGTATAGCTGTTATTTGTTTACAATGACTTACTGGCTCTACGCTGATTTGGAAAGCTTCTGTTAATGCCAAGACTAAAAGCATAGCAGGAGAAACAGAAAATTGCCTTTGTTTTCTTGAAAATGCATCCCTGAACTCTTAAGACTACTCAGTCTGGAAGGGAGAAAAATGGGAGAGGAGGAGCCAGTCAGTGCAATTTCTGCAAATTCATTCCAAGCTACATTACATTTAATGGATAAAAGACCCAGACACAAACTGAGCAATATGATATACGCAGTACAATGCACTGAGACGTATGCAATAGCAATGGCACTTAGACGTATACACCGCTTTACAGTGCTTTACAGCCCTCTCTATGCAGTTTACAGAGTCAGCATACTGCCCCTAGCAATCTGGCTCCTCATTTTATCCACCTTGGAAGGATGGAAAGGCTGAGTCAACCTTGAGCCTGGTGAGATTCAAACTGCCAAATTGTAGGCAGCCGGTAGTCAGCAGAAGTAACCTGCAGTACTGCACTCTAATCACTGCACCACTGCGGCTCCAGAGGTGGTATTCAGCAGGTTCTGACCAGTTCTGGAGAACCAGTATCGGAAATTTTGAGTAGTTCAGAGAACCGACAAATCCCACCTCTGACTGGAGATTTTACAATATCCTTCCCTGCCACACCCACCAAGCCACGCCCACAGAACCGGTAGTAAAAAAGGATTTAAAAAAGAATAAGAGGATTCTCAGTGCAGTGGTTAGAGTGCAGAACTGCAGGTAACTTCTGCTGACAGCCATCTACCTGCAGTTTGGCAGTTCGAATCTCACCAGGCTCAAGGTTCAGTCAGCCTTCCATCCTTCTGAGGTGGGTAAAATGAGGATCCAGATTGTTGGGGCCAAGAGGCTCACTCTGTAAACCACTTAGAGGGGGCTGTAAAGCATATATACAAAGTAAGACCTACCCCGAAAAAAAGACCTAGTGTAAATCTCCAGTTCCAGGAAGACTTTTCAGGGAGCAACCGTGCACCCGCGAAACACCCCCACACACACACTCACACCCACTATTTGGCACCATAAATATATAAGACCTACCCCGAAAATAAGACCTAGTGTGTTTTTGGGAGCCAAAAAAAATATAAGACAGTGTCTTATTTTCGGGGAACCACGGTAAGTCTAAGTGCCATTGCTATTGCTCTTCCTTCTTTCCTTCCTTCCTTCCTTCCTTCCTTCCTTCCTTCCTTCCTTCCTTCCTTCCTTCCTTCCTTCCTTCTTGCCTGCCTTCCTGCCTGCTTGCCTTCCTGCCTTCCACCCACCCACCCACCCATCTATCCACCCGGTATTGCAGGCTGACTCTGTCCACTGCCAACAGTTTGATCCTGAATGACTCAAGACTGACTCAGCCTTCCATCCTTCCGAGGTCGATAAAATGAGGACCCAGATTGTTGGAGGCAAGATGCTGAGTCTGTAAACCACTTAGAGAGGACTGTAAGCCACTGTGAAGCAGTATATAAGTCTAAGTGCTATTGTCTATCCATCCATCCATGATGCACAATGGTTAGAATGCAGTATTGCAGGCTGACTCTGCCCACTGCCAGGAGCTGATTCTGAGCAGCTCAAAGTTGACTCAGCCTTCCATACTTCCTAGGTGGGTAAAATGAGGACCCAGATTGTTGGGGGCAAGAGGGCTGACTCTGTAAACTGCTTAGAGAGGGCTGTAAAGCACTATAAAGTGGTATATAAATTTATTGCTGTTGCTATTCCACCCCATTTGCACTCTGATTCAGGTGACCCTGAGGACACAGATAAACCTCCGAGTGGCCTCAAAAGCCCTCAGAGAGAGAGCTAATGACAAGATGACTGCAAAGAAATACAACCCTTTCATTCCCACCCACCTCATACTGTCACAACCTACCCTTCCATCCCCCCACCATCCAATTTTAACTGATGAAGTTTCTTGGATAGGAAGCCAAACGTCTTCCTATTCTTCCTCAAATAAAACAAAAACAGTCCAGTTGCCTTTTGAAAGAAAAACAAAAACAAACCACACACCTGGGTGTTGAGACAACTATGACCTGGGTTACTGAGAATCTCCATAGTCATTCAATGCATTCATAAATCAGAATTTTGAAAGCATGACAAACATCACAGCATGACAGGCTTAAACTTGTTAGCCGGGTAAAAGGCCGAAATCTAGATAAATAAATCCCACCCTTTCTATGACAATGTAAAATAAGCCAGGACAGGGCAACTTTGAAACCATAAATGCTTTCAACTTGCATCAGACACCTTTGTTAAAAGAGTCCCGCCCTACCAACCTTGTATAACAGATGGCCTTTTTATAGGATTGGAAAGTCCTTGGTTCAAAACTCAGCTTGGGCCTAGCCATGATATAATGGTGTTTTCATCCTATGATGGTGAACCTCATTCTACTCCTGGGGAACACATTTAAAATGGGAGAGGGGAAGGACCTCAGCAGGAAGGTCAATGATGCAAAACAGGTAAGGCAATATCATGAATGTGGAAAGGGCTAGGATTGTACAGCTTTATGAATCTTGCATTTTTGTGTGTGTTGTGGTTCAGTTGCTAAGCGTGACTCTTCATGACTCCATGGACCATAGCATGCCAGCCTCCCCTGTCCTCCAGTGTCTCCCAGAGTTTACCCAAATTTTTGTTCAATGCTTCGATGATACTGTCTACCCATCTCATCCTCAGTTTAGAAACAGTTTTAAAAAATCCATAATAGTAGAGTTTGATCTAATATACAGGAAGGTAAGCATCAGAGCAGGCAACCTGAGAAACAGAAAGAAGTTAATTCAACATCAAAGTGATAGGATTGTCTATGTCAAATGCCAAAACCTGGCCACAAGACCCAGTCCAATATGTAACTTACTTAAGAATGGGGGGGGGGAATCATTTAATATACTTGAGTAGTGCCCAAGACATCCAGATAACCAGAATACAAAACCAAGTTGGGAGGGTCCTTGGAAGTCTTCTAGTCCAGTGGTTGCCAACCAGTGGGCCACTGGTGGTCCGCAAGAAAATTTGGGTGGTCCGCAGAGAAATGTTACCCTCAAAGCACCCCCAAAGCAAGTAATACAGGCTGCAGGGAACACAAGGTTTGCGTCGCTTGCATTGCGAACAACATGAGGTAGTGAGGGGAGAGAGGAAAGAGTGGAGGTGGGGAAAACTTGCCCCACTCACCCATGCACCTCACCTGGCTACCGGGTTGCTTCTTTCCGCTTTTTTCTTCTTCTGCTTTTGGCTGCACACAAGGAAAGCAGCAAAAGTCTTTCTTTCTCTCCCCCAAGCTCCGCCAGAAATGAGTCTTTGGGACCCTGCAAGGCATCCTGCTCCAAGAGGCTGTGCCATTCTGGCAGAGTTTGGAGGAGAGAAAGAAAGACTTCCGCTGCTTCTGCTGCTTTCCTTGCATGAAGCCAAAAGTCTCTCCTCTCCCCACCTGCCTGAGAATGGAACTGGAGGAGACCCTATACCATTTCAGGCAAATCATTGTCCAATCTTTTCTTTAAAATTGTGGGAGCACCCACAATGGTTAATTGTTAACTATCAGACTAGTTCTTGTTGGTAAATGCAAACAATAGTCATCTGGGGGATTGAGCTAAAAAAACATATGTAATCCAACCCAGAAGCAGAACGAGTAGCAAAGATATTTTTTCCTGGTTCTATAACTGAATCATAAAAATTTAGAAGCATCTACACAAAGAACTCATTTGCAAAATCAGGACTTGCCATTTCTCTGTTTAATTTGCTTACACAAATATATTTTCCAGCAGAAAATCTGTTTTTCTTCTTTTCCCCCCTTTTGATCTTCATTAGGATGGGACAATGCAGGACTTATCTTCAGCATTAGGGTTAGATACAATGCAGGTATTATTTTATGTGGGCCATCTTGCTCATCACAGAAGGCCAGCAAGTCAATAATTAGCTATGAGTTTAAAATAACCTGGAGTTTCACTCCCAAATCCTTGTGATTTTAGACCACATGTTCCAGTTTCTATTGAAAAGCTGAGCCACATTGCGTTGGTTCTTCGATCACAACTATTGTTTCAGTACAAACAAAAGGGAAACTGTATTTGTTAGGGCCAATAAAACAGACCTGCAAACATTTCCAAACCCTGAGCAGTAAACATTTCACGTTTTGGTCAAAGTGAGCTTGCTTTGCCAAGAGTTCTTTGGAGAGCATGCTATAACCACTAGCGAACTCTTATGAGCTACCCTGTAAATTGTAATCAATCATATTTAGGTTAGACACACACAAATTAAATAGAGGGTATGGAATTTTAAAGGAAATGATCAGGTAAATAATTATGTACATGGAGAACCAAATAAGAGTGCCATAATCAGCAGTTGCAGAAAATTCACAATACTTAGTCCAAATACCCTAAACTTATATCTTGCCATTTTTATAGAGGTTGAGGGACAAAGACCAGTTCATTCCATAGCTCAAGGCTGCTCTTGAATATTTCCATGGTGGATGGGTGTTTTTTTTTTTTTTAAATAAGGATGCAATTTTTCAAAGTGCTGCTCTGATAACAGTTTGGATCGTATCTCAGACCACATATTTCCAAGTTTTCCAAGCGCTCTACCACAAAAGTAGAGGTTGCATCACTTAAACCATTTTGGGCAGAAAAGATACTTTCTGGGGAAAAAAATGGGGAAGAAAACTCTTGGAAAGATGTTGAAGCCAAGAGCCAGGCTCAGGCTTTTCCAAGCATTTTAATCTATGGCAAAGTTCGGAGATAAAGCAAGAGAGGAAGCATCCCATGAGGCTCCTGCCCCAGGCGGATCCTGAAGCTGTTTATGGCCCTCAGCTGAGGCCATTCCAAGAAATTGGGTAAAACCTGTTCCACAGGCCTCTTCATCTCAGTGGCCTACTTTTCATCCTGGCTTCAAACCGAAACCTTGGAGTCTCCCTTAGAGAAAAGGAGCGTTCGTTGAAATCAGTGCTGGAACTGATATAAATCATCCCCTGCTAGTAAGAAATGCCAAAGGAAAGGCCATAATGTCAATAACAAGCTGACTGACATTACTCAAATGAACCAACTGAATGAATTAAAACACACCAATCCTGAGTAGTAGTCTTCGTGTATTTGGTTTCTTCTGAAAAATTAATTTAATTTTTAATTCTTTCTGATCCAGCCTAAGGTTTTTATAAACAGAGGTATTTTTAGTTCTCTAAGTCCAAAGTAAGGTGAATTTGAGAGGACATTGTGGGTTTATGAGCTACTCTAAGCCATAAATAGATCCATTTTGTTCTGCCTTGGCAGAGTGTACATAATCAGCCCATCCTGGTCTTTAAAACCATCATTTATGACTTGGGAATAAAGCTAGAACAGATGGGATGAAGACTAATATTGGGTAGCAAAGGTTTTGAGGGCCTCTTGGTCGTCTCTGAGTTTTGTTGTTTTCTTGCAGACCTTTCATTACTCAAACTAGGTAATGTCATCAGTGCTAGCATGGAGTGTGGTTTGTTGTCAGTTGATATTCTAGTGCAGCAGCCCGCAACCTTCGGGGCACCGGAAGGAGCTTGGTTTCGTGTGATGGGGCTTTGCTTGTTTCCACGGCCCTGTTTCTGGTATGCCATGGCCCGGTGCCGGTTCACGGACCTGGGATTAGAGACCACTGTTCTAGTGGCTTGCCCTATCAGTGTTAGTGGGGGTGGTCTTAGAAGGTTGGGCTATTTCAGTGGTGGGATTCATTTTTTTTACTACCAGTTCTGTGGGCGTGGCTCAGTGGGCATGGCAGGGAAAGGATACTGTAAAAACTACAGTCAGAGGTGGTATTTGCTGGTTCTCTGAACTACTCAAAATTTCCGCTACCGAATCTCCAGAACTGGTAGGAACTTGCTGAATACCACCTCTGGGCTGTTTACTGTTGGCTTCTTTGACAGTTTCTTCTTGATTGGGGTGTTGTTTACTTGATTTTTGGTCTAGTGTTAATTTGGGAGTTCTTGTTTTTTTCCACCTGAGGGGCTCTACAACTATTAATCCCCAACACGGCTCCAGATGTATATTCCAATATCTATAGAAAGCACAATCTTGCAAAGGGAAGCTGTAACTATAGGCCTTCTGCATGGAATATGGAGAGGAGAGGTTATTTCTATTAATTCAAATTAAAACTAACTAAACTCAGCTCATTGGGTGCCCATAATTACTAGGTTAGTAACTAATGTGGCTGAATATGTTCTATGGATATAGTTGGATGGATTGGAAGAAAATAGTACAGAATTCTTTATTGGTCAAATAAAGATTGGATGGATTGGACACCCAAGGAATTTGTCTCTGGTGCATAAACTCTCAGTGTACATACAAACATAGACTGTACATTCAAACCTAAGCTCTCCGTGTACATACAGACAGCAAAGTGATAAATTTTAAGATATCAATAGAAGATAATAGGAAAGATGAGAAGAATAGTAACAAAATTGATAATAGCAAAATTGAAATGGTTTGACAGATAACTAAAATGGTTAAAAGAAACAAATGCAATTAAAAGAACTTCTGAAAATCCAACAGTTGACACCTTCAGTCCGATCCAAAGCCAGATCTAAATCTTGATCTCAGATCAAGATCAACCTGGTCCAGACAATCATATATACAGCCAAGTATTTTGTCTACAGTATTCAGTTCAGTGCCTTTGGCATAAATATAAAAAAACAGGATAGAGATAGTAGTAAATAACACCAGCATGTAAATGCTTAGGTCAGCCACTCACAAACAGGTGCCATTAACTGGTGTTGGATTTCCACTCACAAACCTACTAACCCGCCATCTAGTGGGAGAAAGTTTCTATTCTTTTCTAAAGACATGTTACTCAACCCATCCCTAATGATCTCTCTCCATCTTGTGGTCATTGAAGATATTCCAAGCTTTCTCAACTATCATCCCTGTAGCCCATATGCCAAAACATATCCAGATTTCACAACCTAGCAAAGCTCTTGAAGAATATTCAAACTAATAATCAAACTCACAACAATATTGTGTGTAATGTCGTAAGCCAAAAGCTAGTTTTCGTTGAGTTGAAGGAAGTCAGCAACAGCTATTCATAAGCCTGAGAATCAACAACAATAGAATTGGCCAAGTGTGATTGGACACACAAGGAAGTTGTCTCTGGTTGCATAAGCTCTCACTGTACATACAAACAACAAAGTAATATAATCATAAGATACCAATACAAGAAGACAGTAGAAAAGATGAGAAGGATAATAGTAATTCAGCCTATTAGATGGGTAAATATCCTTAGACAAAAGATAATACTATGATCATTTGGTGTTCAGTGGAGTGATGGCATGGGGTAAAACTGTCTTTGTGTCTATGTGTTTTGGCACGCAGGGCAGCAGTTGAAACAGTTTGTGTTCAAGATGTGAGGGGTCTCTAGATACTTTCTCAGCCCTCTTTCTGACCCATACAGGTCTTCAAGTAAATTATGCGGGCTTCAGTATTGGATCAAGGACCATTGCAAGTACTCACCACCACAGGAGAGGTCTATCTTCAAGCAGTTCCAGAAAGGAAATATCTTTCCCCAGGAGCTTTACATAGCCAATCCAAGGCCTCTACTTCCTGTCCACTATGCACAGCTGAAGCTAAACAGCTTTGGTTTAATAAGGTCATATTCTGTAAAGCTTCACCTTCTGTCATGAACCTCTTCCTACAAAGAGGTCTCCTTTGTCTCTAAAGCTTGGTTCTTCAGCATCTGAACTGAGAGGTGTACAAGCCTAGTCCTCTTCTGGACATGTCAGAAAGGACCATAAGCAAGCTAGAACGTAGTTTTCCTAGAACAGGGCAATGTGACTATGATAGAATCAGAGAAGGAGGGGGAGGGGGGGGAGGAGGAGGAGGAGGAGGAGGAGGAGGAGAAGGAGAAGAAGAAGAAGAAGAAGAAAAGAAGAAGAAGAAGAAGAAGAAGAAGAAGAAGAGGAGGAGGAGGAGGAGGAGGAGGAGGAGGAGGAGGAGGAGGAGGAGGAGGAGGAGGAAGAATGATAATATTTGGTTAAAAACTGTTCACCATCACTGGACTAGATCTTACTGAAAGGTTTTTTTTACCAGTCTTGAGATAATACTCCTATTATTCAAAATGTCCATGTCTTTCATCCCGGCAGTTCTTAGACTGGTTAATGCATTTGCGGGCTGATGAGATGCAAGGAAATGACGAACGAAGGTTTCTTCTTATTCCTCAACTCTCCAGAAATTTGATGTGTGCTAAATCTTTCTATGGATATACATTTAATTTCCACCTACTTTCTTTGTTCACAGTTTTTAAGGATTGCTGAAATTGTCACATATATCCCTCACAAGATACACATAGTGTATGTCAACATCTCACTATGGATACTGAATTTTTAACTGAAAACAGTGATGAATCAGATGTTCAAGGTTTTTAAATTCTTTTTTTGGGAATAAAATGCCCAACACCTTGAAAAATACAATAGCTCCTTTTATTGCCCCTTTTATCTGTGGCTGCCATACAGCGAAGTGTGCTTATTTATCACTGTAATCCTCTCGGCTCACATGGAAATTTGTCCATTAAAGCTTGCTGTTTATTCTTCTTGATTTGTTACAGACATTTGCACAATGGCCTTTTTCAAACCCATTGGTACATCAATAGCACCAGGTCATGTGTTTTTTTAATGATCATTCAAAGAAGCTTCTTTTTTAATTTAAATTGGAAGCAAAGGGTTTAGTAGGCTGCTACAGGCAATAGGAGAAGAGGTAGAAAAGAGAAATAGGTTTACAAAACCAAGTCAGACCGTGTAGAGAATTGGTGATGGGCTCTCTGTCTATTTATCTCTCTCTTTCTCAATATAGGAGCTGCATCAACTGTTGATCCAGTCATGCATTTCCTTAGTATAACTTTTATACTCCTAATTTCCTGGTCTACAGGGGAGGACTTATCCCTGGCAGAAGAGATCCCTTGTTCAAAGTATCAAGTGGCTTTCAATCACTCATGCTACGAATTTGTGAGACTCCAACGCACGTTCACAAGTGCCCAGAGCTGGTGTGAGAGAGGAGGTGGGCATTTGGCCTTTATAGGGAATGAAGGGACTCAAGCGTTCTTGGAGGAGCACATCTCCGAGGACAAGGAGTGGTGGATCGGAATAACCTATACCTCTTCAAATGAAACTAATGAAGGTAAGAAGAACTGAGGACAGTTGTGTGTGCAGAAAGTTGTGGTTGGAATTCTAGATACAAATGTGAGAGGTAAATTGTAAAGGGAATGAGAAGCTCAGCTTCTGGTGCATTTATGAACATATCTATGTAATTTTCTTGACAATGCTAAAGATGTTTGTCCTTCCTTCCTTCCTTCCTTCCTTCCTTCCTTCCTTCCTTCCTCCTTCCTTCCTTCCTTCCTTCCTTCCCCTTCCTTTTCCTTCCTTCCTTTTCCTTCCTTCTTCCTTCCTTCCTTCCTTCCTTCCCTCCCTTCCTTCCTCCTCCTTCCTCCTTCCTTCCTCCTTCCATCTCTTCTTTCCTTCCTTCCTTCCTTCCTTCCTTCCTTTCTCCTCCCATCCATCCTATCATTCCTCCCTCTCCCTCCTCTATTTCCTCCCTTCCATTTCTATATTTTCCTTCCTTCCTTCCTTCCTTCCTTCCTTCCTTCCCTCCCTCCCTCCTTCCTTCCTTCCTTCCTTCCTTCCTTCCTTCCTTCTCCTTCCCTTTTCCTCCCGTCCATCTCTATCATTCCCTTCCTTCCATCCGTCCGTCCGTCCCTCCTTTCCATGTCTTCCATGTAGGATGCCAATCCTCAATAAATTGTATTCAAATGTGCCATATAAACAGCACTCCTAAATATCAGCTATAAGGGTGGGGGAGAAAGAAGTCATCAGGCTCTGTCCATGCCTTCGGACTTCTTAAATATTCTCAGATGGCCAATTAATGAGTGGCCAAAATGCAGGAGAGGGCATGGCCTTTGAAGCACTTTACCAGGCATGTTCTGATTATTGACAGAATGCACCAAGAGCCACCTTTATACTTACATAAGCACCTAAGATGACTCACAAATTTGAAAGCAAATATGCCAAGTTTAAAATATTTAAATGACAATTACGATCCATGAATGATTAAAGGATTGATGGAAGAGCATCTATCTTGCTAAATTCTCTTCTTAAAAAGGTGCTGTGGCTTAAAACAGCAACCCAATAAGTATACTTTGCCATGGAAGCCAGGGGATCAACACTAGCTTGTTTGCTATCTGATCACCCACTACTTTCTGGGGGATAACCTGAGAGATCCTTTGGTTGAAGGGATATCTATCCAGTTGCTCAGTGGCCAAGGAAGGAGATCTTGATGGACACTTCTCTTTGAAGCCGTAAAATATTTTGTGGTGCATCCATACGCTATATCAATTTCTTTCCATGCAGGATCTATGATTTGGCTAGATACTTCGAACATCACCTACACCAAGTGGTTCCAAGATCCACCCTCAGTCTTTGCATCGTCCTGTGGCTATATCCTGAAGAATGCTGACTACCAGTGGGGAGTAACTGAGAATTGTAGCCAGGAGTTTGACTTTATTTGTGAATTTGGTAAGAAATTAAGCCCAGACCCATGCTTTTAAGATACACAGATATGACCACCTAGACCAGAGGTCTCCAAACTTGGCAACTTTAAGACTTGTAGACTTCAATTCCCACAATTTTGGGAGTTGAAGTCCAAAAGTCTTAAAGTTGCCAAGTTTGGGGACCCCTGACCTTAACCATGTCACCTGTAGCCATGTAGCTATGGGAATCTGTGCCACCAAACAGCACAAGATTGGCACAGACCATGTCTTCTAGTTTCTCAGTAGCCCTATCTGTTCCTCATTGGAGCACTTAAGGAAAGCTTTCCCAGATTGTCCTACGAGATGTTCTGGAATTCAGCTCCCATAATTCCCAGGTAGTTTGCCTTTGGCTGTCTTTGGAAATTCACATATTCAAGTCCAACATATCTGGACAGCACCTCATTAGAGAAGCTGCATTTAAGAAGATAAAGACGTTTTCATTATTCCTTACTGTCCAGAATCAGGCCACAGCATTGCTTGTGACAACTTGAATGCCACTGTGCAGTGTGGATCAGGAGAAGTCATTCAGATCGGAGAGAGTTTCTATGGGCGGAAAACTCCTCACTACTGTCTCCTGGAGACTCCCCTGCAGTTTGACGATGAAGAAGAGTGCAGTTGGATTAGCGTGAAAGATGAAGTTGCAGGTAAGCCTCAACATTCACATTGCAAGTGTTAGAAAGTCCACCCTATGTGGCCCTCACATTAGAGGCCTCCAAAGATAATAATAAAGACGACCTTCAGTTAAGTTTCACTTACCGCGACCACATGAAAATGTCCAGGTACTTTTCTTGATAGCAATAGGCAAATTCCCTTATATTCAGACTGGTAGCTGTCTGGATTATCCTACAGTTCAAACATTTCTTAATGGTTTCTAATCATATTCAGATGCTAACAAATCCAATTCTGCTTAGCTTCTTGGATAGAACCTCAAGGGGAAATCCAGACAACCAGAACTAGAACTATCTATCTATCTATCTATCTATCTATCTATCTATCTATCCCTCCATTATCTATCTATCTACTCATCTATCCATCCATCCATTATCTACTCATCTACTCATCTACCTCATCTATCCATCCATCCATTACCTCTCTCTCTATTTATCTATCTGTCCATCCATTACCTACCCATCTACTCATCTACCCATCTATCCATCCATCCATTATCTATCTATCTATCTATCTATCTATCTATCTATCTATCTATCCATCCATCCATCCATTATCTATCCATCTACACATCCACCCACCCACCCACCCACCCATCCATTATCTATCTATCCATCCATCCATCCATCCATCCATCCATCCATCCATCCATCCAATCTTTTATCTACCTATTCATCCATCCATCTAGAGAAATGAGAAACTGAAATCAACCGAAACCATAACGCAGGCGGCCATTTTAATCTTCGCAGGGCAATGTCACGGGCTCCAGGCATGCCAAGTTGCAGCGGATGGAACTTTTTTCGGAGAGCCTTGTCCAGGTTTGGGAAGCTACCTCTCCATCCAATACCATTGCATGGAAGGTAAGCAGTTGCCATTTCTACACACCATCCAGGGAGGCCGAGATTAGTTAGTGTAGAAACCCTGTTTAAAAATAGCCAACCAGCAGTCTGTTTTTTTTTCCCCCAGCAACAACAATGCGATGTCTGAGATTCAGAGACTTTTATCAGCTTGGTGCCAGCCTGTAATAGTTTGCAGAATCATTTAGATTCTTGCAAATGCTGCACTCTTAGCTGGGGATTATTTTTAATGGTGAAGAAGCTGGATTTTCATTTTTTTCCCCAAAATCAGCTTAATTAGACTCCGAAGCTACAACCAAACAAATCCCTTTACCATACATCTCTGTAGCCCTGGTGGCAAGATGGGCGGCCAACACATTTAATAAAACAAACAAACAAATAAATCTATTTCTTCTCTGATCTTGAGCTCTATCGAGCTGGAAATCATTCCAGCTGAAAATGTTAATTGTGCACTTAGCAGTGTAGGATTTATATTTTATTTCTACCTGATCTGTGATCAGAAGTAAACAAATTCTGGGTTAGATGAGGACATTTTTATATAATACATTTTATAATACTTATATTATTGGAGACTATACAAAAAAACTTTAGCATTGCAATACACTCGTATTAAAATTAATCATTTGGCTTTTATGATTTTCTATTTCATATTCTATTATAGTTTTACTGTTTTGCTCACAAGCTCGGTCTTAACACTGACGACTCTTCTGTAAAGATCTTGGAGCTTCAATACAAGAGTATTGTGTTGATAATGTTAGCTTTTGTTTCCCAGGTTCCATAGCGATGAATGAAATGGTTGTAAATTTTATGGAGGATATTTTGTCTGTTTGTGGAACTAAAGCTCTGAGGAGGCTCAGAGTTGTCTCTGAATGCAAAAGAGGATGTATTCTGTCTATGGCAACTCTGAAGCGAACTCAGCTGAAGCCATTTTGTGCTGACTCGTAGTTGCCATGAAGCCAGAAAGGGGGAAGGGAGGGGGGAGTAGATAGCCAGGCTCCAGCCAAAGCAAAATACTTTCTTGTGGGAACCAAGGTCACTGAAACAGGTGGCCGCTGAAAGCGGAGAGGAGCCTGCTGTCCATCTTCATTGGACAATGTGATCAGTGACATCTGGGAGGGAGGGGAGTTTGATTCTTTTAGTGAGGTGAAAACCCTGGGGAACTGTCAGAGTTGTTTTTCATCGGCTGTGCCGATATGATGTGTCCAATAAACATATCCTTTGAGGAATCTACCTGCCTTGGAGTTATGCTTTCAATGGGTGCATTACTCGGAATGCTGACACTCTACTCTTTTACAGGCTTGAGCTTGGCAGTGACGGAAACCACGTTTGTGTTGGAAAATGTCACCATTTCCTTGAAATGGCTGCTCTCTCCATACACTGGAAACCTCTCCTGCATAATCACCACTGGAGATGGAAACACGGTGGATCCCTACTACCCTTCAAGGTCAGAGGAAGCTTGGGGAGAAAATGAGGCAGAGGCTTTAAAGAGATTGCAGCTGCATCTAAGAGTCAGTGAGATTCAAGAGTGGACTTTGCCAGACTATGTTTCGATAACCATTCCCATCTTCCCCACCAATGCATCACCATGCCCCATATAAAAAAAGGACAGAGCTTTGATTACAGAGTCACAGTCACTGTCTTAACCTTTTTGACCCCTACCTCATCCCTAAGGGACGCAGTGGCTCAGAGGCTAAGACGCTGAGCTTGTCGATCAGAAAGGTCGGCAGTTCAGCGGTTCGAATCCCTAGCATAACAGAGTGAGCTCCTGTTGCTTGTCCCAGCTTCTGCCAACCTAGCAGTTTGAAAGCATGTAAAAATGCAAGTAGAAAAATAGGGACCACTTTGGTGGGAAGATAACAGAGCTCCATATGCCTTCGGTGTTTAGTCATGCCGGCCACATGAACATGGAGACGTCTTCAGAAGTGCTGGCTCTTTGGCTTTGTAACAGAAATGAGCACTGCCCCCTAGAGCCGGAAACAACTAGCACGTATGTGCAAGGGAACCTTTACTTTTACTCATCCCTAAATATAATGTCCTCTAAGAAGGGATGCTTGGTCAATTTGGACCTACAGCCAATATCTTACACTTTTCAATGCCTTACTGTAGATCTCGTGATCTTGGGATGGATTGTATTAAGTGTCAGCTTAGAACCCGTGACACTAAGAAAGTGGATTTCCAGGAGGGAGGGGTGCATTCCAGAGAATAACAGGCAACTCAGTCTGGATGTTACTTGTGACAGAAAGGGGGTGAAGACAGCTCTCCTTCATAGTTCCTAGAATATATTGTAGATACAGATAGGACAGTCTTCAGTCTGGCAAGAGTTTGTCTATAGATATCAAGCAATAAAGATCTCAGCTTTGAAGAATTACCAAGTGTTATTCTTGATTTGGGGCTTGACAGATCTGCCGATAATTTTCCTAGTTTTGTGCTTACAGCTTGCATAGCAATCTGACTCATTGTTACACCGAACCAGGCGAGTTCACAGTTTTTGTGGAGTGCACTACAAGTGAGTGGCACGTGACTGCTCAAAAACTCATCACTGTTCGAGATAAAATGGATAAGCTCACCGTGACCGGGTGCTTCAGCAAATATGAAGTGGGGAACAGCTCTCATTGTAGGGGCCTTTATGAGGAAACCTTGTGGATTCAAGTAGAACTTGATGGAGGTTAGTATAGTGTCTCTACTCTCTTCCAGTTGCCATTCAAACAGTATATCTTCTCTGTGCATAAAGTAGATCTCTGCTAATCTGAACTGTTCCTTAAAATATCCAAATTTTTTCTATAAACAAAACCAGAGGTGGTATTCAGCAGGTTCTGATCAGTTCTGGAGAACTGGTAGTGGAAATTTTGAGTAGTTCAGAGAACCAGCAAATACCAGCTCTGACTGGAAATTTTACAGTATCCTTCTCCTGCCATGTCCACCAAGCCAGGCCCACAGAACCGGTAGTAAAAAATTTTTGAATCCCACCACTGAACAAAATCATCCTGAAAGAAAAGTGTATAATTTTGAAATCAGGGCCAAAACTCCCAATAGGAAAAATTGGACAGATTGTCTCAGTGGTGGGATTCAAAATTTTTTACTACTGGTTCTGTGGGTGTGGCGTGGTGAGCGTGGCAGGGGAAGGATCCTGTAAATTCTCCAGTCAAAGGTGGTATTTGCCAGTTCTCTGAACTACTCAAAAGTTCCGCTACCGGTTCTCCAGAACTGGTCAGAGCCTGCTGAATACCACCTCTGGATTGTCTCCTGCAACACATTCTGAAAACAGGAGAATAAACTGCTAAGTTTGTTCATAGATCGGAAGGAGGAAAAGCCATTTTGGGAGCTTGGCCACTGGCAACAACTTTTCTTATTAAGATTTTTTTAAAAGATCTGGTGACAAACATAAAGGGTGTGTGTGTATGTATCAGCTTTCTGCAGGAAGGAAGGCAAATACTGTAGGTAATTAGAAAGGAAAAAAGTAAAGAGAGAATATTCTTACATAGTTATGATTTAGAATGCTGTGCTTAGCCTTCACTAGCAAGGTGATTGGTGGGTGCCAGAAACACAGAAAATATGTGGTTGCTTTAAAGAGCTGCAAACAGAGTACTGCATTTGCATCCTGCATATTTCAAAATGGAATCAGAACTTAATGGCTACTTGATTGATTGCGTGCCATCAATTCGTCTTCAGTTCTTAGCAACTACATAGATAGATTTTAACTATCTGATCTTATAGGTGTTCCAGTTGTGCACACATTGTCACTGGAATTGAGTCTGTCTACCTTGGGACCCTATTGTCAGGTTTACAAATGAAACATACAGCATAACAAAAGGAGGGGGGGAAAAGATGGGGAGAAAATAAACCATACACTCTTTGAAAAAGGTTGCATTCTCTAAGGGATGTTAGAATCCCTATCTTAGATTGTAAAGCTGTTTTTCTAAAACAGAGGCTTCTAAATATGTTGCAATTTCCTTTATCTTCAGCCAGCCTGGCTATTGTCTGTCCATCCATCCATCCAAGTGCATTTGTTTATTTAATGTATATTGCATAGTATTTGTCTGTGTCAAGGGTCTTCAAACTTGGCAAGTTTAAGACTTGCGGACTTCAAGTCCCAGACTTCCTGAGCTAATATGACTGGAGGAGGAATTCTGGGAGTTGAAGTCCACAAGTCTTAAAGCTGTCAAGTTTGAAGACCCCTGGTCTATGTGTATAACAAACACTGGGATAAATACGCTAAATAAACAAATACATTTATAATAATGAAGGCATACAGCGTTTATTATATCACTTTTAAGCTATTTTGGATTTTTGGTTGTTGTTTTCTTTTGCAGGGACTGGAGTAACCTATACTGTATTAAGTAATAACAAGACTGTGATGGAGACCAACACAAAAATAGGAACTGTTCCTCATAATCTGACCTTGGATGGGGTCCTTCAACGGCTGATTGGCCCTGGGGTCCATTCCCTGGAAATAGTTGCTACCAGCAACACCACAGATTCAGAGGTCATAGAAATCCTGACTGTTCATTTAGTAGAGCCGATTTCTGGTCTCCAAGCCATGTTAACCTCCGACTCCATGGAATTAGGAGAAGACCTGGAAATCAAAGTGTCTGTACGTCGTGGCTCCCCTGAAAAAATGAGATTTGAAGTGATCGGGATGAATGAAACATTTTCTCACCCGAAAGACTTCGTTGAAGGGAAGTCTGGAATTTATACAATCCCAATGAATTCTGAAGGTATTGTAAGGCAAAGATTCTAATTATTTATATCTAGCTGGTTTACATGCTATCTTTCCTCCAAGTATCCATCTGAGACACCAAACACAATGCTCCCAATTTTTCTCTCTGAAGGTTAGATCTAGCAGTGACGGGATTTCATGAATTGCCTGTATAAGAGGGTGAGAGACAGGTGCCTTGGTCTATATACCAAATGAATGACCCATTGGGATCCCCATATCAAAACAACTTATGTGCGGTCAGAATCTGAAAATAACATTTAACACAGCACATAACTTAAGCAAAATGGTTCAGCTGAGATCAGCATATATGGGATTGATTGGGGTAGATTGTAGGGGTGACACTGAAATGTAATTTTATCATATTTTATCTATAACATTATTGTATTTTATTCTATTTTCATCTTAGATCACATTTATTCCAATTTCATTTTAAACTTTTATTTTATCCAATTCCATTTTAAATTGCTTTTATCAAATTTCAGTAATAATTTGTTTCTGGAACTCTGTACTTTGACATGGCCTAAGGGCTAATCAGTAGTAGTAGTAGTAGTAGTAATAATAATAATAATAATAATAATAATAATAATGACTAACCTAGATTTCTCCATTTCTAAATCCTGCCCAGTAAATAATATATACAAAGATGAAACAGATTAAGTGAAGGCTAGGGTTAAAAAAGGAAGCAAACTCTGAAGTATCTAAATCAAAATATGAAAATCTTATTTCATTTTCTATTCGGCATAGCCAACTAATCAGCATTTTACCAGATTTATAGTATTTTCAGGAAAAAAAGACTCCTGGCCTGGCATTGTTGGCCAATAGCCAAGACTCACAGTTGGCAAAGAGAACATTAACAAATACTAATATTTTTGAGCTTTATTAATGTCTGCCCCCCCCTCTTATTGCTGAACCATGAGATGGAACTGAAAAGAAGAAGCAGAAAATATCAGGAATCCAGTAATGACAGGATAAAAAGGGTGGCTTGCGGAGAGTAGAGAGTTGCCCAAAATATGTAGTCTGCTTGGTTGTCAAATCATCAGTATTGGGGGTGAAAAATTCATTCTTTCTAGTTCTTCCGAGCCATACCATAATCTCAAACTTTTGCTGTCAGATTAAACTTTTTATTCATCAGGCTCTGCTTGCTTTGCCATGGTCTCTGCCATCCATTCTCTCTAATTCTCTGAATCACCAAGACCTTTCTGCCCAGCCCAGCTCACCTTTGATCATTCAAGATTCATTTTTTAATTGTTTAATCTGTTTCATTTATTCTATTTCTTTTTTGTTTTTGCCATGTGCTCTTCTCAGGTACTTTTCTGGTCAAAGTGTTTGTGATGAACGCCTTCTCGAACATGAGTGTTGATGTTGGAACTGTCACAGTGTCTAACAGTTCTCACAAAAAAGGTAATCATGGGACTTTGATTGTAATGGTGCAGGAAATGGGTAGGATAAAAGTCACAAATGAAAGCAACTAACCAGGATAATGTTACAGGATCCAAGTTGGGTTGGTCACTGAGACCAGAAGTTTAGTCTTCCAAGCTTTTGGACTTGTGCTGGAGCCCATCCTCAGGGAACTTCTCACTTCACATTCTAGTAAGAGAGAAGTTCTCTGAGGATGGGCTCCACCACGAGTCCAAAACCTTGGAAGACTAAACCTGACATTCTGGTGAAAGAGAAGTTCTCTGAAGATGGGCTCCAGCATGTGTCCAAAAGCTCAGAAGATTAAACCTGCGGTCTCAATGACCGACTCAGATTGGATCCTAGAATAAAACTGTTTAAACAAAGCAATGTGATCTTTCAGGATCAACTTTAATGGGTAGATTGCTGTTGTATATATTGTTCTATGATCCCAAGACTGGTAATGAAAAATATTTAGGGCAGAAGAAGTCCAGATTTAGCAACTGTGGAACCAAAACTCTTCCTTATTAACTTAGCTAAAGTCAGTCATTCTATAAACCATTTTTAGTCGTCTTTCATATAAAAAGAATGGGTAGACTCTACTCAACCCAGCAGAGCAAAGGAGAAACATTCATGTTTTGCTGAGAGAAATTCAAGCCTGTCTTGAATGATGAAGTTTAAATCTTCTACTGTGTTCTTGGCACAAACAGATCCTGTGGCGAACGAAGAACAATCCAGCACAAATGGGAAAAGAAGGCTTGTGAGTACTGGGAAAATGTGGAAGAAAAGGAAGTGCATTAAATAGTGTATAGAGAAGATAGATTGCTGAGAAATTTGTCTTAGCAATGTTTCGGTGATGCTATTTGTGTGTCATATTAAGACAGACTAATCGTGCAGTGAACAATGTAATATTGCAAGTGTTGCTTCTAACCTAGTGTTTCTCAACTTGGCAACTTTAAGAGGTGTGGACATCAACTCCCAGAATTTCCCAGCCAGTATACTAGCTGGGGAATTCTGGGATTTCGTCCACATATTTTAAAGTTGCTAAGGTTGAAAAACACAGTTCTAACAAGTCCACAAGTCTTAAAGTAGCCAAGGTTGGGGACCCCTGCAAAAACCACGTTAACCTATTGAGATAATTTCTAGGCATCCATAATTTTTTTAAATTGTCATGAATCCGAATCCTTTAAGTGATTTAAATCAGATATGCAGTCCTCTATCCTCCACTGGTTTATTTAGAAAAAATCTAATTTATCCAAATGTATTCCTCTGTGAAACATCATGGGAATATAATGGAATATTAGACACATATAGCCAATAGGTGGGAGAAGTACTTGTTAGTCAACAAGAGTTGAAGAAGCTTCTTGGATGAGAAGTGAAATGTCTTCAAAGAAAACCAGAAAATCCAGTTGCCTCTTGAAAAAAGCACCTTTGAGACTACTTGTTAGTCATTTAGCTCACAGAGGCAGTTCAATCCAGGCTGCAAAATAAATTATATTATTTATAAAGCTATGCTATTTATCAGTTATGCCTGTTAAGTAAGGAAGTTTGGAAGCATATGTCTACTGCAAATACTTTGCAGAGATATATTTGTGCCTAATTCCTCACATTTCTGTGGCTTTAGGATGACAAGGGGAAAAATAGGATATACATTTCACCCAGCCGTCATGCCAGTGTCTTTGCAACAATTATCTTGGGTTGGCCTGAGACTGACAGCAACAATTCACTCTACACTTGGTCTTGTGGTAAGTGTGTGTCTCTCAGCGTGCTTCCTTGCCTCATTTCTCAGGCAAGATTCTGTTAATGTATCCTTACCATAAAATAGAATTAGCTCAGCTGATTGTGTTTCCTGCTGACCTACCTGTGAAGGCTGACATCAATCTTGCAAGTTTGATAGTAAAAATCTCACATCATCTCCTTTACAACCTGACAAGTTAAGGAAGACCTTTTCTGATCCTCTTTCTCTACCCATTTTGCAGTGGTGGGTATAATACCTCTCTTATCTAACCATGCCCTAGGTCACATCTTTTTCCTGGGTTTCTCAAGGTCCTTCTCATAAACTATTACAGTTGCAAATATCTGAAGAAAAGAAGAGCCAGAAAAGTGGAGATCTGTAATGAGCTGAGCATGAAGCTCTGGGAAGTGGAATGGTGGTGTGATGCTTTACAGTTTTTGCAAGTAGAACATTCTGAATCTTGAAAGGAGAAGTCCACAGCAAGATCCAATAATGACAATCGTTTATTTGCTTACACCTAATGGACAGAATCTTGCCATATTAAAGCTATAAGTTTCTAAGCTTCTAGATACAACCTATGAGATTCTAGGGTATGATTACCCTGAACCTCTTCTTTCCTTCCACATCCAGCAATTTCTTAATCCTAGTCTCCTTTTGGGGCAGCACTGTGTTGTCAAAAAACCCTCCCCCTGCTTCTATAGGTGCACATTCCATCACAATTGTGTTGGGAAAATTCTATCTTTTTCAAACACACACACACACAAATGACTTCAACTCTGAGATAACTCAGGACCATCATATTTATCCTGGTTCTGGGGTAGATGAGAAAGTGCAAATAACTTGGCTGAAAAACTGCCTTTGCAGGGTTCTGCTGGCCTCAGTGGGATGAATGTGTGCAGCAGCAATCTGTCAACACTGCACAAAGAGAGATCCGGATAACCCCCAACTGCCTGCCTCCTCCCAGCTCTGCAGTGACAGTGAAGGTTGTGGTGAAAACCCCAGATAAAGAGGAGAAGCAGGATGAACAATGTTTGTACGTCACAGCAAAGCAAGATTTGAGCCTGAGGATCAGGTGTGGCAACCTTGCATTATTGTTCTTTAAGATGGGTGGGGAGGATGGATGGATTAACTCTTTAGAAAGTTAATCCATTTGATTGTAAAAAAAAATGGGACATCTTTCTAATCCCCCAATTACTGTTGTGAATACAGGCCCTGATATTTATGAATTATAATGTCTCTTTTTCGCTTCACAAATCTCACTAAGGCACATTGTTTGCTGTTCTGTTGGACAAGACCTAAATGGAATGAAATGGAATGGAATGGAATGGAATAGAATAGAATAGAATAGAATAGAATAGAATAGAATAGAATAGAATAGAATTCTTTATTGGCCAAGTATGATTGGACACACAAGGAATTTGTCTTGGTGCAAATGCTCTTAGTGTACATAAAAAGAAAAGATACATTTGTCAAGAGTCAAGAATCATAAGGTACAACACTTAATAATAGTCATAGGGTACAATAAGCAATCCAATCATTCAGGAAACAAGCGACAAAGCAACAGGCATACAGTCACAAGTGGGAGGAGATGGGTGATAAGGAGTGATGAGAAAATTAACAGTAATAGTAGTGCAGACTTTGTAAATAGTTGGACAGTGTTGAGGGAATTATTTGTTTAGCAGAGTGATGGCATTTGGGAAAAAACTGTTCTTGTGTCTAGTTGTTATATTGTTATATTGAAACATGGCTGATGTGCCAGTCTGCTACTGAGCATATCTTATTTTCCCTTTATTTTATTTTCTTTCTTTTTATTTTTTTATTTTATTTATTTTATTTTAGCCATTCAATCAATTAATTTCTATAGCCTCTTAACTCAAGCAAGTGATGCTGAATGGCTTACAATTTTAAAATTTATGATAGCGATACATGGACCTAGACATTGTGACCTATTCAACAAACCCTGGTTATGAAAAATTATAGATGAACCAAGTATCTAAACCAATGCTTGAACCGACTATGGTTTGAGACTGTCAAACAAGTGCTGGTGCAGTGATTTGAAATATTAACGATGGTATGAACTTCTCTCTGAACTATAGGTCACAATATTTATTTATTTACTAAATTTATATGCTGCCTTTCTCACTATAAGTAACCCAGTATATTGATCAAAATTCTCTGCTACTGTACCTCCAGTCAGACTATTAATACACCAGCTCCAATATGTTTTTTTCTTTTATGTTTGTAAAACCAAACCATATTTAGGCTGTGAACCACTAAAAGCTAGCTATAATTTGTTTTTAGGTAAACTATATGTAAATATGTGCTGTTTTATTCTTAGCCTCCCTGAGTCCTTAGGGAGAAGGGCGGCATACAAGTTGAATAAATTATTATTATTATTAATTATAGTGAAAAAAACTGAATTTGTATGCTGCTAAAAGAGATCAGCTATATGCTACCTCTGAGGAAACACTGCTCAGCAGAAAAAGAGCTTGAAAACCCTGTTGTCATCTTGAGATTATCCTTGTGCCATTTTGGTAGGATCAGTTAATTTTCTCAGCAGGTGCTTATTTTTAGTTTACTAAATGTCATTTTCTTTGGCTCCTCCTAGTTGTGAGAAGAATTGCAATCCTGTGAATATCAGTGAAGATGTTATCCTTAGAGTCTCAATGAGGGAACATGCAAAGCCTGTACTTTACAAGTGGTATTTAGACCACACCTTTGAAAGAAAGGTAAGTTTATGACCACCTCAGAAATCCCATATGTTCCTACACACTTTGAAGAAGAATATTTTGTAGAGAATAACGTTCCCTCTGCGAACAAACAACATTCAAGAGAGATGGACATATTGGATGAGCAAAGTAGGGTTATAAAGAACTATACTGTGTAATTTTTCCAGGAGCAGATTCCAGATCTTCACTTCTAGCAAATTCACAATGGTGTGACGATGAGCAGGAAGGTAGAACTAAGTTCTACCTAGAACTAAGGAGAAATTTGCTGACAGTGAAAATGCTAAAGAGTGGAACAGCTTGCCTCCAGAAGTTGTGGGTGGTCCATCAACTGGAGGTTTTCAAGAAGAGTTTGGGCCATGGTATAGGGTCTCTTGCTTGAGCAGGTCTAGAAGATCTTTAAGGTCCCTTCCAACTCTATTATTCTATTACTCTGAAATAGTGCATCTAGTTTTCGCCTTTCTAGAGAAATTATCAATCTAGTTTTGGAAAATATTCAGAATGAAGTGTGGGGGGGTCTTAGCTGCCCCTCCTTCTCTCAACAAAAATGAACCATGTGTTCACGGATGTGTGGAAAGTTCCTTGAAGGCAGCTACTTCTTGGCAGCACTTCCTGGAATGACCTGGGTGTATATGATTTCCTTTTTCTTTGAACTCTGTGTTTTTCTTCCTCTTGAGGCTTCATTTTTGTTGATGTGAAATTTGGATTCTAATTATAAAATTTT
The DNA here is from genome assembly GCA_009733165.1 of Naja naja. Classification (NCBI taxonomy): domain Eukaryota; kingdom Metazoa; phylum Chordata; class Lepidosauria; order Squamata; family Elapidae; genus Naja; species Naja naja. The sequence goes on from CM019161.1 coordinate 7,618,460, forward strand.
ATTTATGCAACATAAATTTAAAACAAACCAACAAACCAACACAGATATATATATATATATATATATATATATATATATATATATATATATACATATATACATTTTACAACATATATTGAGCAATGGTTAAAATCTTTATCCTTTTTTTAAAAAAATTACATTTATATGCCTCCCTTCTCCAAAGACTCAGGGCGGCTTACAATTTTTGGGACACAACCCAATGCGCTTAGCAATAGCCTTCATTCCATTGTACATGCCTGCTTATTACTAGGGCTTTTTTGGACCCCCCCAAGTGGCATTTTTACAAAGTCAGCTTATTGACCCCAACAATCTTGGGTCCTCACTTTACCTACCCCGAGAGGATGGAAGGCTGAGTCAACCTTGAGCCTGGTGGGATTCGAGCCTGCACTAATTGCAGGCAGCTGGAACGAAGTGCTAGGCGTTTAACAGCCTGCACCACCAAGGCACATTAATGTGATCTACCTTATTAAAATAACTCCTTCATTCTTTTAACATTTTAGTTTCTCTATATCATTTAATATTAACTACACGTCTTCTAACTATTCTGTGACTTATCGAAGTGTCAAATGTTACGTTTTCTTTATCCACTCATACCAAATATTCCATATTTCATAATAATCACTATCTTGTTTATTTTTTAACAACTTAGTTAGGGTTTGGATTCTAATTAAACAAAAAGGCCCCTCTTTTAGAAACCCAAAGCTATTGTTCCGAAACATACTTGCTATTCAAATATATCCCATGTAAATACAAAGATTTACTACAAAGATACATGAGCCAAAGAAATGCTGATTATGTTCTTTCCAAAAGAACATTTAAAAAGGAAGAGTTTAATTTCACCATTTGAGAATGAGACGAAGCAAATAGTCCTACCTAGTGGACATACAGTAGCATGTTTGGAAGAGATGATGGTTACTAAAAGTTGGATATTTTTTAATTCCTGTTTTTCTTTGACTTTCATTTGATTTCCTTCCTCAGTCTAATCTGCTTCCTCAAGGATGCAACTTAAATGGTTTCCCACAAAGCTCACTCACTTTTCTTCAGAATGATACTGAAGTTCTTGTCCTGAACAGCTCATTCTTGCAATCACATGGTGAAGCCTTTCAAATCAAAGCAACAGGTATTGGCCACTAAAATTTGGATACTTGATTTGAAGTAATTTATTGTCTGATTTAGTGGTTTTTTTAAACTGGCAGTTTTTAGTGTCAGGCTGATAATTGTTAATTGTTATGTTAATAGCTTGTTTTGGACTTATGAACTCTCCAAGGATTTACAAGGCACTCCTGGACTTAGAACCAGTTGCTTAGTGACTATTCAGAGTTATGATGGGCCCCTCAAAAGATACTCATAACCCAATTTTGAAGTTTTGATTCGGATCGCATGATCACATTCTATCAACTATCTAGAATGTGACTATTGTAGACTAGATCTAGTCAACAATTGCTTGTCAACTATCTTTTTTTTAAATTACATTTATATGCCGCCCTTCTCCGGAGACTCAGGGCGGCTTACAATTTTTGGGATACAACCCAGTGTGCTCAGCAATAGCCTTCATTCCATTGTATATGCCTGCTTATTACTAAGCGGCATTTTTACAAGGTCAGCTAATTGCGCCCAACAATCTTGGGTCCTCACTTTACCTACCCCGAGAGGATGGAAGGCTGAGTCAACCTTGAGCCTGGTGGGATTCGAGCCTACAGCAGTTGTAGGCAGCTGGAACTTAAGTGCAGGCAATTAACAGCCTGAGCCACCAAGGCCCTTACACCAAGGCCCTTGCCTTTACAGCTGTTTGCATGTGGTCATGTGACCTTGATTTGTTTTGCCCATTTAATTTGCTTAACAACCATGCTGTTCACTTAACAACTGCCACAAAACAAGTCATAAAATCAGACACAGTTACACTCAATGACTGAAATAATTTATGACCATAATTCTGGGATCAATTACAAGATCAACTGTCTTGCTATTATTATTAATTCAATTTCAATCCAGTTTACTGTAGTCCTAGACCAGTACAAGCAGAGTGCTCTGTGAATATATACTGTATATATAAAATATATTTTGGGAGATGATAAATAAAGTTTAAGACAATGTTTAAATATGTTTATAAAACAACCCACCCAACATCTATAAGTGAGGTCCAGTCTATATTAAATTGTAATGTAGATACTAAAATTATATTAACCTTTTATTATGAAAATACCATATTTCAAACTCCTCCTTGGAATAGAGAATGGCCAACATTTGTTTTGTGTAAAAATCACATGTTCATCTGAAGGCAACTCCAACTGATATGAAAGGAAATAAAAATTGAATTAATGGATTTCTGACTTCTCCCTTTTTATACATCTGCTAAATTAGCAATATTTTTAGACGTTTAGCCTCCCTTAGAGATTGTAAGTGATTATATTTATTATGCTGTGTAACATGTAATATGTAACGGAACCATCCCTGCTTAAATCTGATGAAACTTCTCTTGTGTACATATATTTGCCGTTGTTGCAAATTCTCCAAGTTTAAGTTTCCAAACAGATATTATCGGAATCCTATTGTTCTTCCAATTCTGAGAAAAAATTGATTTTTTTAAACTTGGAGATTATCTTTTACATAGTAATCCCAAATTCTTTTTTCAAAAGTTGACACCAACATTAAGTAGCTTTGTGTTAACTCCGTAAACCCTGCAATTCAGCTGAAGTAAGTCATAACATACTAAATCAATAATATTTCTATTCTGTTCTAAGTAATAACATGTAAAAAAGGTTGAGAAAGGAATTGTAGATGGGAATAGTAGTAAAATAACCTGTTCTTTAGTAAAGATACGTGTGTTTGATTTAAAAAGAGCCAGGGTACATTTTAGTGCCCAATCATGATGTACGTCACAGTAAACCAATTTTTGTTTCAAAATTTCAGTTGTGAGTGAGAACAAATACGGAGAAGAAACCTACATTGTCAGCTCAGTGCCTCCTCCAGTAGCTCCAGAATGTTCTGTTTCTCCTCCTCAAGGATCAGTGCTCAACAGCTTCTCCATCTCCTGCCAGTCTTCCTGCCTATTGGGCCAGTGCTCTCCAATTGAGAGCTCTTCATTCACATACTGCTTCTACCTGGAACCAAGTGAGAATCAGTTACTGGGTTGATACCTCAAGGTCCTTCTTTAACTAAAGGACTGTGATGGAATGTAGTCCAGATTCCCAGGAGGGAGGGGGAGTGCATTCCAGAGGAACAAGAGACAGCAAAGGTTAGATAATTTGTGTAGGAGGGAGGAGGACAGTTCAGACAGCTTAGTTTATTAGCTCTTCCTTAATTGCTTAATGAAATTTCCTGTTTTATTTGGTGAGTCCAATCCACTTCCTTCTTTCTTGTTCTTTTTAGATTCTCTCCTTCACTGTGGGCAAGATCCAGCCCTACCCTTGGTCTACCTTCCATTGGGAGAAGAAGACAATGACTTCGTTCTACAGATTAAAATTTCAGTGACCAATAATTATGGCCATATTGTTTATTCAAATGCCACTGTAAGGGTGAGTGATGACTTTGGTTACCTTCCCAGCTTTTTGCCTTCATGTCCACAGACTTCATCATCCAGGATAGAGAGAAATAAATGATTTGAACCAACTTTCTGAGATTCCCCCCCCCCAAACGGACACTTTCTTTTAACCTTCCTGGTGCCTTCATGTTCACAAAAGGATAGGTTTTTTTTTAAATGGCCATTCATCATTTAAACTTCAAAGTTGTCACTCTTCTTTTTAATTGTCATTTTATTTTTTTAAAAAATTACAATTGCAATAATAAAAACCAATTAATTATCTCTGAAAGTCAACAATGCCTTCATGTCCTGGAAGCATACTGTATTGCCTGAGAAGAATTCCCCAACAGAGACAGGAGATCTTTTTAATACAAGCAGTCCTTGTTTAGCATCTGCCTCTTTTAACAACCGTTCACAGTTATTGCCAGTCCCAATTCTGGTCGCTAAATGAGGGGTACCTATAATAGAATAGAACAGAATAGAACAGAATGGAACAGAACAGAACAGAACAGAACAGAACAGAATAGAATAGAATTCTTTATTGGCCAAGTGTGATTGGACACACACTGAATTTGTCTTGGTGCAAATGCTCTCAGTGTACATAAAAGAAAAGATACATTCATCAGGAGTCAAGAATCATCAGCTGCAACACTTAATGATAGTCATAGGGTACAATAAGCAATCACATCATACTAGGAAACAGTCCATATAAATTGTAAGGATACAAGCAACAAAGCAACAGGAATACAGTCACAAGTGGGAGGGGATGGGCGATAAGGAGTGATGAGAAGATTAATAGTAGTGCAGACTTTGTAAATAGTTGGACAGTATTGAGAGAATTATTTGTTTAGCAGAGTAACGGCATTCGGGAAAAAACTGTCCTTGTGTCTCATTGTTCTGGTGTGCAGTGCTCTATGGCATCATTTTGAGAGTAGGAATTGAAACAATTTATGTCCCGGATGTGAGGGGGTCTGTAAATATTTTCACAGCCCTCTTTTTGATTTGTGCAGTATATAAGTCCTCCATGGAAGGCAGGTTGGTAGTAATTCTTTTTTCTGTTTGTTGAATAAACTCACAATTGGTTTCATGTGCATACTGAGTTAGACCAGAACCTAAGTAAGTATATCGGTAATAATAATAAGCAATAAATATTGGACAGCACTTAGAAAACGTGTGGATTGAGAACATTTCCATCCATCAGTGATAAAAGCATTACAACATCCTAGTTCTTGGGAAGAACTCAGTGTGCATGAAAGCCAGCACCAGCTAAATAATTGGCAGCTGTGATTACATAATGTTGTGTATATATATTAAAGCTGTATGCCCCCTGAGTCTCAGGGACTCTGGGCACTAGGAGTGAAGGACGGACAGACAGCTCTGCTTCCCCCCTAAACCCATGATGGTGAACCTATGGCATGCATGCCAGAGGTTGCATGCAGAGCCCTCTCCCTGGGCAGGCAAGCCATTGCCCCAGTTTAGTTTACTTTACTTTATTGTCATTGTACCTCATACAATGAAATTAAATACCACCTGCAGTGTACATTATGGCTATGAAAATAAACACAAACACACATCCTTCACATTCTATACAATTGAATTGAAAACCCCTGCTATTGCATTAATATTGTCCTATATAGTAGAATTCAATAGAGTTACTGCTTTGGGATAGAGGCTGTTTTTCAGCCTATTTGTCCTTGTTTTTATTATCCTGTACCATTTGCCAGATGGTAATAGTTCAAAAAAAGGGTGCCCAGGATAAGATGGCACAGTTCAGCTCTGTCGTCCATGCACACGTGTCTCCCACCAGTCAGTGGTCTTTGGGTGTCTGCTGTGCACGCATCGGGGGGTGGGGCACATGCATGGGAGCAGGATGCATGTGTGGGGCGCATGTGTGGGGACACATGCATGCATGGGAGGTACACACACGTTGCATTTTGGCGATGCGCATGCACACGCTTTGGGCACCCGATCCCGAAAAGGTTAGCCATCCCTGCTCTAAACCATCTTGTTTTGCCAGGTTCAACCTGAAGATCTAAACAGCGGGAACCAAACTTTGCAGGCCATGATTTTGGAAAAATCAAACAGCATCCTGAAAGGAGAGAATAACAGCATGTCCCTCTTTCAGCTGTATAAGTCGGTTTCTTCTGTTCTTAACCAAGACACGAAAGAAGCCACTTTTAATTCATCTCTGCAGACAGATACGCGGAAAGAGGTTTGTCTTTTGAGCTTCTCTTTCAAGAGTGGGATTCAGTTATTCTCTCCAAAGCACCTGAGGGCAAGACAAGAAGTAATGGGTGGAAGATCATTAAAGAGAGATCCAACCTAGAACTAAGGAGAAATTTCCTGACAGAGAGAACAACTAATCAGTGGAATGTTATTATCAGGCTCCTGGTGGAGACTGACTCTGAGGAACAGCCGACAGGGAGTGGAAGTGTGGCTCCGGAGGTTGTGAAGGAGGCTGGGGAAGGGCAGAGGCCAGCTGGGTAGTCAGAAGAGGACCCAGGCCCATCCCCTATCCATCCTAGGACACGCAGGGAGGAGAGGATAAGGGAGAGACGTGGTCTACTTGGGAGGAGAGGGCTTTGATCCTCTTCATGGGCTGCAGCTGTGACAACTGGATAAGAGTACGGACCTGCGTATGGGTGAACGCTGGAAACAAAGTGTGGAAATATTTCTAGTTGATGATTTCTCTCTGAGTTTGGCATCCATCCCAGTGTGTGTTATCTGTGGATGTCCTCCAGCTCTTACCTTGCCTGGTTTGTGTTGCTTTTTTCCTTCTTCTTGTAACTTTGTGTGGGAGTTTTTTTGGTCTTCCATCAAGAATATTCAGAACTTGGAAGCAAAGTGAAGGAATAAAAGGGGCTTCACCTGTTTTCTATGACTGTGTTTGTGTTGTATCCCACCCTGGGTCATCACAGTTATTCAGTGTTCTATGTCTTTTCTTTCACGGCCTCTCATTGTCTCTCAAGCTTAGAGAGCTAATGCTGACAACCCTCTCCGTGGTTAATGTCACATCGATGCAGACAGCCCTCAAAATGTCAGAAGTCCTCAAGGAAATCACATACAGGAGTGAAGAGCTCTCTTCTTCTGCACAGGTGAGTAGGCAGCCGAGAAGGTGCCTTCTGACCAGAGGTGATATTCAGCAGGTTCTGACCAGTTCTGGAGAACTGGTAGCGGGAATTTTGAGTAGTTTGGAGAACTGGCAAATCCTACTTCTGACTGGCCCCACCCCCACCTCCTCATTAAGAAAGGATTTTTCAAAATGACCATCAGAGCATTAGTATTTCCTATATTATTATTATTAACACGCTCTGATGTTAAGGATTTCTACTCCCTCTCCCCACCTGAAAAGAAATCTATTCCAAATGCAAAATACAAGCAGAGGAGAGGAGTTTCAGTTTCACAGCACCAAGCAGCTTTAGTATAGAAGAGTTGAGCTAAGCCACGCCCAGGCTCCTTGCTGTCTCCTTCTTGCTCACACAGCAAATACTGCTTCAGTTTCAAAACAGCCCTCAACTCTCTCACACACTGACAGGACACAAGCCTGATGAATACCCATCATAGATGCTGGTAGGCAAAGGCAGAAATTTTTCCTTTATTTTCCTCCCCAAAAACTAAGCCCGGCAACATAGTTTCGTAGCGAAGCACAAGTATCAAGTTAGTTAGGTAATATTATAGGTGCTTTGAGAACCCCTCATTTCAACCCTGAGCTACAAATATTCTCCTTTATTAGGAACTATTAACAGTCAAAGCAAATTGGCACTAGATAAGAGTCAACAGGATTCAAGGTGGGCTAGGCTTAAGATCTTTTCTGGGAGTGAAGGGACTTGAGACTGATAACACACTTGACCCCTCCCTCAGTCTCAGCCTGGTCATCTCCAGAAACCTCTTTTTTTCCTATCTAGGTGGAAGCTAGTCACACTCTGAAGAGTGTTAGTGAATCCTTACTGGTGGTGGACACAGAAGATGGAGAAGATCATCTAAAGCGCAAGGAAGCTGCCAGCTACCTTTTCAGCGCAGTAAGCAATGTCCTGGAAGCTACTGTGCAGAACGGAACAGAAGAAGCCTCTGTCCCTGAGATGGCACAGGTGAGGGTGTGGTGAATCAGATGTGTTGCCTTGCATTTACATGCCTCTGCAAATCTTGTTGGTATCCTTGTTCCCATTTATGGTCCCAAGTGATGTACGGCATGTTCTGGATGCTCTCCTAAAACAGGTGCTTGTCTTTTCACCCACAGTTATCATTAGCAGGTTGCCTGTACTTTTTAAGAGACCTTCAGTCACATTGGAGGGTAGAAATTTATGGTGTGGTTTTCCCATTTCCTACTTTGTAAATGGTTAGAGGCATCCAAAAATTTAAAATAGTGTTCCATTAGATAACCGCTTGATGGGTATCATAGGTGGGGACACTGGTATCCATTGAAATATCTTTAGGGGACTCCATTCTACCTGGCTTAAAGGACTCTTACAGAATCTAGTTTATTTCTTCTGCCATAGAATTCAGTTCCACAAGAACTCATAACCACAGTTGAAAATCTTCAGAGTGCTCTCCTTTTTGGAAAATTGCCCAACAGTGAGCCTTTGGTGCTAACAGCTCCTTCTGCAGCTATGTATATCAACAGGTAATGCATCTCAACTGTTTCCCATTTCTGTTTAGGAAAGACATGTCATACCATTGTTATCCTATCTGAGCTGCAAACTTTCTTATGACCACCAGGGAAAAGAAGGGAGGGAGGGAGGAAGAAAGGATCCTAGTTTGTTTCATAAAGTGCATTTCTGAGTTTATGCATTGTGTTAAACTCAAAATAAACTGATTTCACTTAGCATTTTTTATTAGAAGTAGCTTCTCAGAATGATTTCCTAGATCTTCTGTTAAGGCTCTTTAAGATGGAGGTGCCAGGAACAAACCAAGGTTTATCTAATACTTGTCCTTTCTGCTTATCTCTGGTCTCATCTGATAGCCCTTCCCTTCCCTTCCACCATTGCAGGACACGTTAAATCATAAACCATGGTTAATCACATTATCCAGATCCCTACAATGTACTAAACATAACCCAAAGTCAAACAGCCCCATTCTTACTTACAGAGTGTTATAAATTCAGTTTCTCACTTGTTTCTTATTTCTCCTCTTAAGAGAGCATAAAAGAAGATCAAGGGAGGAGCCATTCCTCATAAGATGAGCCCTTTCACTCAATGCATCATGCCACTTAGGATCCGTGTGTTTGCTTTTCTGCCTTGTCTTCTCATCTGTCTTTGTTTTCTGACCCTTTTGTGTAAAGGTTGCAGACCGAGAATGTCAACAGCACGGCCATTAAAATCTCCAACTCCAGTTCTGCTGCTTTCACGCTCCCTTCTGCTTCTTCTCTCAGCATCTCTGGAGACAGCGATGAGACGGTGGACATTAGGGCAAGGCTGCACTTTTATGGGGGTTTTCTTTGCTGTGGGAATGGGTTTTCTTCTGGTCTTGAAATGTTTCTTCGTTTTTAATCAGAGTTTAAATGTTGAAGTAGCAGTGATGGCCCATATGACCGTCTCTCCTCCTTTTCTTTTTTACTTTGGTGCGTTCAAATCAAGATTGACTTCTGGCAACCGTTCTGGAAAAGTCTCTGCAGGTTTCTTGGCAAGATCTCAGAAGTGATTTGCTGTCATGCTCCTGTCAGAGTTTGAATCCAAGGAGGAAGCCGGACAGCTGACAGGGATTGGGAGTGTGGCTCCGTTGGCTGTGGAAGGGCAAAGTCTGGCTGGGCAGAGCAGGAAAGAGATAGAACAAGGGAGAGGGAGTTCAGAAGAAGACCCAGGCCCACCCCTGTGCATCCTAGGGCACGCAGGGAGGAACGGAGAAGCGAGCAATGTGGGTTGCGTGGCTTACGGGGAAGGAAAGGGCCCTGATTCCCTTCATTAGCCACAGTTGGGAGGACAGTTGATAAGAAAGGCAGGCTGCATGTGGCAGCTGTTGGGAGCAAACATGACTTTATCTTGTGTTGTCGTTGCTTATCTGTGTTCCTGATGTCTTCCCAACCGTGTGAGTTTTGCCGTGCCTTCAAGTCTGAAATTCTTGCTCCTGCCCTGCCAAACTAATTACTTCAGTTTGGCTTGTTTGGACTTTAAATAAGTTTGTGTTGACCATGTTTTGGACTTAATTTTCTGCAGTCAAAGGTTGTTCCTGGGAGAGTTTTTCTCCAGCCAGAAGGTAACCTGGACATTGGGAGCAAAGTTGGAGATAGTAAAGGGACTCTTATTCATTACCTGACTGTGTTGCCTTTGTGCCACATCCCGAGTCATCACATTTGCCACTGCATCATTCCAAGGGCTGAGAGATAGGGAGTGGCCCTTATCTGAAGAAATTTTGACCATTAACTTTCCCTTCTTGCAGATGGTGAGCTTCTCAGTGAATCCCTTTTCCTCAAGTGACTCATTTGATATCCATGGAGCTGTTGGAGGACTGACTCTCACCAGCCTAGATGGACTGGTCATTCCAGTGTATGACCTGTCAGAAGATATTGAGGTAATTTTTCTCCTCTGTGTGCTTTCCACCCCTTAGGGCAGGAGTGTCAAACTCTTCAAGGGCCATGGGTCACATCCAGCCCACAGAGTTCTTAGATCTAGCCCGTGGGCCCATCCTGGAAACAATGAAGGACTGGCCCACGATGCCTCTGTCAGTGAAAACAGAGCTCGGGAGGGCCACATGTGGCCCCACAGGGCTCTGTTTTCACTGGCAGAGGGCTTCAGGAGGCCATCACAGTCAAAAACAGAGTCTCGATGATCTGGCCATGCTCACCTTGGCCATGCCCTCCCCCTGGCCCTCTGAGGTCAAACATAACCCTGATGTGGCCCTCAATGAAATTGAGTTTGATAACCCTGCCTTAGGGGGTTTGCTGAAGACAAATTTGTCCTGTGTCCTGATGGTTTTGTTTTTTCTTCTTCTACATTTGTAGTCCCTCTATTAAACTGGTAATACCAGAGTTGAGAAAGATCAGAGTGGAAAACACTAAATATTCTATTAGCATACTACATCTCTCCATTTTCTTTCAAGTTATTCACTCTCTCCTCCAATCTTCAATATTTAGGAGACAGAAACACCTTCTCTATTTATCCCACCATCCTTAAGTTTATAAAAAGTTGGCGTAAATCACAGAGCAAGACTATAGATAGTGCTATCCTTTCACGTGTAAATGCTTGTGATTTATTTTTAAGGCTCTCAAGGTATGAATAGATTTCCAGAGCTAATTGGTTAACTTTAATAATAGATAAGGTTACCCAGGAACCCTGCAACTCAAGAGGACAAGAATATATTGAATCTGGGAAATTTCACAGCTGTCCAAGTCAACGTGACTTCAGCAGACTCCTCTCTGGTGATTTACCTGGAGATGGATCAAAATATTCCACTTATCCTTTATTTGGGATATGATTATCTTCCCAACGAGACTGATCATGAACTGATGGCACATCTTCCTCACAACAGAAATACCAGAGGTAAAAAAAATATACTCTTGCACATTTTTAAAGCTCAGTCAGTCATGTTTTGTTGAGTAAGCCACAATGCTTACCCATAATAGCTTGGATCAGATCTAAAACTACATCTTTAACTTCATTATGACATCGTTCTGTAGTCCTCAGCATGGGGTTTGAGTTTGACGATGTCATTGTGTCCTTTGAATCCACCTGTCTTCCTAACCTGCCTAATTTTTTTCATGTTTAATTAAAAATAGAAAATTAGCATTCTGAAAATGAAATTGTTAACTTTCAGTGTTTTACTTTACTTTTTAAAGAATTCCCTCAGTCTAAAATGGCACCCTTAAGAAAATCAATATAAAATGCATTACTGGTGGTATCTGTCGCCCTCAAAGTTAGCTAACATCTATCCAAACATGAACCCGAGGTGTTGGAAATGTAAGCAAACGAGGGGTACCTTCTTTCACACTTGGTGGCTCTGCCCAAAAAGTAAAAAAATACTGAAAAAAAATTAGATTGTGGATAAAAGAAATCACAAATATCCAGTTAGAATTAAAACCGGAAACTTTTCTGTTGGGAATATTAAAAGGGAATTATGTAAACGAAACTAAATACTTAATTCTCCATATAATCACAGCGGCAAGAATTGCGCTGGCACAATGTTGGAAGGGAGAACAAATGCCAACAAATAATTTGATTATACAGAAAATATTTGACTGCACTGAAATGGACCAACTTACACAAAAACTTAGAAAAGAAGAAGACTCAAGATATATTACAGCTTGGGATAAATGGTATAATTGGATTAAAGAGAAAAAACCAGGAATTTAAAAGATATATATTGGATGAATATTTGAGGAAGGGAGTAGTTAAGTTAAAAATGTTTAATGACACCGTCTTAGTGGATAAGAAGTAGATGTTTTTTATGTTTTATATGTTTATCTAAATAGTATTGGTATATATTGATTTTGTTGACAATTTTAAGCATTGACATATTGTACATACTGTTTTTAAATTGTTTATAAAGTTTTTTTTATAATAAAAAAATTGCACCGTTACGTTTCATTAGAAAACAAAGATGATGGCTAGATGAGTGTTACAGTTCAAACTGTGTCAAACTGCCCTCAAAATAATAAAAAATAATAGGGTAAAAAGATAATAGGGTAAACATTTTGGGACAGAGGGGTTTATAGGGGATGGCAGATCAGTTCTTTGCATTCATTATTTCCTCCTAGCATCCATTTTGTCATTCAAAAATTCCAAACATGTCTACCAGCCTAAAAAGGTTGGAAACTCCTTTTTGAAGTGAGGCAAAAATATATATATATTTTGCCCAATCCTTTTAGGTATAAATACACAACAGACTTCAAAAACAATTCTGTATGTTCTAAGATTGGTTTCCTAATCAGATAACGCTCTTGTATTTCTGTACTGAAATTGATCTGCATTTATAAACCGGTGATTGTATTTATTCACTGTTTAAATCCCAGATGTATTCAACTATTTATCTGATATCTACATGGCTATATCTGATTTTGATGAAGTCACCTCAAAGGGCATCAAATTTGATCCCTCTAGAATCCAAAAAGTGGTAAATGATTTTGTAATAAGTGTCAATTATTTTGTAACTGTTGTGTGGCCATAATGATATTTAATGTAGAACCTGAATTTGTGAAAAAACACAACTAACAAATACTGTTGTTGTTTTTTGTTGGTTTGTTTTTGCAACTCAGATGAGGTATATTCCTGGGTACTTCACTCAGAAGATCTGATATTTGGAGAAGGAATGTATTATTTTGTAGTGAGACCAGACACAGAAGTAGACTTCCTTGCTTCCAATGAAATAAATATCTCCATCACTTGCTTTGTGTCCCAATGTGTATTCTGGGATGAGCACCAAAAAAGTTGGAATAGCTATGGATGCCACGTAAGTAGAGAGAAGTAGAAATATTGGAATACTTACTGGAGATGTATTGCTAGGCAACATTTTTCCCTGATGTAAGACCTTTTATATACTGGGACTGCAAGTTTTGAATATTGGGAGTTATATTACTAACATTTCTGGAGAATGCAGGCTATGGACTACTGGTATATTTTAAGACTTAGTTCCCTCTCAGTCAAAAGTAAATAACCTCATTTTAAATGAAGATGATATTGAAACTAGGACTAAATGGGAAGTGTTTCTCTTGCCTAAAAGAGAAACATGTGTAGTCCTTTATTGTCAGACCCAAAGAATCAGGACCATAAGTTGATTGTAGCTCAGAAAGATTTATTGCTCTAAATACAAGAATCTGGTCAACAAATGGTCAGCACTGCATTGGTGCTAGATAAGGGCCAACTGAATTCAAGGAGGGCTGGACTTGAGTCTCTTGTGACAATGCAAGGATTCTAAACTGATGACGCCTTTTGTTCCACCCTCCAGGTCTGCCTGCTTTCTATAGTAGAAAGTAAAAGCAAGAAAATAATTAGTGTTTTCCCACCTAAATGTCTCTTTCCCTGCATAATAAGAATTTATTATGGCTTCATCTCCTGCTCCTTATCTCAGTTACTGATATTGGAATGTCTGTCTGAGTTTTCCTTCCCCCCCAGTAGTCCTGCTTCCAAACAAGGCCTTCAACTCACAATGTTCCAAAATCTCCATACACACAACTCAGTTCACCACACTGGTTTTTTCACACTTTCGCAAGACATTCCACGCTTTTTCTCCTGATCTTTTTTCACGTCCCAGCTTGGAATCTCTAGACGTGACAGGCTGGGACCTTCCTCCATTCCATTCCACACAAAACATATCCTGCAGCATCTGAAAAATCCTTTCTTCTCTGCTTTTCCTTCCTATTTCCTTTCTATATCTCTGGCATATATGTGCCCCTTTACAAAGGCATTCTAGCATCTTCTCCTTTTCTGCTCATGAGCTGAACTATCAGCCTTCCCTTAAAACAATCCATGACCTTGGCCCAGATCCAACCCCTTTCTTCCATTGGGCACTTCACCTACTACGCTGTTGTGGTTTGCCGGCAGCAGGTATGGTCGGCTGAGGTCTCGGAGAGCGGGGACTCAGAGGAGGGGCCTGCGTGTGATGCAGGGACGGGGCCAGGACCATCAGGGTGTGGAGTGCTGCCTTTGGAGCTTGTGCAGGCTGGCAGCAGTGATGAAGAGGTCCCCGAAGAGCCCGTGCCCAGCGCACGTGCACGCAGGGCTGCTCGAAGGAAAGAGCAGCTGCAGTAGCACGGGCGACTCAGGGGTAATGCTGCAAGGTAATGGCCCCTCCTTGAGGAGATAAAAGCCAGCTGAGAAACCCAATTCTTTGCAGAAGGCATAGAAGTTTTACACTCCAGCCTGGTGGACGTTCGGAATATCTTGGTTGGTGTTTGGAGACTCTTTGTGTTGGAATTATTGCTTAGTAACTTTATATGGTGTTCTTGGCAGCCTTGCAAAACCTTGGCAAGGCTCTTTCTTATCGGAGCTAATTGGTTTGAAGCAGCCTTTTTACCCGTGAAGGAATGGGATTCATTAAGAAACATTAAAAGGTTTGTGTTGTTACCTTTGTCTCTGTTTGCTTCCTTGGAACCAGGTTTGGGTCAGAACACACACTGACAGATGTGGAAACAAAGACCCCAAACATCTATGTGAAGTCTGTGACTGTACAGATGGGACAGAGATAGACGTCAAAATGACACCTCTTCTTTGGCTTCTAGGTTGGTCCCAAAACTACTCCCGGGGATACTCAGTGTCTCTGTAACCACCTGACCTTCTTTGGCAGCTCTTTCTTTGTCATGCCAAACAGCATTGATGTCAGCAAAACTGTGGAGCTGTTTGCCACTTTTGTGGACAACCCCGTCGTGGTGACGACAGTAGGCTGCATCTTCCTCATCTACCTTCTGGTTCTGATCTGGGCCAGAAGAAAAGACATCCAAGATGATGCCAAAGTAAGTTGCACACAGTTTTCTGCCTGGCTTTTGTTTCTTTTGCAACACCAAGAGTTTTCTTTTGCTTGTAAAGAGAGGCTGAGCCGTTATGGAACTTGCAAGATGGGTTCCGTGCCTTATGTACCGTTCATGAAGACTATGGAGATTCTCAGTCATCCAGGTTCATGGTTGTCCCAAAGGTGTTTTTTCAAGAGGCAGCTTGAACTTCCTGTTTTTTTTTTTCTTTTGAAGATGTTTCGCTTCTCATCCAAGAAGCCATCGTGGAAGATTGTCCTGTTTTCAATTCTGTAGATCTTGAACAGTGTACAATTTTTAAACCTGCCGACACCAATATAGCATGGAATCTTTCCTTGTTTATTGACATATTTCTATTCCTCATCTCCTGGCAGTTCCTGAAGTTGCATTACTTCTCTCTAGGTGAAGATAACCCTCCTGGAAGACAACGATCCTTTTGCTCAATATCGTTATCTAGTGACGGTTTATACTGGACATCGCCGAGGTGCAGCTACGACCTCTAAGGTAACAGTGGTTTTGTGCAGACCCCAGTGTGTCCATGTATCACCTCTCCTGCGGGAGCTGCATTGGTTGCCAATTTGCTTCTGGGTGCAATTCAAGGTGCTGGTTGTCACCTTCAAAGCCCTTCATTGCTTGAGACCAGGTGATCTGAGGGACCGTCTTTTGCCAGTCACATCTACCCAACCCATTAGATCAGGGAGGCAGGGAATGTTGCAGGTCCCATCCCCAAGAGAGATACACCTGGTGGGAACCAGAACAAGGGCCTTCTCCATGGTGGCTCCCTCTCTCTGGAACATCATCCCCCCAGAGATTGGAATGGCCTCCTCTCTAATACTCTTCCGGAAGGCACTGAAGACCTGGTTCTGCCAGCGAGCCTGCGGAACCCAGAGTGGGATGGAGGCCATTAAATAGTTTGTGTGATCTCTCATCAGGGTGTGAGTTGGGGGATGATTTTGTTATATTGTACTATATTAATTTATTTGATTCTTTTGGTTAGTTTTTATTGTTTTAAATATTGTTTTTATATTCAGTAAGTCACCTCGAGTCGCCATGGGTGAATAGGCGGCAATATAAAATAAACGAATAAACGGATAAATGGATAAATGAATAAACAAATAAATGAATAAATGAATAAACAAATAAACAAATAAATGAATAAATGAACGAACAAACAAATGAACAAACGAACAAACGAACGAACAAACGAATGAATGAATGAATGAATGAATCAATGGAGTCCCCGATCTTGTGGCTTAAAAGAGCCACAGTGCTTATTTTATCCTGAGTCTAAATAAGCACTGAACGTTCTCTTAAATCACCAAAGCCATAGACTGCTCGAGGATATCTTTCTGATGGGAATAGGTGACAAAACTAAGACTTCCTTTCCTCCTCATTGCATTCCCCACTCAGCATGGCATGCGCACGCCCCAATCTTTAATTAATAAAAATGAAAATGATAACTATCTGCATAGTATACTCTTGTCTGATCCTCAGACACTCATGCCTTGGTATTTGCTGGAAGGAAGACAGACGGGAAGTAGTGACAGACAAATAGGAACCCTGCATATAGCACAGGCAGTCCTCAATTTGTTTAGTGACTGTTTGAAGTTACAACAGGACGGAAAAAAGTTACTTATGAACGTTTTTCACATTTTTGACAGTGACAGCATCCCACATGGTTACAGGATCAAAGTTTAGGCACATGACAACTGGCATGTACAGATCATTCTCGACATAAAGCAGTTCATTTAGTGACCATTCAAATTTACAATGGCACTGAAGAAAAGTGACTTATGACCACTTTTCACACTTACAACCTTTGTAGAAATAGAATAGAATAGAATAGAAGAATAGAATAGGAATAGAATAGAATAGAATAGAATAGAATAGAATATGGAATGCAATGGAATAGAATAGAATAGAATAGAATAGAAAATATGGAATGGAGTAGAATAGAATAGAATAGAATAGAATAGAATAGAATAGAATAGAATAGAATTCTTTATTGGCCAAGTGTGACTGGACACATAAGGAATTTGTCTTGGTGTAAATACTCTCAGTATACATAAAAGAAAAGATACATTCATCAAGAGTCAAGAATCATCAGGTACAACACTTAACACAGTCATGGGGTACAATAAGCAATCAAATCATACTAGGAAACAGTCAATATGAATCGTAAGGATACAAGCGACAAAGTTACAGTCACACAGTCATAAGTGGAAGGGGATGGGTGATAAGGAGTGATGAGAAGATTAATAGTAATAGTAGTGCAGACTTCGTAATAGTTGGACAGTGTTGAGGGAATTATTCGTTTAGCAGAGTGATGGCGTTCAGGAATAAACTGTCCTTGTGTCTAGTTGTTCTGATGTGCAGTGCCCTATAGCTGTATAGCTTGTAGCATTCCCACGGTCATGTGATCAAACTTCAGATGCAACTGGTTCATACTTATGACCGTTGCTGTGTCCCAAGGTCCTGTAATCCGCCTTTGTAACCAAAATCAATGGGGAAGCCAGATTCACTTAAAAACCGTGTTACTAACATATCAATGCAGTGATTCACTTAATAACTGTGGCAAGAAAGGTCGTAAAATGGGGCAAAACCCACTTAACAAATGTCTCACCTTGCAACAAAAAATTGGGGCGCAATTGCGATTGTAAATTGAGGACTACCTGTATGCAAATGAAATACATGAGGAAGTGAAGCAATTCTTAAGCATCCTTTCTATTCCAGGTGACTCTCACCTTGTACGGCCAGGAAGGAGAGAGTGAGCCACATCATTTGATGGACCCTGACACCCCAGTTTTTGAGCGAGGGGGTGTGGATATCTTTCTTTTATGCACCCTCTTTCCTCTTGGGGAACTACAGAGTATCAGACTGTGGCATGACAATTCAGGAACGAGCCCTGCCTGGTACGTAAGAGAGGGAACAGAAGTAGAGATGTCATCTTATCCTCCTTTTGCAAAGAGGACATCTTCTGAAATACTTTTTATTGTTTGCATTTACCTTTCTGGTTAAGTTTTTTTTTTTTGGCATGGTTTTGCATTGAAGTAATGCAAAATTGCTAGGTTGGCAGAAGCTGGGACAAATACTTCTCCCAGCTTCTGCCAACCTAGTAGTTCGAAAGCATGTAAAAATGCAAGTAGAAAAATAGGGGCCACCTTTGGTGGGAAGGGAACAGCGTTCCGTGCGCCTTTGAAGGCGTTTAGTCCTGCCGGCCACATGACCACGGAGACGTCTTCGGACAGCGCTGGCTCTTCGGCTTTGTAACGGAGATGAGCATCGTCCCCCAAAGCTGGAAACGAGTAGCACGTATGTGCGAAGGGAACCTTTACTTTTAACTTGTAATGATGGGTGTGAGCTGGGCAGCCATACCAATTTAACAAATAAAGACTTGAATAAAGAAATAAAATTGTTCTCTTTTCTGAAGGTTCAAGGAAGGGATCTTCTATTTTAATTCACGATTCCCACCCTCCCCAATTTAAAGGGGCCCTCAAACATGTTGGGTTACAATTCTAGCCCTTGTTAAATTAACCTTTATAGGTTGGAGAAATCCGTGGGAGTGGTAGATCATGACTTCTGAAAGGCAAAGCCCCGTTGAAAAATTAATGTAGTTTGGTGTTGAGAGTGTCCTCAGTGTGAGACGTGAAATATTACTGCTTTTTACTAAGTGAGTCTAAAAATAGCTTGTGGCCAGAACGTGTTGGCCAGTTGCCAATCTACTCCATCAAGAATAAGACTGCAAGACAGCTTCAAGTGATATTTTTGTGGGGACCGGGTAAGTAAAAAATGTCCCAGATTTATAGGCTGGGTTCACACGTTCTATCAACCTAGCTATTCTATGACTAAGGTGGGGCTAGAATTCACTGTCTCCCAGTTTCTTGTCTGGTGCCTTAACCAAACTGGCTCTCTGTGTTGTGTGGTATGGAAGCCAGATTACTTTGCCTTGCTAACCATCTAACTATGCCATTGCTTAAAATAATGCATAAACTTCATTGTGTCCTTTCTTTTATATTTTTTATTCAAAGGTATGTGAATCGTGTTCTCGTCCATGATGTGGCCACCGATCAGAAGTGGTATTTTCTTTGTAACTCTTGGCTGGCCATTGATGTTGGAGATTGTGTCCTAGATAAAGTCTTCCCTGTGGCCACTGAACAAGACATGAAGCAGTTCAGGTGTGTATTTTTGCTTGTTTTGGAAAGTGGTGTGTCTAACACACAGTATATTTTTCTGCCCAACAAAGGCTTAAAAAAAATTTAAAAGTTTGGTCAAGTTTCCAGAATTCTACTCGTATTAAAAAAAAATGGCTCTAGAGGTTGGTGAGCAAAAAGCATCAGTCTTTGCTTTGGTTCCTCAAAGTCTCATCTTGTCTCTTTCATTTCACTTCAGCAATCTCTTTTTCATGAAGACCTCCAAAGGTTTCCGCGACAGCCATATCTGGTACTCCATTTTCAACCGTTGTCCACGCAGCTCTTTTACACGAGCCCAGAGAGTGTCCTGTTGCTTCTCGCTTCTTCTGTGCACTATGTTGACCAGCATCATGTTTTGGGGAGTGCCCAAGGATCCAGCAGACCAAAAAATGGATTTAGGTAACAGCATCATGGCTTTATTGCTTTAGAGTACAGTAGGAAGGACAACCAAGAGGAGTTAAGGGGACTATCCGAGTATGAAATCTAGCCACAGAGAACAAATTCTAGATCTGATGCTTCTTCTTGCTTTGGAGTTGGTGGCACTTTAAAAATGTTTTCTTGATTTCTCTCCTTGTCAAATACCATACTGCCCTACAGTATGCTAAATTGCTGTCACAAAAATGTTGGAGGAAAATTTACAAAATGTTTAATCTGTGTGAAACCTGCTGCATAAATGCTTTGCTGAGACAGATATTAGAGTAAGAGCTATGGAGTCTGCCACTGGTAGGTGAAATACATTTCGAGTACTGAATCCTGTTTGTGGTTTGTATTTGGAGATGACTGAGAGGAGATATGGAGTCTGGCATATGGAAAGAAAAAGAGAAATAGAAAAGAACAGGGAATGACAGTTAGGGAAGATGGTGAGATGGATGTTCCCAATTATTATTGGGGGAAAAAAAGCAAAGAGAGAGAATAGTAGGGGGAGATGGGTTGGGATCATTCATCCCAACTCTTGCACCTTCCAGATAGATTGGAACTACAAATCCCAAATTATCAGGCATTACAGTCATTACAGTGTCCCAGCGTAGCTATGTATCTCATTCATCTTCAAAGGAACTTTTGTTAGCCTCAAACATTTGTCAATAGAACCCTTGTTTAAAGACCCAAAGCCGCACACTTCTGTTGGAACAATACTCTAGTTTTCTTCCAACCATCTACCTGTGTTAATTGTAACTCACATGACTCCTATGTAGCATGGCCAAATGCTTCATTAATGTCAATATTAGTCATCATCTGTTGCACTTGAATGGGGTTCACTTGGTTTCTTATTGGCATTATTTAAAGTAGGACTCACACATTATGCTAAACCATGGCTTCCCAAAAAATTAAATGTGGCTTTGCAAAAAAATAGATTAAGTCAAAACTGGCCAAGCACATGAGTCTTCTTTTTCGCTTGCTCTCCCAGGCAAGATAGAGTTCACGTGGCAAGAAGTGATGATTGGTTTTGAAAGTTCCATCCTGATGTTCCCCATCAACTTGCTCATCGTCCAGATCTTCAGGAATATCCGTTCTCAGTTTAAGAAAGAACAGAAACCAGGGAAAAGTGGGCGTGTATCCCCTGACTTGCCTTCTCTTCCCCAGCAGTCTCCCTCCAATGTGTCCCTCACCGCTGAGGCTGTGATCAAGGCAAGTGATTGGAACTATTTATGGTGAGTGAGACAGTTGGTTTGACCCACGCAAGAGATGCCATCTCAGATAGGAAGCTCAAGTAGCAAATGATGTGCAAGAACAGCCTAAGACAGGGGTCTCCAATCTTGGCAACTTGAAGACTTGTGGACTTCAATTTCCAGAATTCTGGGAGTTGAAGTCCACAAGTCTTAAAGTTGCCAAGTTTGGAGACCCCTGGCCTAAGACATATTGCTTTCTATGGCAAAGCAGAAAATGAGGCTCAGGTGCATCTAAGTATCCAAACCCCAGGAAAGCATCCATCCCACAAGTATCTTTCAAATATGACAATAACTTATAATAAAACAAGGAGCTGAATGCCCATATGACTTGATTAGAACTTAGACAGTTGTCTTATAGTCTTCTCAAAAATAGGGTAGTGCTACTGAAGAGCAAGACTTCTGTCTGGAAAGCTCTGCCAGTCAGAGCAGACAGTGCTGACCTCTATGGGCACTCAACCCATAGAGATCCAGAGATTCTGTAACTCAAAGAGTCTACTCTAGGGGAGCATCATGTACCCCTGTTGCCTATCTGACCCAGTGACACAGTTTCTAAGTGGAAGAGTCTCAGGTAGCTCTTTCTCTGGCATTTTTCAACTTGCATTTCTTCCCATTGGAGGAAAGGAGAATTTGGTGTTAGATGAGGACCTTTGAGACCCAGATTCAAATCCACCTCACTATACAGAAGTTCATGAGGTGACTTTGGGCTAGTGTCTTTCAGCCCAACCTGCCCTTTGGAAATTTTGGGAGAAAAACTGGAAGAGGGTCTCTTGAGCTTCTGGGGGAAAACCGGGCTATACATCTAATACATTAATTTTTAAAAACCAGGACAAGGGACTAAATTATTTTCATGAGAATAAGTTTTGTTTAGGTCAGATTAGACAATTTGGGATGGAGAGGCTGTCCATTTCTCCTTAAAAAGGAGAATATTTGTAGCTCAGGGTTGAAATGAAGGATTCTCAGTGCTCTCTGAACTTGGTTGTTTTCCTGCAGACGCTTCAGTATTCAAACTAGGTAACATCATCAGTGATATTACCTAGCTGGGTAATGTCTGCAAAAAAACCAACCAAGTTCAGAGAGCACCAAGGACCCTTCATTTCTCGTTGTCTTCTCCTGTCTCGTGTGACTCCTTGATCTTCCATTTCCATTTCCACCCAAATGTGATGGTCATCTTTGGCCTTCAAAAGTCAGGAAAACTGGGTTTTTTAGAAAGATTGGCCTTTTGAAAGCTTGCTTTTTAAAAAAAAAAAAGCCCCTGAATAATTTTAGGAAAAAAGTTAGATTTCTTTTTTTCCACAGGGATTGAATTTTGGAGAGTTTGGGATTTTTTTTTCTCCTGTCTGTTCTATTCCCAGAGGAAGTCGCACAATACAACACTGAAGGATCAAAGCTCTCATCCAGAATAGGTCGTCTAATCTTGCTTTAGAAGAAAAATAATAAAGTGTGGTTTGTTATCAGTGTGGAAGGAATGCAAGGGGCATCCCAGGGATTCTGTCCAATTTCTTTCTTTCTTTCTTTAACTATCATTCTTGTAACAATTTTATCCAGGATATTAGGCGGATTGCCAATTCCCTGTTCAAAACCCTGAAGGCCCCTTTACCTTCCTCGGATCCAGATTTCAGTAAATCGACTGATATCAACAAGCTGCTGGCCTTGGTGGAGGACATTATCTGTCAGCAGAACAGGGTGGGAGAGGAATTTTACGATGAGAGCAAAAAGAAAAATGACCCAATTATCATTAGCCTCGGGCTGGTGGATCTAGAAGGTAAGTCATATGTGGCAGGAGTCCCATAAGTGAAGGAGAGGGTGACCTCAAAACTGAATATTGATTAGCCAATTAAAATCTCCTTCCGTTGTGGTGATAATTAAGCTGGTTATTCTTCCCACTTGCCTCACACATGCAGGTGTGTTTAAATTGGCTGTTAGCACTATCTCCTCTCTCTCTCAATGAACGGAGACTTTCACAGTTCTGGACCATATTATTACAAGCGTTGAATGCAAAATTAAGTTTGTCCCTGAGGACATTTTAATATAAAATTTCAGAACATTGATAAGTTTTTTATAATTCTCAAATAACTTATT